>JAVJIF010032852.1:0-280792 GCA_038442645.1 Agave tequilana
GTGATCTTGATGCGCGAGCTCTTGAATCAACACGTGCTAGCTCCAAAACTTGACTCCACATCCTTTGTTGAAGCTAAACACCTACTAAGATCTTGATCAAATATCTGAGACTAAATAAATACAAGATCATTAGTACTATAACTACATGAGTTAATCATCATCAAAACTAGAGTGATGGGCCTTTGGGTCAACAAGTTTTCCACGTAAAAGAAATCCGCATACCTCGTTTACTATTACCTCGTGTACTATTTTATTACTAGTTTACATTCCCATTTCATCTCAATACAAAGATGAAAATTATATGTCGCTCTTTTAGTAGGTGTATTCCCAAAATCAGCTACATATAAACCTCCAAAACAACAAGCTTAGTGATGCTCAATTTGCATCAATTAGACTATTTCTTAGTCTCTGGAATACCAACTTTTTGAACAAATCCGGTCACTTGAAGATGGTAAGGATCACGTCTTATTTTGTATGAGCGGAGTTAGAGGTAGAACATGGGCGCATAGTGCACAGTAGAGTATGATTTCATTTTCGGAGAGGAATTCAAGTATGCTTCAAACTGATATGTTTTCTTAATTTTCTTTCTAACTCCTTTTTCCTTTTTTTCCTCTCGTTCAAGAATTGTTATATCGATCATTTTACTTGTTCTATTTATGCTTGATCTTATTACTATTAGCCTATATGACAACAACAAATCCTGAAAATCCAAACTCAGGTGGTTTTGTTTAGTATCAAGAAAGACTGTTTTGATTAGTATGACCTGACAATATCAAGATGTAATGCACAGATGGCTCTAGCTAGCTCCAATTTAAGTGTATTCCCCACTTGAATCAAATTTGCATCCTAGCTATTAACTTTTCGATCAAATGATTGATCGAAAAAGCGACAACCATAGGATCCTGCATCAACCATGAGAATAGGGGTCCATCTCTTTTCAGTACAGTGAAATGCTACACATTCCCTGTAGCTCGCTCATCCCTGTGGGACAAAAAGGAGAGTAATGGTTGCAATATATACCAAGATCACACACATATACTAGTAGACAAAACCAAAGGTACTTTGGGAGGCATAAGTTCTTCTGTCTATGTGAAGATAGAGAGAGAAACTAGTTAGTGTGATCAAGATGTAAAATGTTGTTGCCCTATCCACCACATAAGTTAATACTTAGCTGCTACAGAAGCTAGCAAAGAGTTTTTGTGGATGAAGAATTTTTTGAAGGAATTATCCATTAAGTAGGAGAAGTACAACCTCCCCTATGACAGTCAAAGCACCATCGACTTGAGTAAGAATGCTGCATATCACTCAAGGCCAAAGCATATTGACGTTCGCTGTCATTGGATAAGAGATGCTTTGGAGAACTGTATTCGCTATAAACCTTTTCGATCAAAAAGATTGATCGAAAAAACGACAACCATACGATCCTGCATCAACCATGCGATTAGGGGTCCATCTCTTTTCAGTACAGTGGAATGCTACACATTCCCTGTAGCTCGCTCATCCCTCTGGGACAAAAAGAGAGTAATGGTTGCAATATATACCAAGATCACACACAGATACTAGTAGACAAAACCAAAGGTACTTTGGGAGGCATACGTTCTTCTGTCTATGTGAAGATAGAGAGACCCTGAAGACAGTGACAGGGGAGAAAGATCAAGTGGGGAGCAGAAGCCATTAAAAGAACAAAGGGACAGCAAGCAAAAAAGAGAGATTGATTGTGAGATGGTTTCAAAGCTGAAAAAGCAAAAGAGTGGGCATATACTTTGCCCAAAGGACAGACCAGTGTCTTGCTTTGACTGCCCTTCAAACTCCCATGGCTTCTTGGTTTTCAGGACCAATGAGTTCTTTTGGGGTTGTTTCATGAGGGAAGTTTTTGAGCTATTCTCGATATTTTTCAGTTTATCTCCTCCTTTCCTTCAAGATGAATCTTTGTGCATGGGCTATAAGTTATTAATCTTTTGTATTTAGTAAATGATGATGATGTCTAACATAATCATATGCATGGTAGAAAAATGAAGCACGATTTCATTAGCTTCTGTATTGATTCCAACTGAGCACTCACCAACAAACCTATGCGTGATCTTGACTGACATCATTTTACATGCTTTTTTTGAGAAAAACAACAAAAGAAACAAAATACCAACTAAAGAGGCTAGCTCCTCTCTGTTGCTTGGCCTTGACAATGACTGTTAATTTGTACAACCAACCATGCCATACAGTTTGGTAAGCGGTTTAAGTGGGCTAAGATCCAAGAATGCCATGATGGGCTCACAGGTGCATGGATTGATGGATTGGATGTTTGGAGCAATTCCTTAAAACGGTTGACCGCTGATCGGACGGCCGTGATCCCATTGGCCAACTAAAGTTTGGTACTAGATAAAGATTCATGTCTACCTCGAAAGAATTCGAATCATGGAAACATAATGCCTTTGTTGAAGTTATGTCCGGGGTTGGCCGCTTATGGCCTGATAGGTTAGAAAAACTATTTTAGAAAACTGACAGTGAAATCTATTTGAAAATTTTTTCTTGAAAAATTTGTTGGTGGGCCTCATGCTGTCAGCTTTCCACCCGTTTTCATCATTTTTGCAGAGAAAGAGAAATGAAGGTTTTGTTGACGTCTTGACAATATCAGTGCTCTTTTTCTAGTGTTTTTATTTTTTTTCCCCCAAAAAGAACGGGATTTTGTAAAGGAAAACACTGACATTGACACCCATAAAAACCCTACTTTTTCTCAACTTTCTGACCATCCAAAGAGGCCCTTAGATCCCCTTTAAAGTCCCTTGAGTGAGGATCATCAAATGACCACACGCAAGAAAGGGATTGGGTGCTCCTCATCCCATTTCACAAGGGCACCAAAAAATCTTCACCCAACCTATTTGATCTCACTTTTCCCACCTCTCCATTTCCTATTTGATCTCACTCCACTCGTTCACTGACATGTGGGTCCCACATTGGGCGCAAGGTGGTGGGAACGTAAAAGCTATTTTGTTGCTCTACAATCAAATGATTCTTAAGCCCCACACACACCTCATGAGATAAGCACAAGAAGTAGATTTCCCTCCAAATCCATGCAAAAAACAGCCCACCATCCCACTTGTTTTGGTTTTAGGAGGTTATGCAGTTCTTGTGGTTTGGAGAGTTTGATTAGATTGGCTGCTTTGTCCATTCACAAATAAAGCTAGGCCAATTTGCCATTCATTGAACGTCTCTTGTCCACTTGGCATGAAAATAACGGCACATGATACACAAACTGGCCTTTCGGAAAATGTAATGCCACTTGGACCATAGGTCTACTTAGGGGTGTTAAAGGGGTAGATTCCCAAGGGTGGGTTTGTTACCCAAAATATAATATTCTCATCTATCAGTAATGTAACCTCTATACGCTGAACTTTCATAAATTTTGCACTATCATGTATGATATAATTATAATATTTTAGTGAATAAACTATTCTTTTTCCGTTCGGTATGTTAATTTTTTCCCACAAGATTATGATATCAAACTAACTTTATGGTGTAAGAATAGTGTAATGAACAAAGTGATAACAATAATGACAATGATAAGAGTATTGGCGGCATCAACAACAACATCGGCCATGGCAACGGTGGCAGGTGCTGACATCTGCGCAATGATGGTGGCATCAATGATTGTAACGTTTGGTCGCAACAACATTAGCTGTGACGGTAGTGCATTGGTTGTGGTGGTAGAGGCGCCGGTATCAACAACAATGATGATAATAACGATACTGATTACATCATCCCCAACATCGATGATGACGATTGTGATAGCGGCAACCGACGATGGTCAGCATTTGCACTGCCAATGATCAATTATTGATGGGGCAGTAGTCAATGACATTAAAGGTGGCAATGTAGCGGTGGCGGCAATGTAGCGGTCAGTGGTGACAACGATAGACAATCGATGGTGGGGAAGACGACAGTGGAGGCGGTGGATGTGATCCCCATGGCGACTACGGTGGCAGCAATGGTCAACAGTGGTGGCCTCAGTATCGGTGGTGGCAGTGGTCACCAGGGTGATAGAGGACAAGAAATCTAAAAAAGATGAGAAGAATAAATAAGTTTATTTTGAAAAAATAATTGTTTTATAGATTTCTATCACGTGGGACGCTACAATATTCACCTATTACAGTGAGAATTATATTCCCTCAAAATGAGGAATTTAATTTTCTTGACAATCCTATATTCCTATGAATGGTTAGTTAAAATTATGCCAAACACGGAAATTCGCATAGGAATCTTGAATTCTCAAGTGAATTCTCGCATAAACACCCTGAAATATAATGGATATGAATATCGATCGGGGACAATCTAAATCACTAGTACCTAGTCAAGTGCAATGAAATTTCATAGATCTTGTATATTCGATTATATATCTTCAATTTGACTAGAAATGCAATAAAAGCTTTTGGATCTTATGTTTCTCTTTTACAAATCCAAATCCTCGATGTCAATAGTAATGCTTCAGACTAAGAAAGTGCTAGCCAACGATTGATGACTCTCCTCTTAATATGATAGATCTTAAAGAGGCGAGGGGTATGTATAAATATTTTTATCTAGGGAAATTTGATGGCTTGAAGCAAAGCATCAGTGAGATTTTGTTCTAGCATCAATTAAACTTATGCGAAAATTTTGGTAGAATAACCGAGGAATCCACCAAAAAAAAAAAATTCTCAAAATTAATTTATCAAATTCTGAATATAAACTGCAAAATTTAGCTTTTATGTAGGCTATTCACATGGGAAAAATCCTAAAATTACTCAAACAGAAAGAACAATAATAAAAAATCAAAATTCTTAATTAAAGAGGAAACTAAAAAAACCCACAAATTCACTGCTAATCAGCACAATTCAAGATTTTACGAAACTGATCTGAAATTTATGGATCGACCCCTATAAAATTTGGAGAACAGCCCTGTAACTTGAAAACACCATAACTTTAGCATACAATCTCCATTTTTTGTGTTCTAGGATGCGTTGGTGTCCTCTTTTCATTCTCATGATCTTGGAATAGAAAATTTTGATGTTTCAAATTTTAACATATGAAATTTACTAAATCGTCCTATATCAAGCTCTTCTGCTCGAAAAGAACTTGTCCTCAAGTGTAACTTTGAGTAGGTTAAAAGAAAAATACAGATGCCAACACTTGCAATAAATCTTGATTTTATAGCATAATAAATATCTATTGTGTCTTTGACTACAAACTGATTTCATTGTAAGATCAACATTCATGCAAAATTGGTGCTTATCTTAACTTTATCCCTCATTATTGACACAGATGGAGAAAGTATTGAAACTAACATCAGAGATAGTGAAGTTGGTGACATAACAATTAATATACAAGGAATAAGAATATCAAAGAACGATTGCTCCACCTCTTTGGTATAACACCTTGTCATGTCAGGCACGGAGACACAACTATGATGTATATACGGAGGTTGAAAATACTCTCACATATATACGTTAAGCATCAATATAAGGAAGAAACAGAGTACGAAAATACACAATGCATATACATTCCAATATAAGGAGTACAACTTACAAAGTTATCACAGAGTGTGATATAATATTACAGGTTTATTACATCACTGCTGAGTACAAAAGTAAGATTTACAATATGTACAGCGCAAAAGACGCTCATGAACTGGGAGGGAATCCCGCGAGCTAGTAGGAAGAGTCAGGAACAGAAGGAGCTGGGACTAAACGACCTGCTCCGAGAGGTAAGCTTAATCTTCAGCGGAGGGCTCCACTTCAATTCAAACTTCAGAATCTGAACATGCAAGTCCATGGGAGTCAGAAACATTCCAACGAGTGGCCAGATGAATGCTAAATGGCGTGTAAAGATAAGTACACATGTATTGATAAATTCAAATCAGAAAGCATGCATCAAAGGATGTGTCATGAGTACGGACATAATAAGCATGCTAGGAAGGCATAGAACTGATAAAATTGATTAAGCATAAATAAATCATATATTATCATTCTTAATATTTATTCTTATTACTCGTCCTACCTGTATGTATCTAGGTATATGTAATAGCGTCCTAGCACACATACATTCACATTTGAGTAAAGCGATGCTGTTATTGAAAACCAATGGAGGTATCATAGAACAATGTTTACAGTGGGTGTCGTGTATGCCCGGGACCACAGTCTAGGGTATTCCGTTGCTGGTGTATAGAATCGGCTGCAAGGTGACAGGAGGGTATTATAGGATGCCCTTTCAAGATGGTACCATGAGGTAGGGAGCCAGCACTCCCCTCGGTCACCTGGAGGCCCTCCGGTCAAATCGAAAGATTTAGTTACACAACATACCTAATACCACTGTCAACACGAAGATATATTGATTAAAAATCAACTAGAGGGGGGCGTGAATAGGTGATGGCTATACTTAATGGCAAATAATGCGGAATTGAAAACAAATTAGCAATAAATACAAACAATTAGATAGATCTTGTAATAGACTAAGCAATGCAAGTAAAGTAAGAGAGTAGAGTTTAGAGAGATTGTGGACAATCGCAAACACAAGAATATGTTCCGAGGTTCGAGCCACTGCTCTACGTTCCCGCCTTCAACACAATGAAGACTTTCCACTATGAGCGATCCCACCGGATCGTCAATCAGTTATAAGTTCTCACTAGAACTCTTCAGACACACTTGTTCTCTCTCACGGTGCCGCAACACCAACTTTGAGTTCACTAGCTCGCTCGAGGCCGCAACCTCTATAACTTCTTAATCGAAGAAAACGGTGATCAACACTTACCACAAATGTAGCTCACATGCACAATCCTACAACCAAGATAAGGAAATGAAACACTTGGGATTGTGTAGTTCTAAATATCAAGTAGAGAAGTAGAGGAAATGGCTCAAGCTAAAAATACTAAAGCTTTAAAAATAGTTGGCTCAAGAAAATTCTTTTTGCAGAGAGGCTAAACTTTGAAAAACTTGATATGAGGCTTGTAAATCTTGTTATTGAGTTGTTTCATACTCCTATTTATAGGGGATGAAAATGAGGTTAGAAAATCCAATAGATCCGTTGGAGAAGACCCAACAAAAGACAAAATAGAAACTAGTCGTTGGAAGCCAACTCAGTAGATTTCTCTGTTGTCGGTCGACCGGGCGGTCGACCACCAACGGTCGGATTTCCGACCGTTGGGAAGGCGGTCGACCGGCTGGTCGATCGTGGATCCCAAATAGAGAGTTAAAACTCTCTGTCGGTCAACTGGCTCGGTCGACCGAGAAAAATAAAGAGCACTGCTCTTGCTTTCGGTCGACCGGTCGGTCGACCGAAGTGTACTCGTTCACTTTGGTGCACGTCGGTCGACCGACAAAGTATTTCAGCTCTGCCAGCAGTCGACCGGCTGAGGACCAAAAATATGATTTTGAATATATTTTGAAGTTAAAATTTTTCCAATAAAATTTTTTTTAATATGTAGATACAAAATAGAGTTCTAGGTCTTTGAACAAGTAGAGTGTGATCATAGATCAACACCAAATAATTTAGAACTATATTTTGGAAAAAATCTTTTCTAAAAACAAAAACTGGTTTTTCCAAAACTTGTTTTTCTGAAACCTGATTTTCTGAAACTTGATTTTTCTGAAACCCGATAAGAAACCAGGTAACAAAATTTTGTATGAAAACACTAAAGGATTATGAAATGTGTGTGTGTGACAATCCCAAAAGGTGTCAACTTCTTTCATCTTGGTTTTGACAAATATCTATAAATCCTAACTAAAATGGAAAACGGTAAAGATACAAATCTTGAAATAGTCTTCTTGATATGCTTGATCCTTGAGCTCTTCTAGTGTGCTAGGCTCTGGGATCTAAATCTTCTTGGCTTCTAAATGTGTGAGTCTTGTGTTGGAGCCGAAATGCAACATAAGATTTTTCCTGAAACTTTATTAAACACTTTTGTTAATACCTAACTATATATGGTTTGTTATCAATAAAACTAAGGGTAAATGGCCTTTGGGCTAACAATCTCTCCCTTTTTGATGATGGCAAAACATATAGAGTTATTACAAATATTTTGGGAAGAGACTTCAAGTGAAACTCCGCCTTAACACATGCATATATAAGAATAAGTCGTAAAAGAGCTAAATACACAATAAAAGCATATATAAAGAATATGACAGTTAGAATTATATGCCAACCATCTATGCATAGTAAGGATACAGAGATATGAAAGTGTTTGCATAAATGGTTATCTCCATCCATCCAGAAATACCTCCAACCTCCAAAACAAGTGGTAGATGGTTGGATCAATAGGGAATAAGAAACTAAACACAACTAAACACATATACCACATAGCGACAATAAAGATATCTGCCATATCAGATATAAATATGTCCATACAGCATAGGAGATTCATGCCAACCTCAAAACCAAATACACATGATGTCCACAAAACAAACTACATACTCAACACAAACATACTTAAATCCAAATACAGAAAATAAAACATAAAAGCATAAAAGCTAACTCCTATAATAACTCCAACAAATAACTCTCCCCCTTTTTGTCATCAACAAAAGGGGTCAGTCCGCCTAGAAATCAGGGCTTCAGGAGAAGCTGGTGCCTCAGGAACAGTAGGAGAAGGAACCCAGACGTCAAAAGGAGGACCGGCGGACGGAAATGGCTGTGAGCAACCACGCGGAAGAGGAGCCGGCCAAGTGTGCCTATGGTAGATGTCATGGAGGCAGCGAATGGAATCACAGATGTGGTTGAGATCAATGTCCACTCGCTGCTGTAGTCGCGGAAAGTGAGCGGCCATCTCAGTGGACATCTGCTGGCTATGCTCCCGAAACTGAGTGGTAAGAGCATGATAGGGATCAAAGGAAGCAGAAGAAGATCCTGGAGCAACAGCAGGAATGGTAGGCTGCGTTGAAGAGCAGGAGCACGCTCCCTAACACGCATCATCTTGAGGAGAGTGCTGTTGATGTCAACTGACGGTTCGATGGACCGTTCAGTGGAAAGATCAAAGCGAAATTGTTTTAGAAGACGTGTAATAAGCATCCCAAAGGACAAATACCGGTTTGGGTTCAGAAGATGATCAGACATCATATAATTGATGATGAGTTTTGGAATGTTAATTTTAATGCCTTTCAGAAGGCAATTGATCAGGAGAGGAGCAGAACCCCTGACCTGACTATACTCTCCTGATTTAGGCAAGAGGTTATAGAAAACGATTTTAGCCAGAACTTGAGAGGTGAGAGTATAATACTTCACCTCCTCATTCCTAACTAAAGCGGGGTTATCATCATCGTGAAGCAAAATGGATGCGGTGTGGGCAGACTCACCGTCAGGATAAGTAAATTCATGAAGATCTACATTATAAATATCTACCCCCTCACAGTAGAGGTGTAGGAGACTAGCAAATTTTTCAAAAGAAATATTTATATCCTTTCCCATGACACTAGACCGGATGTGATAATTATGGAAGGACAAGTTAGAGTAAAAATAATGAACTAGTTCAGGATAAACCGGTTCTTTGATTGTGACAAAATTTTCAAGTGAACTAGTACTCAAGATATTTGTAAGATTAAGGTGCTCAAAAACACTAAGCACCACAGTCCTACCAGAGATGACATGTTTATTGTGAATTATAGTATATCTATGAGATGCATTTTGGCTTATAAAGGGGCTAGAAGATGATATGATTTAGGGGTTTTTCCCTTCTCAGATCGGGATCATTTAGACATGATAATGGATTACACAAGATAAAAGCACGAACTAAAGATGGATAAACAAGATTAATAAGGAAATTTTAAGAGATTAAGGGGTAATTTTAGTTATACCTCAAGATCCAAGAGAAATCCCTAAAATCTACAGATCTGGAGCCTGAAAACAATTTTGACAATTTTTGGAGGATGAATTTTGGATTGGGAGGAGTTTTAGTGGGTTGGATTTTGATTTGGGAGGAAGAAAATAAGAGAGGGAGAAGGAGAAGTCGGTTGGAGAAGAGAAAATGAAAGGATTTGGGGTTTTAGGCCTTTTATAAAACTGGGTAAATAACAGCAAAACCCGACTTCCGGTCAACTGCCCAGTCGACCAGCGCAAACAGAGAGAATTCTCGGTTTCAGTTGGTCGACCGCCCGGTCGACCGGCTTTGGGCTAAAAGATTTTTTTGTTTTCCAGGTTATCTCGGTCGACCGCCCGGTCGACCGGGCCTATGACAGGCTAACTCGGTCGACCGGTCGGTCGACTGTAATACCCCCAAACTGTAAAATTTTACTTTTGTTTTAATGTTAATTTTCTTTTTAAAGGAAATTTGTAACTAATATGTATTTACATGAAAACATTTGTAAAATTATAATAGGCATGAAAAAACACATAAAATTAAATTTTCATTTTTATTTTATTTTATTTTAATATTAACAAATTTTTTATTATTTTAATAATTAAGCAATAAATTTGAAATATTGAAGTCGAATACCCCTTTAAGGATTCTGAACTTCTCCTCGACATTCCTCTAGATAAGAGTTGAGGCGCGCAATTGCTGTCTCTATTTTCTTACTTAAATATGGTAAAATATATTTTCATAAAATATATATTCTTATAGAAATACTTATAATAAAAAAAAACTTGATACATGGACAAACAAAATATGGCTAGTATATGAATAAAAGTAAACTAAATATACAATCTCAACTATAGTCAAGATAAAAACAATAAGGATATGCAAATCTACATAATTAAAGCAAATTATCACAAAATGAACTAGCAAATCCCATGCATGTATAACTCTAGCTAAAAATCTTAAGTGGAGAAGTTACCAAATGATCGGCAAAAAGTAAGCACTAAAATAAGAGAAGGAAGTGTGGGTTGATGTTATTGCTTTTGCGATTCTTTCATAGTAGCGAAGTGGCTATACAGGTCGTATCCACAAGGAGGGAGAGCGATGGAAGCTTGATGCGGCTTCAAAGTTCAAGAAGAAAGAAAGTTCTTATTTCCAAATAAAGAATTGAAAAGTGAAAACAAGTTGTTTTTAAGAATTGTTGGAAAAATGTTTTATGGTTTGTAAAAGTGGATTTTTTTTCTTAGTTGTAAAAATACATGGCTAACTTTCTACTAAGTGCTCCCACTAATTTCTAACTTTTGGAAGATAGCCTCACGATGGATCATAGGCGAACACAACCCTTGTGCATTGGAACTATTCACGTGAAAATCGAGTGAAAGTTCTTCCTATAACTTTGCTTAACACGGCAAAAACTCGGACATTCCCATATCAAGATCCAATAGAAAGCGAGAATACGGGAAGACACGAGTGCACTAATGGTATCGGCAAAGTTAAAGGAAAGTCTCTAACTTACAACAACAAGCAAAGTACAAAACCCATAGATCATCAAAAAACCATTTAAGTATGAAATATAAGAAGGTAAATACTTGTAGGTAAGTTAGAGTTAGAACCCTCGTCTTAAGATGCCATAGCTCTCGTTTGCACAAGGCTTGTTTGACACTATTGACTCATGTGGGTTATCAATCAAGTAGTTAGAGATTAGTGGGTTAGTAGTTAGTTAGCCATGCTATGGAAAAGTTAGTTAGCCATAAAAGTAAAAGAAACAACAAAGGAAAAGAAGTGGAGAGGAAGAGAGTTACACTACAACAAGAAGCAACAAAAGGAAGAAGTAAAGAGCAATGAGTTTACACTACAACAATGAAGTAAAAGCAAAGGAAAGTACAAGTAAATTGAAAGATGGAAGAGAAGTAGTACTTGTATTAGCTTGTCACCCTTCAAATACAACACTTACACACTCTCTCTCTTTCACTCTAATGGCTAAAACAACAACTAGAAGAAGAAGAACAACAACAACTATAAACCTAAAAATAAGATTACAAAAACTTGCTAAAGCTCTGGATCTGCTCAAACTGAAGACCCCTGGGGGGTATTTATAGGCACCAGGGAAAGGGGGCCACGTGAGCGGCACGTGGCCCAAAGCACAGGCGCGCGCGCGCCCAAAGGGCCACGGAAACGCGGCCCGGGTCGCGTTTCCGCGGCCCTGCCAGGGCGGCGCGCGCCTGGCTTCGGGCAACGCGTCGCCCAGACTGTCTTCTGATGCCTTGATCTTCTGGATTTACGATTTGAGACCCTGGGCTGACAAAATCTTCACCCTAAAGTCAATGGCTACTTGGTAGGCTTTTAATCACCAATTAAATGGTGATATAGGTTTTCTTCTTCATTTGCACACCATGGACCTAGGATCAAGAAAGCAAGGTTTTATTAGCAAAATTTTACATGAAATAAATATGATAATGTGACGAACATTATGCAAAATTAGAGACTAATTACCAAACCACGCGCAATCTCCAAAATAGGTGCCTCTTTGATAGATGCAAGTGACGATTTGTTCGTTAAGCTTTGATGCATCCACCACCCGGGCACCGTCTCCCCCTAAGTCTTGGAGGAGGACGACGCACCTGTATCAATTAAGTTTGGCGTGTCTTTGATACCCAAATTTTTTTGGGTCCTATGGGGTTAGTATTTTCTCGAACCCAAACATTTTATTTGTCATGTTTAATTTTGCATAATAAAATTTTGCCAAATGGCCTTTGCGGCCACAATGTGCACAAGTATATATTTTTTCATACATGAATGCATACTTGTTTTGATGTGAGTGTGCATGTGTGTGTGATGCATGAGGAGTGTGTTTCCTTTGGGTTTTTCCCTTAGGAAACATAGATGCAAATTTGGTCAATGCACACTTTTTCAAAGTTGTATCTAAAATCTCAATGCGTTTTTGAATTTCCAAAAATTATTTTTATTACAAGAAATAATTGGGCTTTTGCCCTTATAAGTAGTTTTATATTTTCAAAATCTATTTTCATTTTCTCAAAAGATTGACAAATTATTTTTCTTAATCAAAACAATCTCAAATTTATTCTTTAATAAATCATTTTCCTTTTTTGACTTTTTATTTTGAGCAAGAAAAATTTCATATTTACTTCGTAATTCTTCAAAAACTTGTACTAATTCATCCATGGTCAAATCCTCATCTTCTAAAGAGTTTTCTAGGTCTACCTCGGAAGCTTCATCACCATGTGCCATGAAGCACATGTGTGCGGTGTCGATCTCCTCTTCGGATTCTGTCTCCGAGTCATCCCACGTGGCCACCATCACCTTTTTCTTCTTTTGAATGTTCTTGGAGGTATTAGCTTGTAGAGAGGGGCAATCCGCAATTAGATGTCCCGTTCTTTTGCAATGGACACACGGACCTGTTTCCTCTCTTTTTTTTTCAAGTCTTCCTTGAGGTCTTCCTCTTCGGAAGTTATTTTGTCTACCTTTCTTGTAGAACATCTTTCCCACTTTTCTAATGAGCATGGTAAAGTCCTCATCGTAGTCTTCCGATGACTCTTCTTCATCAAAGGAGGATGGAGTCGCCTTGAAAGCTATTGCTTTCTTTTTTGGTGCCTCCCTTTCTTCACTCACCCTCATCTCCATCTCATGGGTTTTGAGATTACCGATGAAGCTGGAGAACCATCTCCCCCCTATCGTTTAGCTTCTTGAGTGTGGTTGCCTTGACTTTCTAAGATTTGGGAAGAGCTCTAATGACCTTTCAAATCTTTTGGTCATTGTCAATCTTATTACCCAAAGAGGATAAAGCATTAGTAATCTTGGTGAAATGAGTAAGCATTTCATCTATACTTTCATTTTCAAGTATGTAAAAGTTCTCATATTGAGAATGGAGCAAGTCAATTTTGGATTTCTTGACTTGCGACGTCCCCTCATGAGTAATGATAAGAACATTCTAAACTTCATAAGCGGATTTGCAATCAATCACACGAGAATGATCATCTTCATTTAATGCTTGTGTAAGTGCACATATTGGGCTCTAGCATTGGCCTCATAATCCTTAGCGGTTGCTTCGGACCATATACTCTCATCATCGTGAGGTTCAACAAATTCTTTGGTAATAGATTTGGTAACTCTAACTCCTAGGAACTTTAGTAATAGGTTCATTTTGACCTTCCAAATGGGGAAGTTCAACCCATCAAATTTTGGTGGGGACTTGATGCTAGAGAAGTCAAGTGATGCCATGAAAATAGGTTTAATGCACAAATAAATAAAATATGCAACAAATAAATATAGCCAAATAAGAAGGATCTCCCTAAGGTGGTTAAACCAAAAGATAGGGTTAGGCTCTGATACCAAATAAAAATCACTTAGAGGGGGGTGAATAGGTGATGGCTATACTTAATGCAAATAATGCGGAGTTGAAAACAAATTAGCAATAAAAAGAAACAATTAAATAGATCTTGCAATAGAATAAGCAATGCAAGTAAAGTAAGAGAGTAGAGTTTAGAGAGATTGTGAACAATCGCAAACACAAGAATATGTTCCGAGGTTCGAGCCACTGCTCTACGTCCCCGCCTTCAACACGATGAAGGATTTTCACTATGAGCGATCCCACCGGATCGTCAATCAATTATAAGTTCTCACTAGAACTCTTCAGACACATTTGTCCTCTCTCACGGTGCCACAACACCAACTTGGAGCTCACTAGCTCGCTCGAGGCCGCAATCTCTACAACTTCTCAATCGAAGAAAACGGTGATCAACACTTGACCACAAAGGTAGTTCACAAGCACAACCCTACAACCAAGATGAAGAAATGAAACACTTGGGATTGTATAGTGCTAAATATCAAGTAGAGAAGTAGAGAAAATAGCTGAAGCTAAAAATACTAAAGCTTTGGAAGTAGTTGGCTCAAGAAAATTCTTTTTGCAAAGAGCCTAAACTTTGAAAACTTTATATGAGGCTTGTAAATCTTGTTACTGAGTTGTTTTATACTCCTCCTATTTATAGGGGATGAAAATGAGGTTAGAAAACCCAATAGATCCGTTAGGAGAAGACTTAACAAAAGACAAAATAAAAACTAGTCGTTGGGAGCCAACTCAGCAGATTTCTCTGCTGTCGGTCGACCGGGCAGTCGACCGCCCGTTGGGAAAGCGGTCGACTGGCCGATCGACCATGGATCCCAAACAGAGAGTTAAAACTCTCTGTCGGTCGACCGGCACGGTCGTCTAGGAAAAACAGAGCGCACTGCTCTTGCTTCCGGTCGACCGATCGGTCGACCGAAGTGCACTCGTGCACTTTGGTGCACGTCGGTCGACCACTCGATTGACCGATAGAGTAGTTCAACTTTGCCAGCAGTCGATCGGCTGGTCGACCGGCTGAGGACCAAAAATATGATTTTGAATATATTTTGAAGTCAAAATTTTTCTAATAAAATTTCTATTAATATGTAGATACAAAATAGAGTTCTAGGTCTTTGAGCAAGTAGAGTGTGACTATAGATCAACAACAAATAATTTAGAACTATATTTTGGAAAAAAATCTTTTCTAAAAACAAAAACTGATTTTTCCAAAACTTGTTTTTCTGAAACCTGATTTTTCGAAACTTGGTTTTTCTGAAACTCGGTAAGAAACCAGGTAACAAAATTTTGTACGAAAATACTAAAGGATTATGAAATGTGTGTGTGGCAATCCCAAAAGCTATCAACTTCTTTCATCTTGGTTTTGACAAATATCTATAAATCCTAACTAAAATGGAAAACGGGAAAGATACAAATCTTGAAACAGTCTTCTTGATATGCTTGATCCTTGAGCTCTTCTAGTGTGCTAGGTTCTGAGATCTAAATCTTCTTGGCTTCTAAATGTGTGAGTCTTGTGTTGGAACCGAAATACAACATGAGATTTTTCCAAAAACTTAATTAAATACTTTTGTTAATACCTAACTACATATGATTTTTTATCATCAAAACTAAGATCAAATGGCCTTTGGGCCAACATTGATATCCGTCAGTTTTTCCTGACCCGGCGTAAGTTCTCTTTTATGATTTATTAGGTAATTATCAGATTACAAAAATATGCAGGAGCATGTCAGGAGTATCAGGTGTACATGAGTACTATCAGGAGATCAGGTTAACATTCCCTAAAGTGATCATTATAAGTCAGGTATATCATGTTGGATGGTAGGTGATAGCAAGGTGTCAGGTGATAACATGTCAGAGGTCAGGTATCAAGTACTAGCATGTCAACGGTTAACACATCAAGTGAAAGCATGACAAGCAATAGTAGATATTAACCATCAATGCAGGTAGTTAGCAAGTAAGCGAATATCCAAGCAGAGCTAAGCAGTGCTGGGGACAAGATCAGCGAACAAAGTTTAATCACTATAGCACTGGTGGAACTCAAGAACGATTCGGCTTAAGATGCGAGTTTAAAATTTGGCAGAGTTCTGCCTAGGCGTGTTTAGTGGTAAAATGTTAAGCGCTGAGCTACCTTTCCAGGCGTAACTAAAAAGTCCAAAGGACTTTAATAAACCTCGGAGAGGCTAAGCCCGTAGGCTAAGTATATACCTGCAAGAGATGTTAGTACTAAACAACACACAAGCATATATGAATAACAGATAAGAGAACTGACCATCGGGTAAGCGGGGAGACTAAGCAAGCAGGTGTATAAGTAGACCGTGCCTGAAGAGGCTACACAATTATGCTCGGCTCGCAAACAAATGATATAGCTATTAAACCCAAGAGTTTAAGCTAAGCGGGAGCGTAATAAGCCGTGTCTGACGAGATGTCTAATAGGCTAATTACACAGTCACACAACTTAGCTCGGCTCTCGACATAGCTAGAAAACCCAGAGGGTTTAAGCCCAAAAGCAGATATAGAACCATAGAGTGGTTAAGCCTGGAGGCTGAGTATGTACCTATAGGAGATGTTAGTACCATACATGCATAAGTATAATGTCATCTACACTATTACAAGCAATACAATACATTAGCCTGATGCAAGTCATGACGTGTCCACAGAATACAACGCATCTATACCCGTATAATCACACCGTACTGATACAAAATATAACACAATTTCAAATCCAATACAAGCTCAATAATGCGAGGAAAACACTCTCCTAAAACACAATTCCATGGAAAACATCATGGACTCTAGCAAACTTCACGAGCCCGAGCTCCTGAGCAAGGAAACACTCGAAGCAAGAAAAAGAGGAGGCTTGGCCCCTTGGTGGCCGCCTACCTAGGTAGGTGCGCCAGCCCTCCTAGGTGGCCATGGAGGTGGCTAACTGTAGAGGAGGATGAGAAGTGGAGGGAAGGGTGATGGTCTTGGTGGTGGTAGTAGGTGTTGGTGGTGGAGGAGTTGAATTTTGAAGGAGAATGAAAAAAAAAGTTGAAAGAGTTGGTGATTATGGTGATGTTGGAGGTTGGAGTAGTGGTGATAGGGGTGGTGTTGTGATGGTGAGAGTGAAGAGGGTGGTGGCAGAGAGAGAAACACAAGAGGTGGCGGTGATGTTGGAGTTGTAATGGTGGTAAAAGTGATGTTGGAGAAGGTGGTTGAGTTGTTGCCAGTATAGTCATCAGGGTAGTCGCCAGAGAGGAGGTGGCCGCCCCCAAGCTTGGGGTAATGGCCGGCCTAGGAAAAGGGAAGTGGAGATTATTTTGTATAGGGTTTTGTTGGTGGTGGTGTAGGTTTTGGAGATGGAGATGGAGATGGATTTGGAGGGTGGAGTTTTGATGGCTATGGTGAAGTGAGAGGAGGAGGAGGAGGAAGAAGATGATAGTGATGTGTTGTGGGAGTTACTGTTCTTGTGGATTTGAAGGAGGAAGTAGTAATTAGGGTTTTTAGTTGGAGGAATAGAGGTTAAGGGAGAAAGAAATGGAGATTTTTGGAGTTTGTAGTTTAAAGGAAAGTAGAAGGAAGGAAAATTAGGGTTTTTTTGTGAAATGAAAAGGGGAGGAAGAAGGCTTGGCCGGCTTTGGTGATGAGAGAGGGTGATGAGTGGATTGGATATTTTAGAGAAGATATTTAGATGGAGGGTAGTAGAATGTTATAGAAAAAGTAGAAGTGTTTAGAAGTTGTTGGAAGGAAAAGAAAGGAAGAAAAAAGAAAAGAAAAGGGAGAGGAAAAAAAGAATTGTAAGAAAAAGAAGAAATAATTAGAATGATAGAACCCCCGGGTTTAGTAGCGGATGCTTAAAATTTTCGGAAAACGCTCGAAAATCAAGTATCTCATAAAGTTTCTCAAAAATTCTCAAAAATAAAGAATATTATACTGAGAATCATGGTGAAATTAGATTCAAAAAATTAAATTTTGTTTTCAAATTAAAATCCTGAAATCCATCACCGATACCGGTCGACACCGAATCTGACCAGATTTGATAAATTCAGAAATATTTCAAAAAATGCATTAAGATAGTAAATATTATTCTAAGAAAAATATGAAAGTATTTTCTAAAAATTTAACTCAGTTTGTAATTTAAAATTTCTAGAATCAATCGGTGGTACCAATCAATACAAATTTTAGAGATTTTATAGAAATAATTTAGAAATATTCAAAAAAATCATGAAAAATCCTAAATATTGTTAAACAGTAATTGAAACTAAAATCAATTAATTTTGAATATTAGAAAGGTTAAATAAAATTGTATCTCTATAGCATAAATAAATACGAGAAAATAAGAAAATACGTTCGAAAAATCAGGATACGTATCTGGGTACATATTTCAGGGATGGGGTGTTACAATCCATCCAACTTACAGAAATTTTATTCTCAAAATTTCGATAAGGGGGAAGTGAATGTAGGAAAAGATAGGGATAATAAAATTTACCAACTAAGATGTAAATAGTTGAGGGTAGCGCTCGTGAATAATATCTTCTCATTCCCAAGTAGCTTTTCTTGGAGCATGCCTATTCCAAGAAACCAGTACTAATTGTATTATTCTATTTTTCAGAGTCTTGACACTTCTATCCAGAATATCCAATGGCTGCTCTGTATAAGATAAATCTGGCTATAGTTCCTGAGTGATTTAGAATATGACTCTCATCCTTGACATACTTCCTAAGCTGTGATATGTGAAATACATTATATACTCCTTCCAATGATGGCGATAATGCCAATCGGTAAGCTACATCTCTCGCATGATCCAGAATCTCAAATAGGCCGATGTATCTTGGACTAAGTTTCCCATGAGTACCGAATCGGATTATTCCTTTGGTTGGCGATATCCTTAAGAATACATGATCTCTTGCTCTGAATTCCAATGATCTTCTGTTAGTGTCAGCGCAACTCTTCTGTCGGCTCTGTGCTACCCGAAAGTAATCTTTGATAATTCTGACTTTATTTATTGTTTGAACTAGAATATCTGGTCCAAGAGTCTTCTTTCGCCGACTTCGTCCCAACATAACGATGACTTGTATTTTATTCCATGCAAAGCTTCAAATAGAGCCATCTTGATACATGCCTGATAGATGTTATTATAAGAAAATTCTATTAAATGAAGATAGTCTTCCATAACCCTTTAAATTCTATCATGCAGGCTCGTAACATATCTTCAAGAATTTAGATAGTTCGTTCAGACTGCCAGTCTGTCTAAGGGTGATAAGAAGTACAAAATTTCAGATGAGTTCCTAGGTTTTCTTAGAGACTTTCCTAGAAATGTGATATGAATCTCGTGCCTCTGACTAACACGATGCTAACTAGAACTCCGTCCAGACGAACTATTTCCTTAATATATTTATCTACAAAAACTTCTGTTGACTAACATACTCTGAATAGTAAGAAGTGAGCTGATTTTGTGAGGCGGTCGACGATTTCCCATACTGTATTGTTACCCTTAGGACTGCGGGGTAAAGTGTAGGTCACCTAGAGGGGGATGAATAGGTGACAAGCTAATCTAATGCAAAACAAATGCGGTCAAACTAAAACTACACACAACATATAACCAAAAAGTGAAGCCAAATTCCTGATGAAGGGCTCTGGACTTCTCCTCAAAATTCCTCTAGATTAAGAGTTGAGGTGCAACAATAGCTCTCTTGGTTAAATACAAGTGTGAGCACACAATCAATTCCAAGCATATAAATCTATTAAGCACAAACAATATCAAGCATGTAATGGATGAGCACAATTATAATAAGCATGCAAGATATAAACACAAGTGAGAGAGAGAGAGATAGAGATGAGCAATCGCAAATACAGAAGAATTGTTTCGAGGTTCTAGCTACTTGCACTACGTTCTCACCTTCACCGCAATAAAGAATTTTCACTAAAACAATCCCGCAAGATCTCTCAATGTCGCAACACCTACAATGAGCTCCCTCAAGAACTATTGGATCCACAAATCTATCACTTATTCCCGCAAGAACAAAACATGCTAACCCGCAAGCTCGCTGAGGCTGCAACCTCCAACTCCTCCAAGTACAAATTTGAACACTTGGTGATCTATTCTCTTGATCACCAACAAACACTCTCACAACAAGGATCCTAGAAGATGAATATAGTAATGAAAAGCTAAAGCTTGTGTGAGAAAATAAGGTAGATTGAGTGGTAAAAAAACTCAAGAAAACTCTTTTGAAACTCAAGAAAAACACTCATGAAAACTCTCCTTTTGATATGAAAGTTAAGACCAAAAACTTGTTGGAAAATCTCTGAGAGAGATTGGAAAAACTGGCTCTAAAACTTCTCCAAAATCATACCCAAAACTGGCCAAAAGACCCCTCATATATAGGGTTTAGAAAACTAGCTGTTGGGCACAGTTTTCTGGCCAGAATGGCTTATTGCTCGACCGGTCAGTCGACCGGCCAACGGTCATTTTTATGACCGTTGGGGTTACCGGTTGACCGCCTGGTCGACCGTCCCCAGGCCACAGAGAGGAAGCCTCTATGTTGGTCAACCGGCACCCAATCGAGAGTTAGGTAAAGCCAGTCGGTCGATCGCTCGGTCGACCGAACCTAACTATGGTCGACAGGTCAGTCGACCAAGCCAAGGATATTGGGCGCGTGCACGTTCTGCAGACGTTAGTCAACCGCTCAGTTGACCGAACCCCGCTTCGGTCGGCCGCACGTTCGGCCGACAGCCGCCTGACCCAAATTCTAAAGGTTTAAATTCAAAATTTGAAAGCCCCTAAAAATTTTATTTAAATCTCATAAATTTCACAAAAATAGGTCCATATAAATACTTTGAAGTACAAATATGTGTGATCAAAAATCAACACATATTACAAATAATTTGAAATATTTTTGAGGCATAGAATTTAAAGCTTAAAACCAAAACTGTATTTTTCAAAAACAAACTTTCTAAATGAAAAACAAATTTTTCTAAAACTTGTACAAATACAAAAACAAGATATTAAACACTTTTGAAGCATGGTGTGTATGGAAATGATTCAATACACATAACAGATGAAATATACTTATTTTTATAAATACAAAACTTAAATACCTGATATAAGCTCATCAAAAGAAGTTATTTAAATAATATAAAGCAATAGTGGATGGATGGAATCCAATACACATATAAACTATGTAAACTTGTTTTGATGAAATCTATTCATGAAACCAAAAAGATGTATTCTTTGATGCTCAAAATCAAAACTTTAATTTTCAAAAGCTAAAACTATTTAACATGAAAGCAATATATAAATTTTATGTGTGTGTATGAGCTTGAGCAATCCACAACTAATCTATCCTTTACATTTTATCTAAAAAATCTTAAACTCACAAATATGGACTCAAGTCTTGAAAATCTTCTTCTCTATCTTGACTTGATCCAAACTTTATTCAAATGAGTTAGACTCCTCTTTGAGTACTTGATGTGATCTTAAAGCGCGAGCTCTTGAAACAACACGTGTTGACTTCAAAACTTGACTTTGAATCTTTTATTGAAGCTAAATACCGAGTAAGATCTTGGTAAAAATCTAAAACTTAATAAACACAAGATCATTAGTACTATAACTATATGAGTTAATCATTATCAAAATTAGAGTGATAGCCTTTGGGCCAACAATATCCCCCTTTTTGATGATGACAAAACTCATGAAGTTATATATGCATGTATTAAAGATTAACTTCATAGAAGCTCCCCCTTAACTCATGCATAGCAAATAAATAAATAGATACTCAATAAAAGGGCTTAACCAAAATATTAAACAAACATATATGCATAAACAACAAATATTAAACATGCATATATTTACTCTCTCAATTCTTCCCTCTCTTTTTGTCAATTCATCAACAAAGGGGTGAAGAAAAATAACAAGATAAATGTATATGCGATATAAATTCATGAAGAGGTGAGACGTTAAGTTCACTCCCTGCATACATGCATTACATGGAGAAGGGATGACTAAACCCTAACCCATATAAGCATAATATACAATACATAAATGGAGATGTTAAACCCCTACACACATGTACCATATAAGGAAAAGAGGTCAAACTCTTCTTTATATAAAATACATTCAATATGAGTTTATACATAGAGGAGATGTTAAGCTCCCCTTGCATATAAGCAATACATTTAAATTTTTTTAAAACTATTTAAAACAAATTTTGATTCCATTTAAAGCAATTAAAACAAAACAAATTTTAATACTACTTGTAATCAACAAAAACAATTTTTGTTAAATCAATAAACATAAATATTAAGATATCAGTTGTAAATTTTGATATCACTTGAAATCAACAAACAAATTTTGATAAATCAAAGAAATCATTTTAAGTCAACGAATTTTTCTTCCCTCCTATTTGAAATAATGCATAAGCTTGTAAAAGATATCAATCAACACATAGAACTAAATCAAGTTTAGCATAAAATAATTTGTGCTATAAAGAATTTGTATTAATATTTTTAATTTTGCACAAGAAATTATATATATGTATGTATGATTGATCGGGGGAAAATCGTGCACAAAAGGTGTCGTTTTGAAATCACTAACTAAAGCGTGTGTGCTTTGACTTCCTCGATACTTTTGTTATAGCAAAGAGGCTAAATGGGTCAAATTCACAAGGATGGAAAGCGATAGAAGTTTTACCGGTTTGTTCATGTATGTTAACGGTTCTTCTATGTTTCAAAGAATGAAATAAAAAGAAAACAAAGAAATAAAAGAGAAGTGTACGGTGGAAACAAAGATATAAATATTGAAGAGAAGGTATTTTTGATTTTTGTATTATTTCTAAGATAAAGTAAAAAAGGAAAGAAAATGGCTAAAAACTACTAATAGCTCCACTAACCATGCTAACCTCTTAGTTATAGCTGCCTCACATGTATCCTTGACCATCATTAGTCTTTGGTTAAATAGCGTTTCAAAGCATGACCCATAGGATCACTTTCACATCCAACTCAACAACAAGTGCAAGTTATACTTAAGCCATCAAAACTAAACTAGTGTAAGCATGGAATAAAGTAATGTTAGCATATTAGAGGGTTAGATGTTAGAGTGTTAAAATCCATCATCATGAGCCATCAATGGCGCTTGCAAGAGTAAGGTTAAGTAGAGGCTATTAGATTTGTGTGGATTATCAAGTAAGGAGTTAGCAAGTTAGCGGTTAGTAGTTGTTGCCATAAGAGATAATTAGCTAAGTATGTAAAAAAAATTAGAGAGAAGAAAAAAGGAGTGATAAAGAGAGAACCTTTCATAGAGTGTCACCCTCTATTACAAGCACTCTTACTTTCATCCTATGTACCACTCTCTTCTTATTACATGATCTATAAGAAATGAAAAATATAAAAGAGGAAGAAGAAGAACAGCTAACCTAAACTAAAAAAAGAAAACTACTCTAAAAACTACCCTAAAAACTCTTCTCCTAAATTTCTCTCCCTTTATTCTGGCCAATCTAGGGGTATTTAAAGGCAAAGGGGGCACCAGGGAGGCATCACGGGGCTGCGCGTCAGATCTTAATGCTCGGCTCCATAAAGGAGGAGCGAAAATGCGGCTAAGGCCGTGTTCTCTGTGGCCGTCATGTGGTCGCGTGCAAAGATCTTCTTGCCCCATCATGTCAGTTTGCTCCCCTGTCAGATAAAACCACTGGTTTCTGGATATGGGTACTCGGTTTTGACAGAACCTCTTTCCAAAGTCAATAGCTATATGTGTAGGCTTTAAATCACCAAATAAATGGGATTTTGGGCTTCTTCTTCATTTCATAAAGTGGACCTAGAAACGTACAAGAGAGGTGTTATTAATAGATTTTCATATTTAATAAATGTGAAGATATGATATGAAATATAATATTTAGAGACTAATTACACCCCCACCTTATTTTTTCTCATCCTAAGCAAAATAGAAAAACTAACTAAGAAAATTATTACACCACTTTCGCAGGTGACGTGATTGCACTAAGCATGTGCAATAAGCGTTAAACCTCTAGATTTCTCTTAGAGGAGGAGTTTTATCTCCTGAGGGTTTTTAGCGGATTACACTCAAAAATCCATAAAGAAAGAGATACATTGTTAGAATTTTGAAAATGCATTTTGAAAGTAGAGAAGAGTGTTGAAATATTTCTGTGAAAATTTAAGTGATCTAAGGTCATAGGTTAACCAAAAATTGTTCTTCCTTAAACTAAGTCTAAATGCAAAATCTTATTATAAATTAAAGGTAAGAATTTAAAATTGAATTCATTCTTTAATCTTTCATAAAACTCTTAGAAAATATGCATTTTGTGAATAGTGAAAATTTATGGGATATCAACTCTGACTTTCATGCCATATATATATATATATATATATATATATATATATATATATATATATATATATATATATATATATATATGACTATTTTTTCTTTCGTTAGTTGTAGGCTTTCTAACTTATCCGGATAATAAGCCTTTAACTGGTGACTCTCAAATTAGACCATTTTTGGGTACCTGATGAGAAAATATCCCTCGGACTTAAGAACTTGAGTAAACAAGGCCACAAAACTAAAAGAGATTATTTTATTTTATCCATCGCTTAGGTGTAGATAATCATGCTTCTTGAGGCATAATTACCCAGCTTAGTAAGTGGTTTTTTTATTTTTTATTTTTTATTTTTAAATGGTATTTTCAGTATTTGTTTCAATTCTAAAATTTGTGTAAGTGTAAAGTGCATACATCTAAGGTAAAAAATTCAAAATCAAATTATCTTTTCAGTCTTACTTTCTTATTCTAAAATTTAAATAAGATCTATTATTTTGACTCGGTTAAAGAATTCATAATTTTAGGTCTTCTTAATTCCTAAGATCCTCTTAACTTTCTTAAAAATAAATCCAAACTATTTCTCTTATTTCAAAAAGTTTTGTAAAAAGAAAAAAACTATACAAAAGAAAAATCTAAAAAGAAGTGTAAAAGAAAAAAAATTAAAACTAACTACGTTAGTAAATCCCCCCATACTTATCTCATGCATTGTCCTCAATACAAAGTGAATGTGTATATGCATGAAACAAAATAGGGAAGAAAAAATTATCTCAGGGTGGTGGTTCCGGTGGTGGTCTGATTGGCCCACGAAATGTGGTCAAATCATATATTGTGGAATTCGCAGAAACCCACCAGTGACTTTTCGAATATAACCCATAAAAAGAATGATGAAGTGAATGGTCTTATTTAAAAAATTATCCCCATCCAATTTCTAATTTTTAAAATTAATTCTTGAGTTATTTTGTTCAACACTTTTGTCCAATAATAAAGTATAATTTTAAGAGATGATTGATTTGGACTCAAATGGATCAAGAACAAAAACCGATATTGACTCAGGAATTTGACACAGTTCAAGTCGAGATTCATAAGTTGGAGTCGAAATTGGTTCAAAAATGGGGTTCAAACCAAAAAATAAATGTTCACACACTTTCCCCATTAACAGAATGTGATCATAAAATATTAGTGATTCAATTTCACGGTATACTGGAACAGGATTCAATGTTGACTCTGAAATAGAAAAAAATCTGGTAAAGGTACTGGAGTTATTATTGAGTCAAAAAGTGAAATGAAATTATCAACTTGAGGTTCAGGATCACTTTCATGTTCAATTTCAATTTCAGGAAAGGGATAACTTACCAAATTGTCAATGTGATTTTCAAAACTTGAAGTTTGGTCAAGTTCAAATGGATGTGCTGAAATTTAATCTTAGTTTCCAAAATAACATGATTCTTGAGTCCAATCGATAGAGTTAGAGATATAAGAATTGGTCAAAGGTTGACAAGAAAGACTTTCCTCATTCCCATTAATCAATTCACTCATTATTGAGTCTAACCTACTGATAGGCCAGGTAAAAGAATTTTGAGTCTGAATCATATCTTTCATACTCTTTGCAATAGGTTCTTCTTAAAAAGGTGAGTATGAAAGTTAATTTTGAAATATATAGTGAAGTCGTGAGTCCATCAGATTTTGTGATTGTTGCTCGGACTCATGCAAAAGTTCCATATTCATTTTCAGAATGGATGGTTGTTCATTTTGAATCGATGTGACTGAAAAGATGAATATGACTCTTAAAAATTTGGTTGAGATGATGTGTCCAACATATTTTGTAATTGTTGTGCTATTTCACAAAAGACTTCCAAACTTTTTTCTAACTCAAATTTTTCTTCAATTAGATGTTCTAAAGAAAGAGTATATGGAGTTTGATGTGAGAAGGATTGTGAATTGAGCAAATTTTGAATTTGTTGTTGTGACTCAAGCATGGCTTTTATACTCCTTTCCAAATCGGATTTTTCTTCAGAGGGTGGTTCTGAAAAAAGAGTATAGTAAGCAAAATTAGGGAATAAATATTGCGAAAATTGTAGACAAGGTGGTTGAAAATTTAATTCAGAGAAGGTGAATCCTATGAACTCTGTGAAGAGTAGAAATTATTTTGAAAATCTTGGTTATAGGATTGGGGGTATGGGTCATATTGAGTCGGATAATCCCATTCCGGCATATATAGTTGGTTTATGTTGTACATGGCCGGGTTGGAGTTATCTGAGTCAAATGAGATCGGGGTGAAATATGAATTCATATTAGGATTGAAAGAATTATCGTTGAAATCCATTTCACAAATAAACTTATATAAAAAGAAAGAAAAAGCAAACAAACAAACAAAAAGAAAGAAAAATCAATACCAAGCCTATATTAGAGTTGACCTAGAGCTAAACGACTCCTAACTAGTTAGACTGTCCACGGGGGGGTACATTGTAGGAATCTGAATACAAGTTGATCGGCCAAGAAGGGGCAAGATCAGTGGGAGGTATCTATGCCGGAGCAACGGGCCTAATTATGCCAAACCATTGTTCTTCGAGATTTTGCCTCTCAATCCCCAACCTTTGACACGGATTTGATAAGAGTCAAATTCTAACAATTCTCCCTTAGGTCAATCTCTTAAATGAGTCTGAGATGTACCTAGGGACCAACGTCTGTCAATTTTTAATTAGGTTTGGGATTGTGAGTGTTTGAAAAAAAATTTTGGATTAAGGAAGGGTGATGAAATCTTCATCTTATCTTGTTTATTTGGGTTTTGTCCTTAAAAGTGATTTTGTGTAAGTGTACATAATATATCTAATAAGATTTACTAAAAGCGGATAAATCTACCAAAGATTTGGTCCTATTCTATATGCAAAGCTTACGTACCTTGCTCCAGCACACTTCAACAGTAATTTAAATGATCGTATAGACACGTGCCTAAAATACAAGAGTCTAAATCAATTTTTAGATTTGCAACAAGCCTTTTACTGTTAGTTTATTAGCAGAATCTTGGTGATGACATACAAGAAAAATAATATTTGCAGAAAGCTAAATTTTCCAAAGCAAGCAACCCTGTAAAAAATTGTTAGTAGTTCACTCAATCCTGCCGCAGAAACACGACAAGTTTGAGGGTTTTTGGTCTCTACTTTTTAGAGCAGAGGCTCAAGAGCACTTATATATTTTTTCAATTCTTATTTTCTTGATTTCAAAACCTGTACCCTGAAATAAAGAAGAAAATTTAACAAAAATGTGAAATCAAGTCATTCCCATCCCCGACAACGACACCTAAATTTGATCGGGAGAAAATCGTGCACAAAAGGTGTCATTTTGAAATCACTAACTAAAGTGTGTATGCTTTGGCTTTCTCGATACTTCCGTTATAGCATAGAGGCTAAACGGGTCAAATCCACAAGGATGAAAAGCGATAAAAGCTTTATCGATATGTTCACCTGTGTTAACGGTTCTTCTATGTTTCAAAAAATGAAACAAAAAGAAAATAAAGAATGAAAAGAGAAGTGTACTGTCACGCCCCGCTTCCAAAATAGGGAATACGGGTACGTGATGATGATCAATAAATACTCATGAAGAGGAAAATCTCACTTTTGAATACTTTACATTGTAGTAAAGGAGCCAAATTCTCGCACATATATACAAAAAGACAACCAGCAGTTCTTTTCACATAAAAGACATATATCTACAATAGTCTTTGTCTGGATAGAAGATTGGAAATATAACAAAGTAGAAATAAAAGAAGATACAATTTTGATATCATAACAAGAAAAAATGCCAAAATACATAAGATAAAAAATATCAGACTCGCGCCTGATAATCTTCTTGGGTCCGTCGAACAGTGGCTCGTCAGTCTCCTCAAGCTCTGATGCTGAAAAAATTAAGGTCTGTCAGAAGCAGACCAGCAAGTCCATACACGAAAAGACAAAATGATAATATGAAAATGTAAAAGTGAAGGTGCAATATAAGTAGAGTAGTGGAATCAATGAATTATAAATCTGACGGTAATATAAACTGACAGGTAAAGTACCAGCGAGAGTAACAGAACACTAGATCATGTGAAATAAGGTCATGTATGTATAATATGACATGTATATAATGAGCATGAAGCACCGTGGATGGATAATGTCTTATATCATAATCATCAGGTCATAAGATCAGAAGATCACAAGTTAAGATCAATATGGCAAGTCTAGGAACATCTTGTAGTCAAGATTATCCACATCACAAATGATAATTCTAGGTCTAGAATGTTTTAATGCAGCCATCCTGTGCCCCATCCCACAGGACAGCTACATATCAAATAAGTGATGCGTTAATAGATCCTGATAGCAGGGAGAAACAGTTCATTATACTCAGGTATCATGTAACTGAAATAACATAAGCGTGCATAAATAACAAGATCACGTGTGGCATCCAAACTCACAAGGGGTCGCCCTTCCTAGCACACCTCCCTGAATTTTTTCTGCTACAGTCTCCCCCAGTAACCCCGGCTTGGTTAGTTTTGTTAATCAATGTAAGTGCAAGATAATGTGTGACTCAGCGTGACAGGATTAGGGATCAATATCAAGAGTATCAGTATCAAATATTGATTACAATATATATCAAAATTTTGGGAAAATAAAACACGGTGATAACATCGAGTGACAAATGCATAGTATAAGTGATGCTAGTGTAGTAGGACGTAAATATAATCATAAAATAGTAATCATGACATAGGGTGACGTCAACTTACTTGTACAATATTTACTGATTTATGATTATACTTGAATGATCACTTATGTAACAAACATCCTGTACATGTATATCTTACGATACACATGATCAGGGACGGATATGGAAACGAGATCGAAAAGAAATTTATAAACTAATAAAGGAACACAGAGGAGAGAGAGAGTATGTGTACTTACCTGATGTCATTGGAATCTGAATTCTCGTAACTGCAACCGGCTCTGGGTAAAATTCGCGACCTAAATATTACGTGAATTAATTAGAGACTTGACATATTATTTATTCAGTAATATGTAAATATTATACATCAATTTATTAGTTTATGCATTTATTTTATCATGAAATTATATTTTTAAATAGTTGCTATAAATTCAAAATTGAATTAGTTGAAAATATTAACCAACCAAAATTATATGGTGAAAACAAAGATAGAAACATTGAAGAGAATGTATTTATAATTTTTATTTTTAAAACAAAGTAAAAGGAAAGAAACTCATGGCTACTAACTACTAATGGCTCCACTAACTATGCTAACCTCTTAGTGATAGTTGCCTCACATGTATCCTTGGCCATCACTAGTCCTTGGATCAAGAGCATTTCAAAGCATGACCCATAAGATTACTTTCACATCCAACTCAACAATAAGTGCAAGCTACACTTAAACCATCAAAACTAACCTAGAGTAAGCATAAAATAAAGTAATGTTAGCTTGTTAGAGAGTTAGATGTTAGAGTGTTAGAATCCATCATCATAAGCCATCAATGGCTCTTGCAAGAGCAAGGCAAAGTAGGGGCTATTAGATTCATGTGGATTATCAAGTAAGAAGTTAGCAAGTTAGTGGTTAGTAGTTAGTTGCCATGAGAGAAAATCATCTAAGCATGTAAAAGGAATTAGAGAGAAGAAAATAAGGAGAGATAAAGAGAGAATCTTTCATAGAGTGTCACCCTCTATTACAAGCACTCTTACTTTCATCCTATATAGTACTCTTCCATATTACATGATCTACAAAAAATAAAAAATATAAAAGAGGAAGAAGAAGAACAACTAATCTAAACTAAAGAAAGGAAACTACCCTAAAACTCTTCTTTTAAACTCCCCTCCCTCTATTCTGGCCAACCTGGGGGTATTTTTAGGCAAAAGTCGCACCAGGGAGGCATCACAGGGTCGCGCGTTAAATCTTGACGCGCGGTTCCATAAAGGAGCTGTAGAAATGCGGCTAAGGCCGTGTTTCCGCGGGCAACATGTGGCCGCGAGCGCAGATCTTCCTATCACGTCATGTCAGTTTGCTCTCCTGTCAGATGTAATCCCTAGTTTTTGGAAATGGGCACCCGGTTTTGACAGAAACACTTTCCAAAGTCAATGACTATATATGTAGGCTTTAAATAACCAAATAAATGAGAATTTGGGCTTCTTCTTCATTTCATGCAATGGATCTAAAAATATACAAGAGAGGTGTTATTAATAGAATTTCATATTTAATAAATGTGGAGATGTGGTATGAAATATGCATATATAGAGACTAATCAATGATCAATTTAAATACCAATTGAAATATAATGCATACATATATATAAAACAAGTATGAGTATACAAAAATCAATTTTCATGATATGTACGTGTATAAGTCATGACTACCACCCTATCATGCACATGTTTAAAGAGATATTCATTAAGGTACACAAGACATGGTCTCCAACCATCCTCCCTTGAAGGGTAGAACTTTTCAAAATAAAATAAGATTTTAAAAAAATTATAGATTGAAAACACTACTAAGTGAAGAATAAATAACTAAATTAAAATAGTTTTTGAAAAACTAGTTAAAAATTCTTCTAACATGAAACCAAATTATATATTTTATGAAACATGTATATTACACAAAAGTTATCACTCAAAATCTATAAGGCTCATAAATGCTCTTGAAAGCAAAGTCATGATTAAATAAAAAATAATGAGAACACAATAATCATGTGAATAATATATTCATGAAATAAATCAATAAAGTTAAAAAACAAAACTCATATGAAAATTCTTTTTCTGAAAAAATATGATATATCATATAATTATGCAAGAATCATTAAAACTAGGACATACAATGTACAATTAAACATAAAATGAGTATTCAAAAGAAATAAAGCATGTATAGTATGTAACTCTAAAATTGTACATGTATAATACAAGTTTTAACAAGATCTGCATATGGACATATGATATAACCATTTAAATCAATATATTTTTTAACTAAAGCATATAAAAATATAAATCAACTAAAGAAATAGACATGTAAATTCATTTGAAAACATAAATACTACTTTTAAAAATACATGTATAGTTTAGGCAACCAATCAACTCAACTATACGCACAAAATAACATATTATAGAGTGTAGGTTATTTACACTAGCATATAAGCATTTAAAATATTTTAAAAGTGTAGAATGAAATGGTTACAAACATGAAGTAGTCAATCTATTTCTCCAAAACAAGGTGGTCCTCTCACCTAAACTCTTTGATAGCGATGCATCCAAGATATGTCCGTCAAGCTCTGATGGCATCTACTATCATGGCACCTACTATCATGGCACCAATCCTCTCATATTTTGTGAGAGCCCACACCTATATCGAAAACAAGTGGTGTAAATTTTGGTACCCATAATATTTGGGTCCACAGGGGGTTAGTAACAATAGAAACCTAAACATTTTTATTTGCAAAATAATAAAATTTAATCTATCAAAGCAAAATTTTACAAGATGGCCTTTACGAACACAATGTGTATATTTATACACTCTAGCATACATATGTGTGTGATGAGTATGAGCATGTTTTGCATGAGATATATGCCATGTAGGATGTGCATGAGATGTATGCCATGTGTGGAACTTGTTTCTTGCGAAACATAGTTCTAATTTATTGTGAATAAATGCACATTGGCTCAAAGTGGAGCCCAAACAATCAATATTCTTCTTCAAAATACAAATATCATTTTCAATTTTAGAAGAAGAAACATGAGAAATATGAGAAACAAAATTCTTTTTCACTTTAAAATATTTTCTTTTCCTTTCAAAACAATTTTCTTTTTCAAAGAATTATTTTCCTTTAAAGCAATTTTCTTTTCTTTAGAAATCAAAGCACTTGATTTTTTTAAAGATTTATTTTCTTTTGAAATGATTTCAAAATTAATTTGAAAGGAACCTTTTTCTTTTAATAAAGATTTATTTTCTTTCTTCAACATATTATTTTCAATTTTTAACAAATCATATTTTTTAAGAAGTTTTTGGCAAAGTAATGTAAGCTCATCATAAGGCATCTCATCATCATTATCAAGCTCGGAATCAGAATTTACCTCAAGGGGGTCATCCCCTTGGATCATGTGGCATATATTGGAAGCATTAGTTCCATCATCCGACTCACTCTTCTTGCCAGGTGGCTTTTGTTAACCGAGAGTGATGAGAGTGTTCCAAACAACAAAAATCGATTCGATATTAGAAACCCTAGATAAATAATTATCATTTAGGGTAGATTTTATCATATGGATGACTTTTGCATTAGCCTCAAGATATTTTCTATTAATAAAATATGAATTCTTAATAGTGAAAAAATAAACATGAATTCGTAGGACTTTAAGATACATGGACATCTTAACTTTCCAAGATTGGAAGTTAAGAATGTCAAACATGGGAGGTGCAATGAAATTCATATGTGTGTATAAACAAATATTGTGATTAGGAAAATATGATCTTTAACTCTAGGTTGTTAGACACAAATCAAGAACACCAAGCTCTGATACCACTTGTAGGTTGCCTAGAGGGGGAGTGAATAAGTGACTAGCTAATCTAATGCAAAATAAATGTGGAATTAAAACTATTATGCAAACTAAAATTACACACAACATATAAACAAAGAGTGAAGCCGAATCCCTGGTGAAGGGCTCTAGACTTCTCCTCAAGATTCCTCTAGATTAAGAGTTGAGGTGCGACGATAGCTCTCTTGGTTAAATGCAAATGTGAGCACACAATCAATCCCAAGCATATAAATCTATTTAGCACAAGCAATATCAAGCATATAATAGATGATCACAATTATAATAAGCATGCATGGTATAAACACAAGTAAGAGAGAGATGAACAATCGCAAACACGGGAGAATTATTTTAAAGTTTGAGCCACTTGCTCTACGTTCCCGCATTCATAGCAATAAAGGATTTCCAGTAAAAATAATCCATCAAGATCACTCAGTGCCACAACACCTACAATGAGCTCCCTCAAGAACTCTTGGACTTGCAAGTCCTTCACTTATTTCCGCAAGAATAACACAAGTGAACCCGCAAGCTCGCCGAGGCCGTAACATCCAACTCCTCCAAGTATAAATGGAAATACACCTAGAGGGGGGGGGGGTGAATAGGTGTAATTGCTAATCTAATGCTCTTTTTTTTAAACTTGATGAGATGAGTGATGCAACGATCCCTCAAAAACACAACTAAGTGTCGTATACCCCGTGAAGGGTTCTGAACACTTGCCTCCCAATTCCCCTTAAAATGGGTTAGAGGTGCGCAATGCAATCGTGTTGTATTGAGGATATGATCGAACAATTAAAGAATGAATTGCTATGATGAAACACACACACAAGCAATCCAAGCAATCAAGGATATAGCAATACAATGCACACAATTAAGCCAAGCAAGTATAGATGAATTGCAATAGAAATATATGCAAGGCAATATGAGACAATGCTCAAAACACAAGCAAGTATATATGATGATATGAATGGATGATGCTTGCACAAATGTAAAAAGAGTAGAGTTGAGAGAAATTGGATCAAACGCAAACACAAGGATATGATTCGAGGTTCGAGCCCCTATCTCTACATCCCCGCCTACACCACCGTGTAGGATTTCCCAATCCACTATAGGAGTACCAAACTCCTCTCTCAACCTTACAAGCCACCGAGGCTATACAACACACAATCCACCTCTACCGAAGAGGGATACGGCCCGTAGCCAAATACAACAACCACCTCTACCTAAGAGGCTCACAAAACAATCACAATACCACTCCGATCACCTCTACCGAAGAGGGATTCACAAAAGCAAGGAGGGTTTACAACAAGTGGTTCCACAACCACAAACTTCTCTTTTCTTTCTTTTTCTCTTTTCTTTTTCCACACAAAACAAAGATCCTAATAACTTAGGATAGAAGATATAGCTCAAGTGGAAACTAGGTGTTTTGGAAAACAAGCAACAAGAAAAACACTTGGGAAATTTCTTGTAAAAGATAGAGAATGAATGCCAATACAAAAATCCCAAATTCCAATTTCTTTGATTTTTCCAAAACCCAAATCAATAAAGATGAGAAGTTAAAAGCACTAAAACTCTTTTTAAAACTCTTTTAAACTCTGCTGAAAACCAGAAATTTTTCTCTTAAAAACCTTGGCCAAAATCCCCAAAGAGATGGAGTTTATATAGGCCAAACAGAAAACTAGCCGTTAGGCTGATGTGGCAATTTTGACAGCCACCGGTCGACCGGCCCGGTCGACCGCCAACGGTCGAAAATATGACCGTTGGGGCTTCGGTCGACTGCCAGTCGACCGACCAACAAGGAGGAAACACAGTTTCCTTCTATCGGTCGACCGACCCAGTCGACCGAAAAGATACAGAGAGCAAACTCTCTATATCGGTCGACTGGGTCCGTGACCCGGTCGACCGACGGACATGCACAGCCTGTGCATATCCGGACACAGCAGCCGGTCGACTGTCCCGGTCGACCGGTCTGCCTGAAATACAGTTTTTCTGGGCAGATTTTTGAGATAGAAAATTTGTAAAAAAATCTTTTAACACTTCTAAAAAATCCACAAAAATATGTTTTATCATTTTACTTGAAAACTAAACTTGTGATAAAAATTTCAAGACATATATCAATCATATCAATTCATTTTTGTGTCTTGCCAATTTTATCATAAATAAAACTTGTATTTTTATCAAACTAGATTTTTCCAAAACATGAATAGGAATGTCAAAATAAGTTTGTCTATAAGTTAAGCATGTATGTATAACTAGAAAACATCTACTATACATATAAATCATGAAAACTTGTTTTGATCCAACTATTCATAAAATCACACATTAAAACATAAAACGTGTGTGTTTGTGCACTTGAGCATATCAACTAAACTAAGCTTTACAAATGGATCTAAAACACTATCTAAACTAGGATACCTAAGTCTTGCTTGTAGATCTTCTATCTTCAAGTAGACTAGCTCCCAAACCGTGATCTTCCAAGTGCAAAGGTATAATCTTGAAGCTTTGACACCGGAATCACCATGATAAGCTTCCAAACACCTTGTTGAAGCTATCTCCCAAACTAATATCTTGCTAATGATCTGAAACTTAGAAACACAAGAATATTAGTAAACATAACTACATGAGTTGATCATCATCAAAACTAGAGTGGAAGGCCTTTGGGCCAACAATCTCCCCCTTTTTGATGATGACAAAACTCATGGAGTTATATATGCATGGATTAAAGTTAAGCTTCAAAGAAGCTCCCCCTTAACTCATGCATAAACAAATAAACAATAATATGCAATGCACGATAATGCATATAAACATGGTACTCTAGATACTAATGGAATATTCAACATAAACTATGTTCTAGATACCAATTTAACCAAACAACATGCAATGCTTAATGTTCTAGATATCAATAAAAACAATCATTTTAAACAAGATACCAATTAAACAATATACCAATTAAGCAAGGAAGTCATGCATATATTAAAAACATAAACACAAATTCTTCTCCCCCTTTTTGTCAATCATCAACAAAGGGGTAAATAGCAAAATCAAACATTTTTTTAATTCTTAAAGCAAATACATGCATACAAAGACATGCATATAAGTTACAAAACAACCAAAGTCTTCTCCCCCTTTTTGTCCTAATCAAGGAACCAACAAAGGGTTAAAATCATAAAAACAATATTTTCTCCCCCTTTTTGTCAAAAACAAAAAATCAAGAAGGGGTAATCCAAACATTCATAACAACAATGACACCAATTCAAGATATGACAATAAAGTGCATATTGATACCAATTGAAGTAAAACATATAGCAATGTAAATCAAAAGTATATATTTTTCTTAAACAAAAATTTGAGATACCAATTAAAAACACTCAACATAAACATCTTGATATCATTAAGAGAAATATGTTCTTTTAAACACATGATACCAATTTGAAACTATATTTTAACATAAATCAAGGGAGTGGGAATCAAATACCAATTGAAAGACAACAACAAATTTTCTCCCCCTTTATGAAATACCAATAAAACATATGCATAAGCTTGTTAAGATACCAATTGAAAAACAAATCAACCATTTGAAAAATTTTCAAGCTTAGCATTAAGATATATATGTATGAGAGTAATAGATACCAATTGAAATTGATACCATAGGATAGAAAGCATACATACATACATACATAAAACATATATGAGTATACCAGAAGGATCAAAATTGATACCAATTGAAAGTATTCAAAGATACCAATTTAAAGAATAGGGTCAAGTGTATATCTCATATTATCAAAGCGAAGAATACGAACTAGTTAACATGAATAGTTTTGTTAACTAGTACGAAATCCTTCAAGTAAGGAATAAATACAAATCATTTTTCATAAAAATGAAATCCACATGATAATCAACACTCTATTCAATAAGTATAAAAAGGTCTCATGAAAACAAAGCATGACCAATTTGTAGGTGTGAGTGTACAAGTAAAGTGTGGAGATCACAATCATGAAAATTTGTCATTAAGTTCAAATATTCCTTAAAACAAGAAATCATAAAAAATATTTATTTTTCAAGGTATATGTATGACTTGACAAACAAGAAGTATACATACATATCCCTAAACACACTTTTGAGTCCATAATAGATATTTGCATGAAAGGCAAATGACTCAAGGGGTGTACATGTATTTCTTAAGGTTTGGCAAGCTAAACATATACATGAAATGGAAAACTCACAAACATGAATCAACAATGAGAATACAAGTCTAAAACGTATGAATCATCAAAACTAGACTATATTCACACATCTAATGGGAACAAATAAGCATTCAACCCAAAACATATAGATTTATTTGTGTCCCACTATATGTACAAATATATACCTAGTCTTAATGAAAACTAACATCTAAACAAGTAATCAAATCATTAAGCACAAGACAAACACGAATATCATTTTGTTAAACCGAAACTCACACGAATTCATCAAAAATCTTTTATTTTTAACACAACTTCTAGGTATATGTATGATTCATCCAAATCTAACAATGTACATACATATCCCAATCATAAACGAGTCTATTTAAAAGTAATTGCATGAAGGCAAAAGACTCGATGGGTATACATGTATATTATTAGTTTTGAATTCAAAAATACATATACATGAAGTAAAATCAAGAAAATAAGTATGACAAGTTTAAATGGAAGAATCCTCAAAACTAGCTTATACAAGTGCATATAGTGGGTACAAATGAGCATGAGGTACAAAACATATATAAGTCAATTTGTTCTCACTATGTGTACATGTATATATGCAAGTTTTGATAATATCTACATCTAAACTAGTTTATACCACATGAAGTACAAAACCAAACTAAAAATCATCATGATAAAATTAAAACATGATTAATATGTCAAATACACATGTATTAGATTCATGATGTACATTATAGTTTAAACAAACATGAGAACACTAATTGTGGATTCATATAAGCATGTGTCTCAAATACTATACATGTATGTCAAGGATCTAATAAGCATGGCATTTACACACTAATCCAAAGACAATAAAACATGTCATAAATCAAACAATAAAACATGCTATCAATACATGCTAAGAATGATAAAAATGTAAAGCATGTAGCAAATGGGAGTTTAGGAATTTGTTACCAAAGCCAAGAGGGCAACTTTCCTTGTCTCCAAAACATGGTGGTCCTCTCCACCAAATCTTCCCTTGAAAGTGATGCATCCAATTGATTTCCATGAAGCCCGGAACGCATCCACTCCAAGGTGTCATCACTCTCACGTCATGTGAGAGCCCACACCTACATCAAAAACAATAGGAGGGGTGGTCTTTGGTACCCATACTCTTTTGGGTCCATGGGGGTTAGTACCTTCTCTAACCCAAACAAATTTCTTAGCTAAATTAGGAGTATGTAATCTATCATAGCAAAATTTAGCAAGGTGGCCCTTACGTCCACAATGTGTACATGTGTACACATGAGCATACATGTGATGGGTGTGTCCGTGAGAAGCATGTGTATGCCGTGAAGGGTGTGCATGCATAAAGGATGGAACTTGTTTCTTTCGAAGCAAAGTTTCCAACCGTGTATGGTTCATGGCACATTGGCTCAAAGTGGAGCCCAAACAATCTACACTCTTCTTTAATAAACAAATATCATCATTAATCCTAGAAGAGGAGGTACATGCGTTAGGTAGACTAGATGATGAGGCTACACTAGCATGGCAAACATGTGTATCAATTTTATTTTTCAAAGAATTATTTTTATTTAAACAAATTTCTAATTCTTTTGAAATAAACTCAATTTCTCTTTTTAAAGAATCATTGTCTTTTAAAACAAAATCTACTTTAGAAGACAAAACATCATTATTTTTCAAACCTCATTGCAATCATTTTTAGATTTTAAAAGGTTATTTTCTTTAAGTGCAAGACTTAGTTGAGATCTAAGTGAGTCACATTCACTAGAAACCTCATCCTTCTCTTGCAACACATAATCAAGTCTAGAATGCAAATTCTTATTTTCTTTTTCAATTTCTAGACTTTTCTTTTTCAAAATCTTATATTTTTCTATTAATTTTTCACAAACTATTGAAAGTTCTTCATTTAAAGCATGGGGATCAACAATATCATCATGTGAAGAACTAGAACAATCATCATTGCTATCTAAGTGGGGTTCCGATTGTACCTCAAGGGAGTCATTCCCTTGGACCATGAAGCATTGTGACTCGGAGTCTCCACTAGATTCCTCTTCCTTTTGGATTTGCACTTGAAGCTCGGAGGTGTTGGTTGTGGTTGTCAACTTGTTCCATACTATAAAAGCGGAATCAATATTAGAAACATGTAAAAGATAATCTTTTGAAAGTGTGCTTCTAATAGCCTCAAGGGCTTGTGCATTGGCCCCTATATGATCACCATTACCAAGATAGCATTTCTTGGTAGTGGCAAGATAAGCATGTATGCCTAGGGTTTCAAGTACATGGACATCCTAAGCTTCCATACAACAATGTTGGAAGGGTCATAGCTAGGTGGGGTCATGAAGTCCATGGGTACAAACTATATGTGTGCAATCAAACAAATGCAAACAAGATTAGCAAGCAAATGGATCTCACTCCTAGGATGTTAAGCCTAATATCAGGAGCACTAGCTCTGATACCAATTGAAATACACCTAGAGGGGGGGTGAATAGGTGTAATTGCTAATCTAATGCTCTTTTTTTAAACTTGATGAGATGAGTGATGCAACGATCCCTCAAAAACACAACTAAGTGTCGTATACCCCGTGAAGGGTTCTGAACACTTGCCTCCCAATTCCCCTTAAAATGGGTTAGAGGTGCGCAATGCAATCGTGTTGTATTGAGGATATGATCGAACAATTAAAGAATGAATTGCTATGATGAAACACACACACAAGCAATCCAAGCAATCAAGGATATAGCAATACAATGCACACAATTAAGCCAAGCAAGTATAGATGAATTGCAATAGAAATATATGCAAGGCAATATGAGACAATGCTCAAAACACAAGCAAGTATATATGATGATATGAATGGATGATGCTTGCACAAATGTAAAAAGAGTAGAGTTGAGAGAAATTGGATCAAACGCAAACACAAGGATATGATTCGAGGTTCGAGCCCCTAGCTCTACATCCCCGCCTACACCACCGTGTAGGATTTCCCAATCCACTATAGGAGTACCAAACTCCTCTCTCAACCTTACAAGCCACCGAGGCTATACAACACACAATCCACCTCTACCGAAGAGGGATACGGCCCGTAGCCAAATACAACAACCACCTCTACCTAAGAGGCTCACAAAAACAATCACAATACCACTCCGATCACCTCTACCGAAGAGGGATTCACAAAAGCAAGGAGGGTTTACAACAAGTGGTTCCACAACCACAAACTTCTCTTTTCTTTCTTTTTCTCTTTTCTTTTTCCACACAAAACAAAGATCCTAATAACTTAGGATAGAAGATATAGCTCAAGTGGAAACTAGGTGTTTTGGAAAACAAGCAACAAAGAAAAACACTTGGGAAATTTCTTGTAAAAGATAGAGAATGAATGCCAATACAAAAATCCCAAATTCCAATTTCTTTGATTTTTCCAAAACCCAAATCAATAAAGATGAGAAGTTAAAAGCACTAAAACTCTTTTTAAAACTCTTTTAAACTCTGCTGAAAACCAGAAATTTTTCTCTTAAAAACCTTGGCCAAAATCCCCAAGAGATGGAGTTTATATAGGCCAAACAGAAAACTAGCCGTTAGGCTGATGTGGCAATTTTGACAGCCACCGGTCGACCGGCCCGGTCGACCGCCAACGGTCAAAAATATGACCGTTGGGGCTTCGGTCGACTGCCAGTCGACCGACCAACAAGGAGGAAACACAGTTTCCTTCTATCGGTCGACCGACCCAGTCGACCGAAAGATACAGAGAGCAAACTCTCTATATCGGTCGACTGGGTCCGTGACCCGGTCGACCGACGGACATGCACAGCCTGTGCATATCCGGACACAGCAGCCGGTCGACTGTCCCGGTCGACCGGTCTGCCTGAAATACAGTTTTTCTGGGCAGATTTTTGAGATAGAAAATTTGTAAAAAATCTTTTAACACTTCTAAAAAATCCACAAAAATATGTTTTATCATTTTACTTGAAAACTAAACTTGTGATAAAAATTTCAAGACATATATCAATCATATCAATTCATTTTTGTGTCTTGCCAATTTTATCATAAATAAAACTTGTATTTTTATCAAACTAGATTTTTCCAAAACATGAATAGGAATGTCAAAATAAGTTTGTCTATAAGTTAAGCATGTATGTATAACTAGAAAACATCTACTATACATATAAATCATGAAAACTTGTTTTGATCCAACTATTCATAAAATCACACATTAAAACATAAAACGTGTGTGTTTGTGCACTTGAGCATATCAACTAAACTAAGCTTTACAAATGGATCTAAAACACTATCTAAACTAGGATACCTAAGTCTTGCTTGTAGATCTTCTATCTTCAAGTAGACTAGCTCCCAAACCGTGATCTTCCAAGTGCAAAGGTATAATCTTGAAGCTTTGACACCGGAATCACCATGATAAGCTTCCAAACACCTTGTTGAAGCTATCTCCCAAACTAATATCTTGCTAATGATCTGAAACTTAGAAACACAAGAATATTAGTAAACATAACTACATGAGTTGATCATCATCAAAACTAGAGTGGAAGGCCTTTGGGCCAACATAAATTTGAACACTTGGTGATCTTTTCTCTTGATTACCAACAAACACTCTCATAACAAGGATCCTAGAGGATGAATAGAGCAATGAAAAGCTCAAACTTGTGTGTGAAAACTAGATAGATTGAGTGGTGAAAAACTCAAGAAAACTTTTTTGAAAACTCAAGAAAAACACTCATGAAAAACTCTCCTTTTGATATGAAAGTTAAGCGCAAAAACTTGTTGGAAAACCTCTGAGAAAGATGGGAAAAACTGGCTCTAAAACTTCTCCAAAATCTTACCCAAAACTGGTCAAAAGACTCCTTATATATAGAGTTCAGAAAATTAGCCGTTGGGCACCATTTTCTGGTTAGAATGGCCTGTCAGTCAACCGGCTAACGGTCATTTTTATGACCGTTGGGCTTACCGGTCGACCGCCTGGTCGATCATCCTCAGGCCACAGAGAGGAAGCCTCTCTATCGATTGACCGAACTGTCGACCGACAAAGAACCCCACCGAGAGTTGGGTAAAGCCAGTCGGTTGACTGCTTGGTCGACCGAGCTTAGCTACGGTCGACCGATCAGTCAACCGAGCCAAGGGTATTGGGCGCGTGCATGTTTCTGTGCATATCGGTCGACCGCTTGGTCGGCCGACAATAGCCCTAACCTAAATTCTAAAGGTCTAAATTCTAAATTTGCAAACCCATAAAAATTTTATTTAAATCCCATAAATTTCACAAAAATAGTTTAATATAAATACTTTGAAGCAAAAATGTGTGTGATCAAAAATCAACACATATTGCAAACAATTTGAACTATTTTTTAGGCATAGAATTTAAAGCTTAAAACCAAAACCGTATTTATCAAAAATAAACTTTTTAAATGAAAAATGAAATTTTTTCAAAACTTGTACAAATACAAAAACAAGATATTTAAATATTTTTGAAGCATAGTGTGTATGACAATGATCCAATACACATAATAGATGAAATATACTTTTTTGACAATAAGCTCAAAATAAGTTTTGATAAATACAAAACTTAAATACATGATATAAATTCATAAAATGAAGTTGTTTAAACAATATGAAGCAATAGTGTATATGGATAGAATCTTATACATATATAAATAATGTAAACTTATTTTGATGAAATCTATTTTTGAAACCAAAAAGATGTATTCTTTGAAGCTCAAAATCAAAACTTTATTTTCCAAAAATTAAAACTATTTAACATGAAAGTAATATATAAATTTTGTGTGTGTGTATGAGCTTGACAATCCACGACTAATCTATCTTTTACATTTTATATAAAAAAACCTTAAACTTACAAACATGAACTCAAGTCTTAAAAATCTTTTTCTCCTTCTTGGCTTGATCCAAACTTGATCCAAACGGGTTAGACTCCTCTTTGAGCACTTGATGCGATCTTGAAGCGCGAGCTCTTGATTCAACACATGTTAGTTTCAAAACTTGACTTCGAATATTTTATTGAAGCTAAACACCGACTAAGGTTTTGGTAAAAATCTGAAACTTATCATTAGTATTATAATTATATGAGTTAATCATCATAAAAACTAGAGTGATGATTTAGGCCAAGATAAAGTTGTGATAAAATCTATAGTGATGTGTTGCTACTTCCATTCGAGTATCGGTAATGGATGTAGAAGTCCAGCTGTTTTCTGATATTCTATCTTTATCTGCTGACAAACCAAGTACTTGGCCACATATTGGGAAATCCTTCTCTTCATAGCATTCTACCAGAATTTTTGTTTCAAGCCTTGATACATTTTATTTCCTCATGAATAAATGGAATAAGCCAAACTATGAGCTTCTGCCAATATTTTTTGTCAAACTTTTCCTTGCGGTACACAGATTTTGTTATCAAAATAAAGTGCACCATCTGGATGAATATGAACATCAGTCTTTATTCCAGCTTCTACTTAAACTCTGAATTTTTGCAATCTTCGGTCTTCCTTTTTTGCTTCTTTAATTTTTTTCTATCAGTGTTGGTTAGATCTGAAAAGTTATTAACTGTCCTGACTCACTAGTTTCTTGTATTTGTATTAAGTCTAATTTAATGATCTCCTGAAGCAATTCCTTCTGTTGAGTGGGTTGTACTAGCACTTTGTTCTCTGATTTTCTGCTCAAGGCATATGATACTGTATTGACCTTACTAGGATGATACTGTAAGTCTATGTCATAGTTTGCCATCAGTTTAAGCCACCGCCTTTCCCTCATATTCAGTTTCTTTTGTGTGAAAATGTACTTAAGACTTTTGTGATCGGTATAGATCAATACTTTATCTACCAGAAGTTAATATCTCCAAATCTTCAATGCGAATATTACCGCTGCCAGCTCTAAGATGTGGATTAAGTAATTTCTCTCATGCGGCTTCAATTACCTGGATGCATAAGGTATGACATGATCATGTTGCATCAGTACACATCCTAGGCCTTTTCCGGATGCATCATTATATATAACCATCTATCTTGCTCTTGAGAGAGTCTTCAGGATTGTTGTTGTAATTAACTTCTTCTTTAACTGCTCAAAGGCTGCAGTACATTCTTCTGTTCATATTATTTTCCCCTTTCTGGTGAGCTTCATAAATGAGGCTACAATTTTAGAGAAGTCCTGAACAAATCTTCTATAATATCTTGCTAGTCTAATAAAGCTTTTAATTTCTGTTACTGTCTTTGAAATTTGCCAGTCTTTTACTGCTTGGATCTTGTTGGGATTCACGTTTTACTGCCTGGATCTTGCTGGGGGCAACTGAGATTCCTTCTTTCGAAATCATATGACCCAAGAATGCTATAAAGTCTAATCCGAACTCATACTTGCTCTGTTTAGCATGAAGTTGTTCCTCCTGGAGAGTCTGTAATACTATCCTCAAGTGTTCTGCATGTTCCCTATCGATCTTGGAATATATCAAAATATCGTCAATGAATACAACGACAAACTGATTCAAATATGACGAGAAAACTTGGTTCATCAAATCCATAAAAACTGTTGGAGCATTGTCACTCCGAAGGGCATGGCTAGAAACTCGTAATGACCATAGCGAGTTCTGAGTGCTATCTTCTGAATATCCTCTTCTCCACCTTTAACTGATGACAACCTGACTGTAAATCCAATTTTGAAAATACTCGGGCCCCATGGAGTTGATCAAAAAGATAATCAATTCTTGGTAAGGAATACTTATTCTTGATGGTAACTTTATTTAACTCCCTGTAGTTTGTACAAAATCGCTTACCACCATCTTTCTTGTATGCTAATAACACTAGAGCTCCCCACGGTGAAGTACTTAGTCTAATCAATCTCTTATCAGAATATTCCTGCGGCTGCTTCTTTAAAATCTCTATTTCAGCCGGTGCCATCATATATAGAGCTTTAGATATCGGAACTATACCAGAATAGTATCTACAGAGAACTCAACTGCTCTGTCAGGTAGAAGTCCTGAGATCTCTTTAAATACATTCAAGAACTCATCCCAAACCGGTACTCCCTTCTTAATCTCAGCAGTAGCACAAACTGACTGTATTTTTTTCCTGGCAGACTTATGTTCTCCGTCAAATTGGAATTCAGGCTGACGCAGTATTCTGAAAATAACTTTCTTGTTCCGACAATCAATAACCGCATGATATCTGCTGAGTCAAGTCATGCCTAAGATCATGTCGTACCCTTTAGTATCTAGTACGACCATATCTACTGCTAATTTTTTGTTACATAGTTCTACTGTGCAATCTTTACAGATTCTATCAGAGATGATTACCCAATTCTCGGTACTAATCTCCCACTAGTTGTCTAAATATACAATAGGAATAGAATGCAATGCATATGTAACAATGAGAAGCGCTAGAATCAAAGAGAGTTTGTATAGGTTTGGACTGTACCATGATCTTACCTGTTATTACTTCTTCAGAAGTTTCAGCCTCTTTCGCTGTTACGTTGTAGGCTTGACCCCTTTTGCGATTTATTGTAGCTTTGGCTCCCCTTTGAAGTGGGCCAAAGATTTGTTGCCGTGGAGGGAGAGGAGCCTTTCTATCCACTGGTCTTGAGTTCCTCTGTATAGTTGGTGTTGGGGGTGCTGGTAATGCTCGGGTCACCACCCCTGTTCTCTTATGCGGACAGCTTTCTATCGAGTGGTCTCTAGAGCCACATACCAGGCATAATCCATTTGCCCTATGGCAGTTCTGTTAAGTGTGACCGGCCTTCTGGCAATAATCACTTATAGGAAATAGTTGAGTTATCTGAAGAGGGGCTGATCGAAATGGTCGTCTGATTATTGGGTCTTTTACAGTTTTGACTGGACCTCCTCTGCCCTATTAGCCTGGTTTCTCATCTGATTAAGATTTTTTTCAGTCCTCGCTCCACTTCCTGACTACAGTGAGGATCTGTGAATATGTTTTCAGCTGATAGAGAATCAAGAGTACTTGAATTTCCATTTGCAATCATTGCTGAAATTTACTTGCCTGCTTCTCTTCGTCAACTGCCATATACTGAGCAAAATGACTTAGCCTTAAGAATTCAGCAGCGTACTCGTCGACAGATCGATTCCACTGCTGGAGTCGAATAAACTATTCTTCTAACTTCTGAGTTGTAGCAGGGAAGAACCTATAATAAAGCTCTTAGAGGACTAATCCCAAGTGATAGGTTTATCCAGTCTTGCCTCCTCAGCTAGCCACCAGGTCCTGGATATATCTTTCAGTTGAATCTTAGTAATCTCTACCTGGTTCTTCTCTGGGACTCATGCTGCTTTCAAAAGATTCGTGACGTCAACCAGCCATTCGACATCAAGTGGTCTATCTTCTCTTGTGAATATCGTCGGCTGCAACCGTCTGAAGTTTGATATGTTGCCCGATCTTTGTTCCTTAGGAGCTGCTATTAATCCCTACCGAAGGAGTTCTGTCTGTTTCTGTTGATTCTCTATTATATTATGAATAACCCTCAGAATATCAGCATTTTCTCCTATGGGTCCGTTCTGTGATAATCCAGAACTGTTACGACTCGCTCTTCTATCTATATCTATGTTGGTAAAAGATGACAGCAAACTGGAATGTGAAAAGATAGATGGAATTTAGGAATCAGTGAAAGGAGTATCAAGAAGGACTAGATAACTTTATACATTGTAGTTGAATTATACAATCGAGACTCATGCCTTCCAATTGCAAATTAATATCCCACTAATTTGATGCTTGGTTGTACAGTAGGAGTGAGAGCCTAGGCTCTGATACCACCCTGTAACGCCCTATCCCGTTGGGTACAGAGACGCTACTGTGACATATATACGGAGGTCAAAATACCCTCATATATATACGTTAAGCATCAGTACAAGTAAGAATCAGACTACGAAAGTACAAAGCGTATATACATTCCAACATAAGCAGTACAACTTACAGAGTTATCACGAAGCGTGATATAATATTACAGGTATATTACATCACTGCTAAGTATAAAAGTAAGATTTATAATATGTACAGTATAAAAGATGCTTACGAGCTGAGAGGGAATCCCGCGAGCTAGTAGAAAGAGTTAGGAACAGAAGGAGCTGGGACTAGATGGCCTGCTCTGAGAGGTAAGCTTGATCTTCAGCGGAGGGCTCCACTTCAATCCAAGCTTCAGAATCTGAACATGTAAGTCCAGGGAAGTCAGAAACTCTCAAACGAGTGGCTAAATGAATGCCAAATGGCATGCAAAGATAAGTACACATGTATCGATAAATCTGAATCAGAAAGCATACATCAAAAGTTGTATCGTGAGTACGAATATAATAAGCATGCTAGGAAGGCATAGAACTGATAAATCAATTAAGCATGAATAAATCATATATTATCGTTCTTAATATTTATTTTTATTACTCGTCCTACCCATATGTCTAGGTATGTATAATAGCGCCCCAGCACACATACATTCACATTTGAGTAAAGTGAGGCTGAAACCAACAGGGTATCAACTAATAATGTTTACAGTGGGTCTCGTGCATGCCCGAGACCATGGTCCAGGGTGTTCCGTTGCTGGTGTACGGAACCGACCGCAAAGTGTACATGAGTATGGATGCCCTCTCAAGATGGTACCATGAGGTAGCGAAGCAGTACTCCCCTCGGTCACTTGGATGCCCTCCGATCAAACCGAAAGATTTAGATGAACAACATACCTAATACCATTATAAATACGAATATATATTGATATCTGTCAGTTTTCCCTAACCCGGTTTAAGTTATCTCTTTTTACGATTTATTAAGTAATTATCAGATTACATGAATGTGCAGGAGCATGTGAGAAGTATCAAGTGTACATAAGTACTATCAGGATATCAGGTTAGCATTCCCGTAAAGTGATAATTATAAGTCAGGTATATCATTTTGAATGGCAGGTGATAGCATGTAGGTGTCAAGTGATAACACGTCAGATGTCAAGTATCAAGTGCTAGCATGTCAACGGTTAACACATTAATTGAAAGCGTGACAAGCAATAGCAGATTTAACCGTCAATACAGGCAGTTAGCAAGCAAGCGAACATCCAAGCGGAGCTAAGCAGTGGTGGGGACAAGATCAACAATTAGAGTTTAATCACCAAAGCGCTCAGTGGAATGCATGAACGACTCGGCTTAAGATACGAGTCTAAAATCCGACAGAGTTTCGCCTAAGCGTGTTTAGTGATAAAACGCTAAGCGCTAAGCGACCTTTTCATGCTTAGCTAGAAAGTTTAAAAGACTTTAATAAACCTCCGAGAGGTTAAGCCTGGATGCTTAGTATGTACTTGCAAGAGATGTTAGAACCAAACAACACACAAGCATATATGAATAACAAGCAAGTGAACTGACTATCGGGTAAGCGGGGGGACTAAGCAAGGAGGTGTATAAATAGACTGTGCCTGAAGAGGCTACGTAATTAAGACACACGGTATAGCTATTAAACCCAGGGGTTTAAGCCAAGCGGGAGCATAATAAGCCGTGCTTGAGAGGTGTCCAATATGCTAATTACACAGTCACACGACTTAGCTAGGCTCTCGACATAGCTAGAACACTCAGAGGGTTTAAGCCCGAAAGCTGATATAGAACCGCAGAGCGGTTAAGCCCGGAGGCTGAGTATGTACCTATAGGAGATGTTAGTACCATACATGCATAAGTATAATATCATCTACACTATTACAAGCATTACAATACATCAGTCCGATACAAGTCACGACGTGTTCACAGAATACTACACAACAACAACCGTATAATCACACTAGACTGATACAAAATACAACACAATTCCAAATCCAATACAAGCTCAATAATGCAAGAAAAACACTCGCCTAAAATACAATTCTAAGGAAAACACTGTGGACTCTGGGAAACTTCGCGCGCCCAAGCTCCCAATCGTAGAAACACTTGAAGCGAGAAAAAGGGAATGGGGTTTGGCCCCTTGGTAGCCCCCTACCCTAGGTAGGTGCGTCGGCCCTCCTAGGTGGCCATGAAAGTGGTCGGCCTTAGAGGAGGAGGTGGAGAAGTGGAGGGAAGGGTGATGGTGATGGTGTTGGTGGTGGTAGTAGGTGGTGGTGTTGGAGGAGTTGGATTTTGAAGGAGAATGAAAAGGAAGTTAAAGAAGTTGGTGATTATAGTGATGTTGGAGTAGTAGTGATGGGGTTGGTGTTGTGATGGTGACAGTGAAGATGGTGGTGGTAGAGAGAGAAACACAAGAGGTGGTGGTGGTGATGGAGTTGTGATGGTGGTGAAAGTGATGTTGGAAGGTGGTGGATTTGTCGCAGGAATAGTCACCGAGGTAGTCGCTGGAGTAACCGCCGGAGAGGAAGTGGCCAGCCCCAAGCTTGGGATAGTGGCCGGCCTAGGAGAAGGGGAGTGGAGGTGATTTTTGTAGAGGGTTTTATTGGTGGTGGTGGTAGGTTTTGAAGATGGAGATGAAGATAGATTTGGAGGATGGAGTTTTGATGGCTATGGTGAAGTGGGAGGAGAGAGAGGGGGATGAAGATAATGGTAATATATTGTGGGAGTTGTTGTTATTGTTGTGAATTTGAAGGAAGAAGTGGTATTTAGGGTTTTTAGTTGGAGGAATGGAGGTTAAAGGAGAAAGAAATGGAGATTTTTGGAATTTGTAGTTTAAAGGAAAGTAGAAGGAAGAAAAATTAGGAATTTTTTGTGAAATGAAAAGGAAGGAAGAAGGCTTGGCCGGCCTTGGTGATGGGAGAGGGCGATGAGTGAATTAGGATATTTTGGATGGAAGGTAGTAGAATGTTTTAGAAAAAAGTAGAAGTGTTTAGAAGTTGTTGAAAGGAAAAGGAAGGAAGGAAAAAGGGAAAAAAAAAGAAGAAGGAAAAAGGAAAAAGAATTAGAAAAAAAGAAATAAGTAGAATGGTGGAATCCCCGTGTTTAGTAGCGGACTCGAAAAATTTTTGAAAAAAATACTAGAAACGCCCGAAAATCAAGTATCTCAAAAAGATCCCCAAAAATTCTCAAAAATAAAGAATATTATACTGAGAATCATAATGAAATTGAATTCAAGAAATTCATTCCTATTTTCAAATTAAAAATCTTAAAATCAATCATCGATACCGGTCAACACCGAATCTGGCCAGATTATAATAAATTCAGAAAAATCCCAAAAATACATTAAGTAGTAAATATTATTCTAAAGAAAATGTAAAAGTAGTTTGAGAAATTTGATTCCCTTTATAATTTTCCGAAAATCAATCGGCGGTACCGAACAATATCGAATTTAGAGATTTTATAGAAATAATTTAGAAAAATTTTGAAAAATCATGAAAAATCTCAAATATTGTTAAATAATGGTTGAAACTGAAATCGGTCAGTTTTGACTATCATAGAGGTCAAATCAAGTAGTATCCCTATACAAGGATAAATAAATACAAGAAAATAAGAAAATACAAAATTAGGATACGTATATGGGGGATGGGGTGTTACATTTGGACTGTGAAAATATTGTTTTTTCTATCTTTGTGATCTAAATATATTCATTTCTCTTAGGTAATAATGGCACTAGAGTATCTTATGAGGGAAGTTACTTGGATGGATGTAAAAAAGGTAGTAATTAGTCGCTAGAGATACCGGTTCATCTGAAAAAGAAACGGGTTTAATTGCAATCTTCTTATCCTCGCACAAGAACATGTAAATAATATTCCTACACTTGTTTGCATCTAAATAATGTTTCCATGGCCTCCCCAATAAAATATGTTCACAACATCATAAACATCATAACTAATAGAATCTCGATTTATTTTCAATAGAATAAGGACATGACAATTTTTATTAGCTTAACAGATGGTCCTTTTTTCATCCACCCAACGGTGTAGGGGTTTGGATATGGCTCGGCAAACAATTTTAGATGGTCCTTTTTTGATCCACCCAACGGTGTAGGGGTTTGGATATGGCTCGGCAAACAATTTTAGATGGTTCACAAGTACTCTTGAAACAATGTTCCCACAGCTCTCATTATCAGTAATAAGCTTGCACCACCTTCTTAACATTAACAACGTTCATGATAAAATTGACGTCTCTGTGAGCTATCTTGTATTTCTGGAGTACACAGTAGTTTCTTGATCACACATAAAATATGATCTCCTTCTTTTGCAAATTCAGCATCCTACAAGTCATCATCATCAATCACATCCCCATCCCTTCATAGTTTGCAAGGTTGATTGGTCTTCTAACTCATTCGATTTGTGTTAACATTAGGGTATGCATTCGATTTGGCCATTGCAAACTCAACTGCACTAGGCTTCGCATACAGGTTATCCTTCTTTGCCACATCTCTATTCTTCTGAGTGGCTACTGGTACTAAGCCTAGCCTCGAGGATACCATTAAACAAACTAGTTGTTTTATTGTGGACAGGCCTAAATCCGAAAATGTGCACCAACTGCAAATTGTGGAAAGTCGAATATAGTTGTTTTTATATATATTTATTTCTTGCAAAATTTGGAAATATTTCTTATAATAATAACAATCACTTTATTTATTTTTATATTTTTAATAATAGTTTTAAATTTATTAGAAAACTCATCAACTCATATAATTTCTTTTAGATGAATTTAAGAATTATGATATATCTCCTACATATTATCCAAGAAGATTTTTTGTGTGCCCACTAGTATCACTACACATTAGCACATATACTAATTACCTAACAGAAGTGGAAGTCTCACTAGGCCTATTGAGTTGGCATATTAGGTTTCCCAAGTTAGAGGAAGGGCAAGCCATGGCCCCCCTAAAGGGAGTGCACATGGATTCTGGAGGGCATTAAGTATATTCATTATTATGTCAGGAATCTTAATAGTTTTATAGTGATACATGATTGCTGAACTATTGATTAGTGTCCTAATTAAAAATTTTAGCACGGGGGGGATTGGACACAGCCTTCAATGGGGCAGTCAAGATTTTGAAGCAAGGGGGCCTTGGAAGTGGGAAATCATAAATCCTGTACTTTTCTTCAGATAAAGAAAGAGCGAGCCAACACTGTTGCAGTTATAGACGCACAAGCATGTGAAGGATTCAAACAAAGCATAGGCGTCCCATTCCCTGCTGCTGACAGTAAGCTGCTTGTTGCTGCCGGTTCGAACGTTGCTGCCTCCGGTTAGACCTGGCCCCGGTTCGATTCGAACCAGGGAACCGAACTGGTGACCGGTTTACTCGAACTGAAACCGGCCCGGTGCCCAGTCCTCCGGTTTCAAACCGAACCGGAACCGGCTAATGAAAACTAGAACTAGGAACCGGTGGTTCCTGATGTGGAACTGCAATTTTTTTATAAGCCGTTTGGCCCAAAGGCTGAACGCCCTTTTATTCTTTTTTTGGGAGCCCAGACGGGCCTAGGCGCCTGGCCGGCCTGGCCCAGCTGGGTCGCCTGGCGCCTGGACCTGTGGGCCAATTAATTTTTTTTTTTTTGGAATTGGATTTCTCCTTCACCCTCCCTCCAACGGTCCAAAATTGGACTATTGGAAAGGCTAACGTTCAAATGAACGTTGGCCTTTCTCCAACAGTTCAAATTTGGACCGTTGGAGAGAGGGGGGAGGTTTATTTTTTTTTAATTTTTTGATTTTTTTTATATATTATCTGTAAACTATAAATATGGCCTAATTTCTCTCATTCTCCTCCACACTAAAAATCAAATCCCTCTACAATCTCTCTCTATAATCTCTCCCGATAATTTTCTACAAAATCTTTCTCTTACTCCAAGACTTGAACTCCAAGTCTCTATATTCTCTCTACAAAATCTCTCTTCATAGTTCTCTTCATAGTCTCTCTACAAAATCTCTAGCACTCTCAAATTTTCGTATTCTCTATGGCAAGTGAAAGTTGTTATATTTCTTTAAATTAATTCCCATTTTTTTAACTATTATAAAAAAAATGTGGAAAAAAATACCCATCTAAGTCCCGAGTCCGGATCCACCCCTTGCGGAACTGGGAACCACCGGTTCCGGAACCGGGAACCGCCGCCTGGTCTACCTATAGTAACACCAAGAAGAAGCTTTTTTTTTTATTTTATAAAATAAACGGTGAATCTATAATGGTCCCTCGTGTTTCACCAAAAAGTTTTTATTAAAAATATCTATACTATAGGGAGAGAGTGTAAAATCTTAATGATTGAGTTTTTTAACTCCTTGATGTTAGTATGGAGTTTTCAAGAAGTGTTAGGATGCAGCAGACACGTGGATATGCTAACAAAGAGCAGCAGTTTACTTAGTATGTCGACAGCCATCTTGGTTGCAACAGGCCCCCTAATGGCTATCGACAGGCATTTTCTTGAGAGTCAGGTGTTATGCGGATTGGCTCAGTCTGTCGACAGGCCAGTCGACAAATCAATTGGCCTATCGACAGCATTGGGCGGTTTCAAAGTTGGATTCAGAGTTCTTGTTGATCTGAATTTAGAATTTTTGATTTTCTTTTTTTCATGGATTTTGTGGTTATATAAAGAGGGATATTGCCCACCATTGATTGTAGCCTATAATTGATTGATTAATAGGATTTCTCTCCCGTTCTGCTCTGAGGACATAGGCAATTGTCGAAGCTCATTAAATTTGTATGTTCTCGATTTCTTTCCTGTTTGCATATTTGTGCAATTGATGACTATTTTTTGGTGTGCTACTATTCTCTGTTGCTTGGATTCTATAACAAGTGGTATCAGAGCTTTTCCGTTCGATGGAAGTTTGGTTCAAGCGGAGCAAATTGCTTTGGAGACTGTTTACAATTTCAATTTTGAGGTAAAGATCATATCTTTTCTATTTTGATTTGTTTTCATTAATCATCTTCCACATTATTTTGAGGAATCTACTAAGAAAATGGCAAAAAATAGTCAATCATTGGTGAAATTCATGAGTCATCTTCTGACGAAGATTGATGTCGTGATATTTGACGGTACGGACAATTTCAGGATATGGAGATGTGAGGTGATGGATGCCCTGATGGCATCAAATATCGAAGACTCTCTACATCTGAGAGAAAAGCCGGAGGAGACATCCGAGAAAGTCTGGAACAAGATGAATCAGACAGCGATGGTGTCATTAGATCTTGTTTGACATAAGACATCATGTATCATATGTTATATGAGACTTCTGCAAGGAAGATTTGAGAGATCCTCGAAAAGAAGTATCTGACGAAGAGCATCGAGACTCGATTGCATCTGAAGAGGAGGCTTTACCGCTTTCAGTTAAAGAGAAGATATTCCATTGATGATCACATCAATAACTACATGAAACTTCTTGCAGACCTTATTAATATAGATGTGGTGATCGAAGAAGAGGATAAGGCATTGATTCTTCTGAATTCTCTTCCTGATGAAGAGTATGAGACCTTTGTCTTAACCTTGATCAACGGTAAACAAACACTTAACTATAGTGATATGTTAGCTGCTCTTGTAAACTACGAAGCGAGGAGAAAATGAAATCACCTAGAGGGGGTAAACAGGTGATGGCTAAAAATAATGACAAATAATGAAAAATTAAAAACAACTAAGCAATCTAGTAATACTACACTGGTATGAGCAAAACAATAATCCTACGCAATCAAAGCAATATAGTACAAAGGATATCTAACGTGTAATGATTAACATAATATTAGCATGCAAGATATAAAAGGAGTGAGTAGAGTTGAGAGACAGAGAGAAGACAATCGCAAACACAAGACTATTATTTCGAGGTTCGACCCACTTGCTCTATGTCCCCGCCTTCACCGCAATGAAAGATTTCCACTACTATTTGATCCTGCAAGAACACCAACTCATATAAGTTTTCGCAAGAACTTCCATACCTACCAAGTTCCTCACTCGGTGCCACAACAACTACAATTCGAGCCCACAAGCTCGTTCGAGGCCGCAACCTCTATAACTCTTCAAGTACAAGAAAGAGTGATCTTTCTTAGATCACAAATGACTTACAAAACAATCTTATAATCAAGGTAGAGGAAATGGAGCTCAGAAATTGTGAGTGTGAGTAAAGCTTGAAGTACTGATTGAAACCTCAAAGCTCGAAACTAAAATTTGGAATTTTGGCTCAAAAATGAATTCTTTTGAAAATCTTATATAAATCTCTTGGAAATGTTAATCAAAATAATTAGCAAAAATTTTTAAGATTTTTTTTACAGTACCCCTATTTATAGAGAACCAAAATAGAAGAGAGAAACCCAAAATAGCTGTTATTGATCAACCATCCGCCAACCAATCGATCGATCGAAACACAAATAGAGAGCAGACCTATACACACTGTCGACCGAGCGATCGACCGATGTGCATAAGATACACTTGTGCATGTCTGTGGAAAATCAGTTGACCGCTCAGTCGATTGATGGAGCAATCAGCTCTGCATGTCGGTCTACCGGCAAAGGGTCAAAAACATGCTTAGATTAAATTTTGAGATCCTTTTTGATTTTACACTTAAATACTTTAAAATCTCTATACAAAAATAAGATCATGTAAACCTGTGAAGCTCAAATACGTGTCATCCTTGATCAATACAAAGAATAGAATAAAGTTTTGAACTAGTTTTTGTAAATTCTTGAAATATTTTCCCAAAATATTCTTTTTCAAATCCATAGATCTAAAATACAATTTTGTAAATGATCTAAACTATCAAAAATCTTTTCAAGATTTTGGAATCAAAACACAATAACTTTTTTGTGTATTTGTGTGAATCTCATGAGCAATTCAAATATTTAAACTTGATTTTAACAAAACTAAATCTTACATTGTATAAAAAGAAAAATATTTTCTTCTTTAGTGCTTCAATTTGCATCTCATCTTGATCTTTTGAGTTTGACTCCATCCTTAAGTGCTAGATATGTTCTTGGTGCTTAAGCTCTTAAATCATCTTGATGTTAGCTTCAAACTTGACTTGCGAATCTTTTGGAGAAGCTAAATATAAATCCACAACTCTTATAAACTTGTAACTTAAATAATCAAAAATCATTAATATAAAATAACTACTTGAGATAATCATCTTCAAAATTAGGGTGATGGATCTTTTGGACCAATAGGAAGGATAACTAGTCTTCTTTCAAGAGCACTTAAGCAAAAACAGTGACAGTAAGAGGCAGGGGTTCTAATAAGAAAGGCAAAAGCGATCATGATAGATCGAAGTCGAGACTGGGTTCAGAAACTTGAAGAAGAACCAGTGCGCTTTTTGTAAAGAGTTTGGGCATTGGAAGGTTGATTGTTCGAGGACTAAAGATAAGAATAAGGAGTCAAAGACTGAAGCAAATCTCGCATGGTGATCAATGCCCACTCGCGTGTACTTTAAAAGTAGGTGGATCAGACTCAGACTCAATGGCATTCTCATTTTCAATCACCACTCATACTACTGGTTACTCAGGTGATTCTGAGTGGATGATTGATACATGAGCCACTTATAATGCATATCACAATAGGGAGAAATTTTCTAGTTTTGAGAAACTAGATGGTTGTTCTGTTGTCATAGGTGATAATCGTCCATATAATATGAAAGGGATAGGTACGATCCTTATCAAGATGTTTAATAAGATGGTGTAGGAATTGAAGGAAGTAAGGTAGGTACCTGAATTGAAAAGAAATTTATCTATATTAGTGCATTGAAAGAATTGGGTATTGAGGTATCTATTAAAGATGATATTCACAAGATGACTAGAGGCTCAATGATGATTTTGAAGGTTGATAATTGTGATTATCATATATATTTTGTACCACTATTATACCTCTTTTGTTACATATATAATGCTGCATGGGTGTTTTTATGTTTTGCATAAATTACGTCAAAAAGTAAAAGATTGAGAAAAAAATAAAAAATCGATGTTAAAGAGATGATTGCAGCAATATATTTTAAGATTCAGACATTCAGAGACCCAATAGACTTGCCAAAAGAGTCTATAAAATATGCGAAAGTATCTAACAAAATTTAAGGTTAAATCAAGTCAAATTTCGACTGGGTAGCCAAAATTTCAACTGAGAAGCTGTCCACTATTCAACAGAGAGCAGAAATCAGATTCAGACTCGGATTCAAACTGGATACCTTTTAGTGTTTTGATCATAACATTCATTACAAAAATTTAATTCTGATGATTTAAGATGCTATAGAAAGAAAACTTAAAGGATTATAATTCTTATATTAATAACTATTTCCAATTCAATTGTTTGTCAAGTCGTATTTAGTAATAAACGCTAGTTATCTGCAGATCATTTCAGAATTGAATTTCTACACCAAATTGAAGTTAGATTAGAAGTTCTAATATGTTTGTAATTGTACTTGGCTCTGAGATCTATATGAAGAGTTGCAATCTCTTGTAATTATATCGATCTCATCAAAACCTCAAACTTTATATTAAGATTTTAGATTTCAGTTTCTTAGCTTTAGGAGAATTCTGCATATTGAAATTGAAGAAGAATGGCGAGGAGACATCATCTGGGGTTTTCTAAATTGGTGTTTTCTAATCTTTTTCTCCTTTTAATTTATTATTTCATGAAGTTCATATTATTTATCATGTTTTGCTTCTCTTTTAATATGCACTAATTCTCTATAACTAGGGCGTTGATGTAGGTTAAATATTATGACGATATAATCTTGTTGCTTTGTGCTATTCTACTATTTTTCTTCTCAAGTTTAATCTTTTGTTTGTCAAGTTTTCATTCTCGATCTTTTTATTATTAATTGGAGGCCAATAATTATACGGATGGTTGGATTTGAAACTGAGAGGAGATAACCTAGGATAACATCATAGGAATAAAAACCACAACTTGGCACGTTGAGATAGAGAAGTTGTGCAGTCATATAAGAAAGATCCACCGTACTTAATGCTTTTTCTAAGTAAATCTACTAGATCTAGAGATTGTACTTCCTTGAATTAGAAGATAGAATTAGTATTACTCGAGAGAGAATACTAGTAGGAAAGAGACTTCTAATAGTTAATATGAATAGTAAGAATTTACTAGAACAAGCACAAGCACAAGCACAAGCACAACTTTATATCTGATTATATTTGCCAAAATCAATTGCCCTACCAATTTTCTCTTATTAAAGCCAACTCTTTTAGTTTCTAGTTTATTCTTAATCATCTCCTTAATAAATTGTTCAAATAAAACTAGAAAAAAACTAGTTTGGTACTCAATAGATATCAATCCTCATGGGAACAATACTCTACTCACTACTTTATTACTTGTAAACGGTTGGTGCACTTGCCAATTCGCAACATCAAGTATTTGGCGCCGTTGTCGAGGATTGTCTGTTTTCTATTAATATCAACGATATTTTATACTAGTTTTAATTTGAATTCATACTGCAAATATAATATTTGGACTTTCTATTTTATAAGCTGCAGAAGATGCTACCCTAAAAGCTATAGGAGTTCGGCTGAGCAGTCAAAATTTTAGCTATGCAGCTGTCCTTAAGTTGATTTCGGGATAGATCTTTTGGGAACTGCTTCTTGATTAATTAATACGATGATCTAGAAGTTCAGAACCAATAGAACCTGATCCAGAGATAGACAGAACCTTCCAATGTCTACTAAAAGAAAGAAAAGATAGAGAAAAGGAGATGGCAGACCAAGACGAAAAAAACCATTGAGGGACTATGCTATTCCCTCTCTAATAGTAGACACTTTGTGCATTATCGCCCCGACAATTCAAGCGAACAACTTCAAGGTCAAGCTGGGGTTAATTCGAATGGTGCAAAATACATGTCAATTATGGACGACTTGGCGAACAAGTTCCTTACAAAGTACTTTTCACCATCAAAAGAGGCAAAACTCTGAGATGATCTAACCACCTTTTCTCAATTTGAATCTGAAAGTATTTATGAAGCTTTGAAAAGGTATAAGGGCTTGATTAGAAAAGTCTCACATTACGGACTTCCACTTGGTTGGAGATTTAATTTTTTTTTACAACGGATTGACTATAAACACCTAGATTGTCATTGATGTGGCCATGGGCGGAGCTCTTATGAGTAAATAGCGAGATGAAGAATATGAGCTTCTAGAAGAGATGGTGTCAAACAGTTACCAATGGTAATCAGATAGAGTGATGCCAAAGAAGGCTGTGGGTGTGCACGAGTTAGATGTAATCTCAATGATCTTTGCATAACTTGTATTATTGACAAAGAAACTCGACGCAACCAATGGAAGCATAATTCAAACTCAAAACTCTTCTTATGATTCATGTGGAGTAGGGAAATCTACCAATGATGGATAGGGTGTCAATTGTTCATTTTCCCACAATGAACAAGCCAACTATGTGAACAACTGCCTAAGGAACAACAACCCTACTCCAATACTTATACCCCCGCATGGAGGAACCACCCAAATCTTGGGTGGGGTGGTAACAACACCTCAACAAGGCCGAACAACATTCAGCAACAACATCAACAACCAATTTCTCAAGAGAAGAAACCAAGTATAGAGGACATAGTGCGACAATTGTGGCGAGCACACAATCGCTTATGATATCTGTATGCGTCGGAAAAGGAGGATTCGATTATAAAATTCTTTTGATTGGATAGAAAATTACAACAGATCAGTCTTCCGATTATAAGGGAGGGAGGATGTTGAGTCTTGAATCCTCCCTTTGTTTAAGGCTGGGTTCTTCAAGTGGCGGTAGAGAGTGAATCTTGTTCTCCGTTGACCAGGTGACCGTCGAAACCTTCCAGGGATCTCCTCTTCGAATGGTAGATGGAGTAATTCAGCTCTGTCTACCAAAACTCTCAAAGAGAAGATAGGTAAAGAACAACTTGAACACAGCAAGTTCTCTAAAGGGTTGAACTCTCTCTCTTTTCTCTCAGAGCTCTTTTCTCCCAGAAATCCTCCGACCGAAAATCTGACCCCTTCTTCATAGCGACGGGGCTATTTATAGGGGTTTCAGGGGCGTACGTGCCTCCTAAAAACACTCTATAATGGGTGCTAACTTTTCCTGTTATGTGGGCCGTGATTGGCCCCGAAACCGGGACGGTTACAACTGAGACGCGGGTGTCAACCCACGCGCCTTGGAGCTGCTAAGACGCGGGTTTCGACCCACGCGCCTTGGTGCGGCTGAGACGCGGGTTTCGACCCTCGCGCCTTGGTGCTGCTGAGACGCGGCTTTCGACCCTCGCGCCTTGGTGCTGCTGAGACGCGGGTTTCGACCCTCGCGCCTTGGTGCTGCTAAGACGCGACTGTCGAGCCTCGCGCCTTGATGCTGCAGTGTTGGCTGAGACGTGGGTTTCGACCCTCGCGCCTTGGTGCTGCTGAGACGCGGCCAAAATTAGCTTTGCGTCTAGAACTTGGAATTCTGCTTTTTAATGGCTTGTCTTTTAGTGATTTTTAGACAGCCTACAGAACCCCCTCCAAAGTTTTCGACATTCCGTAGTTAAGTGGGACGGATTTCGAAATACTTTGGACTCTATTTGAGCTCAACTGGAGAGTTGATGAAAACACTGTTAACGGCGTAATGTTAACCTAACAATGTTTTTGGGTAGACTTGTTGTTCTGTTGAGGAGAATAACAAGTGAGACTAGACTCGCGGGGAATCTAGGAAAATCTTTACCGTTAGAGGTGTGATATTAACTTAACGGGTTGAATGAAGTCTTGTCAGAAGTATGATGTTAACTTGACAAGAATGTAAGTCAGAGGTGTGATATTAACTTGACTCAGAAGCATTTCAATTTTCGCCCAGGAAAACTGAAAGTGTCACTGTCATAGGTGTAATGTTTAACTTGACAATGAGGGTAATGCTAGAGGTGTAATTTTGAACTTGGCATTAGTCATCTCGACTTCAGCGAGGAAGTCCGAGGAAAAGTCATGGCCGTAACTGTATTGTTGAACTTGGCGATGACCTGGATGCTAGAGGTGTAGTGTTAAACCTAGCATTGTTCATTTCAACTTCGATATGGAAGTCTGAAGGAAGGTGACTGTCAGAGGTGTGATGTTAACTTGACAGAAACTCGATGTACTGTTTAGAAGTATAATGTTAACTTAACAGTAATTTGTCAGAGATGTGGTATTAACTTGACAGAAATTGATTTGCGATATGAGCAATTTGAGGACCTGTCATTCTATTGATAAGAATTGACAAGTGGGGTTTAAAAAAATATGTCAGAGGTATAGTGTTAACTTGACAAATTTGGATTCGCGATATGAGCAATTTTGAAGACTTGCCATTCTATTAATGAGAATTGGCAAGTGAAGCTTGAAGTGCCAGAGGTATAGTGTTAACTTGGCGACGACTGTATTTCGTAGACCTACCATTCTGTGGATGAGAATTGGTAAGGGATTTTAGAGGGGAGAGTGGAGTCAAGTCCACTTAGGATTTTTAGCAAACCCTCAGCTATCAACGGATTTGAGGTGCCTTTACTAACTACCGTTTGAGTTGGGCTAGCCATGCTATTCCCCTCAGCATGATAAGTTGTCGAAGATTTATGTTGGGCTTAGAAGCTAACATTTTCCTCTATCCTTAGCCGATGGAGGCGTCGGATCAAATGGGAACATGTCCCTTAGGATTTTTAGCAAATCCTCAGCTGTCAACGGGTTTGATATGCCTCTACCAACTACCGTTTGAGTTGGGCTAGCCATGCTATTCCTCTCAGCATGATGAGTTGTCGAAGGCTTATGTTGGGCTTAAAAGCCAACATTTTCCTCTATCCTTAGCCGTCGGAGGCGTCAGATGTTTATGAAGAAGCTCTTCTTGTTTTGATCAGAGGTGTACTTTTAACTTGATCGGAGGAGTACTATTAAGGATAGTACTTCTTCAAGAATCTGTCATTGTCGGCATCATGAGTGTATCGCCATTTGAAGTTATGAGGCGATACGATCTATTTGAGTAGACTGACTCTACTACGAATGGTCCTTCCCATTTAGGTTGGAATTTTCCTTTCGTCTTGTGTGTCATCACCATGGGTCTTCTGACGGCTAGGACAAGATCACCTTTCTTGAAAATTCGCACTTTAACTTTCTTGTTGAAGGCTCTGGTAATTCGAGCTTGGTAAAGCTCAATTTGCTGTTGGGCCTGCAGACGCTTACCGTCTAAGGCTTCCAATTCCTGGAGTCGCTGTCGATGCTTCTCCTCTGTTGTCATCCCCGCTGTCAGGGCGACGCGTAGAGATGGAATTTGGATTTCCAGTGGAAGCACGGCTTCACACCCATATACCAAAGAAAATGGCGTAGCTTTAGTCAGGGTTCGCACAGTTGTGCGATAGGCCCATAAACATTCACCTAGCTTGTCGTCGCAGTCACTTTGACTTTTCGAGATGAATTTCTTAAGAAGCTTGCCAATGGCCTTGTTAAAAGCTTCTGCGAGACCATTAGCAGCGGGGTAGTATGCCGTTGAGGACACACTGTGGATTCTGAACTTGGCGCAGAATCTCTGGAAAGCCTGACTGATGAACTGGGGTCCGTTGTCGTGGACAATTCGCCGAGGTACCCCAAAACGGTAAATGACGTGATGTTTCACGAATTTGATCACATCAGATGACTTCACCTCCTTCAAAGGAACGACCTCAGCCCATTTGGAGAAGTAATCGGTTATGGCCAAAATAAACTGATGCCCTTTTGACGATGGAGGGCTGATAGGGCCAACCACATCCATCCCCCACATTTCAAATGGCCAAGTAGAAGCCGTGGAGTGAAGGTAGCCTGGTGCTTGATGGATGAAATCGCCATGTACTTGGCAGGCGTGACATCTTTTGGCATAGGTGATGGCGTCAGCGATCATCTTGGGCCAATAATATCCCAACCTTTGGAGTCGGTATGTAAGTTTTGGGCCAGGTTGATGGGCTCCACACATGCCGTCATGGGCTTCTTTCAATACCTCCTGTGCCTCCTTTTGTGAAAGGCAGCGAAGCAAGATCCTGTCATGCGATCGACGATACAGTGTTAGCGTAATTGCATTATAGTAGTATTTAGAGGCTTTCCTTCGAATGGCAGCCGCTTCCTTGGTGTCCTCAGGCAGGATGCCGTACAAGATATAGTCGATATAGGGGAATCGCCAGTCTCTAAGCTCTGAACCGGTTGACGATTCCAGCGCTTCTTTGCCTTGACAATCTCCCTTTGACTCCTGATAGTCCTTGAGAGCAATTCTCGGGCAATACAAGTCGTGGCTGTAGACGAATATCTTCTCCATTGCTCCAGCTGGAAGAGCTAAGGAGGCCGCGAGGGATGCGAGTGCATCTGCATGCGCATTTTTCCTGCGCGGTACATGATCGATGTAGAAGTTTGTGAACCTCTCGGCCATGTGGATAGTTGCGTTGTAGTAGGGTACTAGGTCCTCATGTCTGACTTCATACTCCCCGCGACTTGGCTGACGATGAGTTTAGAGTCGCCGTATGCCTCGAGATTTTTTACGCCAATCTCATCGGCGAACTGCATCCCAATCAAAAGAGCGTTGTACTCCGCTACATTGTTGGAGCAAGATTCGGTAAGCGAAATGGCTCGGGGAATCACATAATTCTGTGGGGAGACGAGTACTACTCCTACCCCTGCTACTAGGTGTCCTTTTGGGCTTGTTCTGGATGCACCGTCAAAGAAGAGTTGCCACACTTGACTTTCAAACGACGTCTGAGTCAAACAGATTTCGGCCACTTCATCTGGGAGATCCTCGTAGAGTTTGGTTGCCCTCGGATTTGGGTGCTCAGCTAGAAAATCCGCCACCGCTTGTCCCTTAATAGCCTTTTGTGGTAAAAAGTGCATCTCATATTGGGATAGCAATATGGCCCATTTTGCCAGCCGGCCGTTCAATGATGAAGGCTTAGTCATAAGTAACCTCAGGGGGTTGACTTTTGATATAACGTTTATGGTTTGGCCTACCAGATAGTGTCGCATTTTCTGAATGGCGAACACTAATGCCAAACATTCCTTCTCGATCAGATTATACCAATCTTCGGCTCCGATCATTGTTCTACTCAGATAGTAGATCGCTTTTTTCTCGTCCTTGATCATCATTCTGGGCTAGTAGAGCTCCCAAAGAATGATCCATTGCTCGGACGTATACTAGGAAAGGTTTTCCGGATATCGGAGCTGCAAGGACTGGTGGTTGGGTGAGGTATTGCTTGATTTCCTCAAATGCTTGTTGGCAAGCGTCATCCCAAATGAACGAGACACCCTTCTTCATTAACTTAGCGAAGGGTTGGCATCTTCCGGAGAGGTTTGAGATGAACCTGCGGATGTACGCCAATCGTCCTTGCAATCCCCTGAGTTCCTTAAGATTTCTCGGAGGTTGCATCTCCTGGATAGCGCGAACCTTTTCCGGGTCCAAATGGATTCCAGTGGAGGTTACAATGAATCCTAAGAATTTACCACTGGCCACCCCCAGGAAGGACTTGGTGAGATTCATCTTTAATTGATGAGCTCGCATGATGTCAAAGACCACCTTCAGGTCAGCTATGTGATCACCCTTAGCGCGACTTTTCACCGCAATATCATCAACATAACATTCCACCGTTTTGCGCATTTGCCGCTGGAAAATGGCGTTCATGGCCCTTTGATATGTTGCCCCCGCATTCTTCAGTCCGAAGGGCATGACGGTATAGCAGTAGACCCCTAATGGTGTCTTGAAGGAGGTGTGCTTTTCGTCGTCAGGATACATTTTGATTTGATTGTATCCTGAGAACCCGTCCATGAAGGACATTCGTTCGAATCCACAAGTATTGTCAATCATGACGTCTGTGATTGGCAATGGGAATTCGTCTTTGGGACAAGCCTCGTTTAGATCACGGAAGTCGATGCAGATCCGGATCTTTCCGTTTTTCTTAGCAACGGGGACGATGTTGGCTATCTAATCGGGATGTTGCTCTTCCCTGATGAAGCCAGAATCTATAAGCTTTCTGACTTCTGATTGAATCGCTTCCATTATCTCTGGGCGGAATCGTCGCTGTTGTTGTTTGACAGGCTTTACGTCCGAGTTGATGTTGAGGCGGTGCATAGCCACTTGGGGATTAAGTCCGGGCATGTCTTCGTAATTCCAGGTGAATACGTCTATATACTCTTGTACAAGAGATATTAGATCCCTTTTCTCCGAAGGTGACAGGCCGTCACTTATGAAGATGGGCTTAGGATTAGCCTCATCCCCCAGATTGATCTGAACAATCTTGTCTTCTGTGGGTGACTCTCGCTGTTCAAAGCGGGTATCCCAGAGAGTATTTAAATGTTTGATCCAAGGATCCGTATCGGACTGATCATTTCTTCATCTCCGTCTTTCAGGTGGCTTGTTGAAACCATATTCACTGAAAGTTCTCTGAAGATGTTGCCGACACTAGCATCTGACTCCCACGAGGACGTGCCCGATGAGTAATCATGGCCCAATGTCTCTTCAGAGTTAGAGGCTGATGGGATCAGAGTTGACACATAGCCCAACCCCCTGCGAGTTTGATGATAATAATCAGGTGCTTTCCCTTTCGGCATAAAGGATCGAAGTAGCGTTCTCCTTCCTTTGCCGAAGTTCAACCCGCGTCTGCTGGTTAGGTCATACCCCATGTTTTTCATCATTCTGAGTGCCTTTGGCTCATAATGACCGAATTGAGGGATTCCTGCTCGCTTTTTGATTCTTCATGAGTCATTGGTTCGGATTCAATTCGTCCGAAAAGAATTGGTCTTTGACCTTTCCTTCTCGCTGGAACCATGAATATTGATTGTTGCGCATCGCCGACATTTTGACACGTTCCGAAGGACGATTTCACCGGTACATGCAATGATGTCAAAGCATTCATTGCCGACCAGAGATCGTCATCCACGTCGGTACTAGTGTCTGACGGTACGGAATCAGAAGCAAACACAGGAAAATACGCTAAATCTAATTCTTCATTAATGTACCAACCGCCTACATCGTCGGTGGTATTATCAGCATCGAGCTTATTAATGCTCTTTACAAGTGGTTCCAACTCCCACAAGCACTCTTCTTTTTCTGGCTCGGTGTCAGCTTCATTACCAGAGTCTGGCTCCTCTGGTTGCGGGACTTCATCCGTCTCCACGGGATCCTGATACAGTAAGGAGTCCGTGAAATAATTCTCGACTCCCTTGAACGGATGCCTTTCGGTAATCAACGTTTGCACCTTTCCACTCTCGTCAATGTATTTCATGACTTGATAGAGAGTAGAGGGAACGATGGAGTTGCGGTGAATCCATGGCCGCCCCAACAGTAGGTTATAGGAAGTGTCGGCATCAATGACGTAGCATGTCACTTCCGACTTTAGGCTTCCAATCTGGCATTTGAGCTTAACCTTCCCCATTGGACGGGTACTATTGGCGTTGAACCCATAAATGGTCGTCTGGGTAGGGCTCAAACGATGAGTAGGAATCCCGAGATGTTGCATTACCCTGTGAGGTATAATGCTCAATGCAGACCCGGGATCTACCTGAATGCGGTTCACCTCAGATGATCCAATATACCCTGCGAAGTAAAGGGGTCGATCATGCTTCCCTTTGACTTGCATATCATCTGCCGTGAAGGTGATGCAGTGAATATTTTGGGAGGCGTGGAGGCAATCCTCTACATCTTCCTCCCTTGGTAATTGGGTCATGAAGACCTCAGCATTAACCAGAGCTTCTTGTAGAGCCTCTCTGGTTGATTTTGATAATCTGAGAAGCTCATAAAGAGTAATCCGCGCTGGGATGTTGGCTAACTGAGCCAGGACATCAAAGCGGTAAGGTGCCGTGGATCCTTCCGCTATGTCTTTTGAAAGAACTCGGGAAAACCGAAGTTCTTTCTGTTTCTCCCCGGGTTGCTTCGTGGAGGGCTTGGCTGGCTCTGCAGCGAGTCTTGGAGGAGTTACCACCACTTCGCCATACTTTTTCAAATATGGCTGCCCCGAACGGATTTCTGCCACCAGCTGACTGGGTTCTGCGGCCAGAACTATTGTCTCCTCTTCTGAGTCGGTTAGCGAGGGAATATCAGTTTCCGCTTCTCAAGAAGAGGCACACACCACGTTGCAGGATGAAGCCTTTGCTTTACCTTTGGACTTCCTGCTAGTTACAATAGTCCATTGCTGGCCATCAATAAGGTCGGGATGAACCCACATGACTTCTCTCTGAGGTGTGGGAACAGGTACCAAGCCCTTTTCTTGCTGCTGGTGAGGGTCTGTGTTGACCATTCTCAGCTCTCCTCTTGGGATAGGGACTATTCCAGAGGGTGTTGGGGGTTGTCTCCCAAACTGGAGAACTGACGTCATATTAGCCGTCACCTTCTTCTGCTCTGGTCGGAGTTTCAATACCTCCGCGTCAATTAGGGCCTGAAGGATGTCCTTAAAGACATAACAGCTCTTGGTAGGGTGTCCCAACATCCTGTGATGGTACACGCAGTAGCTGGGATTATCGGTTTTACCGACTTCCTCGGGGCGCCTAGCTTCAGGAAGCTTCAGTCGATTCTCTTGTTAAGTAATTTGAAGAGCGAGTCGACATGTTCATCCTTGAAGGAATACTGCTTGTTGGCCCGTGGTTGGCTTGAAGAGCCACTTCCCTTGACCGGTTGAGGTTTGACAGGGGACTTGGTCTCTGCTGCCAAGTTATCCTTCCTTTTGGCTTGGAGGGATGTGTCTGGCGCACGCCTCATTGACCTTTCAGGCCTGGGTTTGTTTTCTTCCGCTCTGACGCGGGCGACAATCTCCTCAGCCTGTTCACCTTGTTGGACTAATTGCTTCCAGGTGCGGCTTTCAGCAACTCCTATTTGAGCAAGGAGCGAGGTTTGGAGATTGTGGCGGCATGTTTCCACCAGGGTAACCTGGGTCATACCGCTCGGACATCGGAGCGCCACGTTCCAAAATCTTTCCACGAAAGATTTGACGGACTCTCCCTTTCGCTGTTTAGTAGCCAAAAGGGTGAGCATTATGTGATTAGTATCCAATATTGCATATTTTACATCATAACTCCCATGCATATTACAAATAAATATGTGATTTTTACTCCTCTTCTCTACATATTTGCAGGTACACACTTAATGGAGAGATATCCAAATAATCACTTAATTAACACTAATTAAGTGATTAATCCATGATTAAGATAAAGCCAAATTCAAATCCAGATCTAGAGAGATCCGCGCGCCAATTGGAGAATCCAAGTAGTCCACGTGGCTAACAACCTAACAAGAAGATCTCACCAGAAAATCTGGGCTCAACGGCCCAGATCTCGCGGCGATCCCGCGGCAATCCGCAGCAGATCTAGGCCGTTGAGATCCCAGATTTTGTGGCAACAGACTTGATCTCGAAGATTCTCTCTTGGGCCTATAAATACCTCACTTGGACCTGCGTACAAAAACTGATCAGAGAAGAGAGAGAGATTAGTGTAAAACTTGTAATTTTATTAGTTTTTGTTTAGGGTTTGTAGCTCTCTATGATCTTCTCTTCCCTAGAATTCAATGTAAAAGAGAGTGATTGTGAGGGAGAGAGCTTGTGTAATCAAGAGTGACACTTGAAGCAACAAGGATTGATCCATCCTCCTTCCTCTACTTGAAGCTTGGTTCTAGTTTTCTTGCATTCTTTAATTGCTTTCTTATGTGCTTTCTTTAATTCTTGCAATTTAATTCAAGCTTTGTTTTACTTCATGCTTTCTTGTATTTCTCTTATGGCTTGTTGTAGCTAAATTCTTCTCCATGTACTAGTTTACCACTAGTCTTACCACTTCACTAACTCATGGGTGTTTGCTTAATTTCATCTTGCAAGTTGTATGATCTTCTCTTCTCCGATGGTTAAACCACCATCTTGCAAGTGAGAAAGTAATTAGGTCAACACGTGAGACGAATCCAAGCCGATGGAGTGACAACATTAGGCAAGCATTCGCTATCAAGGAGTCTAGTAAGTCTTGGCAAGCTAGCAAGGTAAGCTAGTCATGGATTGCTTTCTTTAAGTTTTCTTTCCTTTTCTTGTGAATAAACCAATCCCAATCTTGATTTCTTTTCCGACAATTTCCACCATGAACATAGCCATCCTTTCTTTTAGTTTGTTTTTCACTTGATTCACTAAGTTTATAAGCAAGAGAAGAATACTCGTTTGTTCACTTCACTACCACACGTAAAGCTTCCATCGCGAGCTCTCCCTGAGATTCGACTCGGTATAGCCCTATGCTATAGCGGAGACAAGAAAGGGTACATCAAATACATTCTTATACACATAATAAGTACACCTTTCCAGTCCAATCAAAAAATGGCGCCGTTGCCGGGGAGAGCGACGTTCTTTTTGGTTTAAAGTGAAGTACTAAACGATCCTTCTTCTCTGTTGCAGGTTACAGGAGAAGAAAACAGGAAACTATTCATTGCAGAAACATATAAGTGGACCTGGGCCTCTGCTCAAGAAAGCAGAGCCCAGGATCCCTCCAAATTGCCGCGGATCCACGGCAATTTGCCGTGGGAACGCGACAAAGAGGAGTTCACTTCTAACAATTTTTCTGCAGGGTCTTCAGCTCTGCAAGATACAGCTTCTGAAATACTTAACTTTCTGTATTTTTCACCATATACCTGCTTAATTAAAAAACAGTAAAAAGTTGATTGAAATTGCTAAAAATTGTTTAGACAATTGAATTTTAGGCACGTGTCTTTTCAATTCTTTACTTTTACTGTTGAAGAGTGCTGGAGGCAAGGTACGTGCTCGCATTGCATATTAGACTAGGACAAACTCTTGCTTGATTTTCTTGCTTAGAGTGAATCCTTGTTATTTCTTGTACACTTGCACAATTCAAATTTAAGGGCATACCCGTAAATAAGATAAGGTGGGGGAGTTCATTACCCTTTCCTTAGCCCGAAAATCATTTTCCCAAGCACTCACTAACCAAGCCTAATTTAATAAAAAGTAGACGTTGGCCCTAGGGACATCTCGGACTCAATTAGGAGATTATCCTAAGGGGGAAAAGTGTTGGAACTTAACTCTTGCAAAATCGGTGTCTAGGAAAGGGGTTGAGGGCCGAAAGCCCGAAGGTTGCTGGTTACTTAATTAAGGAACGTCTCTGACGGAAAAACCTCCCACCAACCTTACCCTTCCCTGGCTGATTAGCTTGTGGTTAGAGTCTACACTAAACCTCCCGTGGACAGTCTATTTGTTAGGAGTCGTCTAGGTCTAAGTCTACCCTAACTTAGGTTAGAATTTTCTTTCTTTCTTTTGTTTGTTTGTTTGTTTGATTTTTGTTTGTGATTGTGTGATATGGCTTACAATTACAATTCTTTCCATCCATATGTCACACACACTCCATATTCGGATAATTCCAACCCGGTGTTTTATAATATGCACCAACCAAATACACCGGGTTGGCCTTATCCGAATCAATATGACCCATACCCCCCATCTAACAATTGTAATGTCCAAAATAATTTCAACTCTTCATCGAGTCATTGGGGATTCCAGTACCCCGAGTTTAATTATCAACCTCCTTGTCCACCATTTCCACCAAGTCCACAATATTCACAAGATTCATTTCCCGATTCCGCTTCATATACTCCTTTTTCTGAACCATTTGAAGAAAAATCTGAGTTACTAAGGAGTTTAGAAGCCAATTTACAGAGAGCTGAGCAAACACTTCCAGAACCATTTTCCTCTCCAATTCCACAGTATTTTCAAGAGTCTTACTCAGTTCCACCTCTTCATAATGAACAACCATTTATGAGTAATGATTTCTTGTGTGAGTCCACTCTTCCATCACCATACACTTTTGACTCACAATTTCACCATCACTTCAAGACAACACTTCATCTTTTCATCCAAATAATGAAGTCATCAATTTTGAAAAGATGCTTGAAGACATGACCCATGCTCAAAATGCTCGTGCCCGTGACTTAGATTTGCTGATCCAAACTCTTCATCCTATTTCTAAGGTCACTAGCCACTCTGTCAAAACCAAAAAGTCATGTAGTCTTGGAAGTCCAAATTCAATTTCAGCACATTCACCTGAACTTGTCCACACTTCTGAAAATCCAATTGATATATTGGCAAGTTTTCCTTTTTCTGAAATTGAATTGGAACATGAATTTGATCCTGAACTTCCACTTGATGATTCCAATTTACTTCCTGATTCAATCATGACTTCCATATCCTTACCTGATTTCAATCCATTTCCCAAGTCAGAATTGGATCCATTTCCTATCCATTGTGAAAATGAATCACCAATCTTTTATGATGATCACATAGAACTTGGCCAATTCCATACTTCTGAAAATCCAATTGATAAATTGGCAAGTTCTCCACATTTAATTGAACTACATGAGGAATGTGATCTTGAACCCCAACTTTGTGATTCAATTCTTCTTCCTGATTCCATAATGACTCTGGTATCTTTACCTCATTTCAATCTTTTCCCGGAGTCAATCTTGGATCCTTTCACAATTCACAATGAAGTTGAATCATCCATCTTTGAGGATCATATTGAACTTGCCCAATTCTACACTTTTGAAGATTCTATTGACATTTTGGCAAGTTCTCCATCTTGTGGAATTGAACTCAATGAGAAATGTGACCTTGATTTTCTCGATCTCTTTACTTCTGAAACTGATTGTACAATTATTAAGGAAGATGTTGACTTAAGTTTTGAAGAATTGTACGGTGATGAGCTTGAATTTCTTAAAATTGGAAGTAAAGAGATATCACCCATATTAGGTCACATCCCATTGTTGGATAATGATTATGGACTTGAGTTTTCATTTCTTGACTTGGACCCAATTTGTGAACTCACTTCGACTCCTGCACCATCACTTGACTTAATTCACTTCCCTGAGTCGGTGTTAGTTCCTGTTCATTCCGAGTCCAAGTCGACCATTCTATCATTTCATAATCCATTCTGGGACAAGGATCTTGACAAATTTGGCTCAGAAATTATTTTGCAAATCTTGAAATTAGATGGGGGCATGTACATAATAAATAGCCTTCATGCACACATCATTCTTGTGGGTCATATTTTTGCTATTTTTGGTGGGTTCCTGAAAACCCAAAGCAAAGATGATTGGGCCATGTTCCGTGGACCAATCAGACCACCACCGGAACCACCACCTTAAGGTAATTTGTTCCTCCCCTTTCCATTTTGTTTCATGCATACATATATCATGATGCATTGAGGACAATGCATGAAATAAGTGTGGGGGAGGGTTTACTAACATAGAGTTTTTAGATTTTCTTTCTTTTACACTTCTTTTAAAAAAAAAATAATAATAATAATAAAAATAAAAAAAATAAAATAATAAAACTTTTTGAAATAAGAAATAAAGTTTTGTTCTATTTTAAGAAAATTAAGATGTATCTTAGAGATTAAGAAAGCCTTAATTATGACATCTTAAACATAGTTGAAGTAATAGATCTTGTTTGAAATTATAGACTAAGTAAGTAAAATTGGTGAGATATTTTTATCTTGAATTTTTTGCCTTAGATAATATGCACTTCACACTTACACATTTCTTGGGATGGAGACAAAGACCAAAAATGCCATATAAATCATAAAAAAAAAGAAAAAAAAAAGAAAAATATAAATAAAAGATCACTTATTAAGCTGGATAACTATGCCTCAAGAAGCATGGTTACTCACGCCTAACGGTGATCTCACTTATTAAGCTGGATAATTGTGCCTCAAGAAGCATGATTATTCACGCCTAACGGTGATTATAAATAATCCCCTTTAGTTTCGTGGCCTTTTCTACTCGAGACCTTAAACCCGAGGGATGTTTTCTCATCTGGTGCCCTAAGACCGTCTGGTTTGGGAGTCATCGGTTAAAGGCTCGTTACAAGGGTAGACTAGAAAGCCTAAACTAAGGGAAGAAAAAAGCATAAAAAAAAAGTATATATAAATAAATAAATGGCTTTATGGTTGGAGTTGAAATCCCAGAAATCTTCACTTACACGGTGTGCATACTATCTAGGTTTTATGAAAGATAAAGTATTCAATCCAATTTTGAATTCTTACCTTAATTAAAAACAAGATCTTGCATGGATACTAAGTTTAAGGAAGAATAATTATAGGTGGACTTATGACCTAGGATCACTTATATTTTTGCAAAAATAGTTCGTAAACATGTCTCTTATTCAAAATGCGTTTTCAAAATACTAACATTTGTCTTCTTTCTTTATGGATTTTGTGGGTGTAATCCGCTGAAAACCGTCAGGAGACAACACTCCTCCTCTAGGGTAACCTAGAGGTTTAACGGCTTGTTGCACATGCTCAGTGCAATCGCGTCACCTGCGAAAGTGGTGTAATAAACTGGTAGTATAGATTTTTCTTTTCTTTTTCTTTGTTTTGCTCGGGACGAGCAAAAGAATAAGTGTGGGGGTGTGATTAGTATCCAATATTGCATATTTTACATCATAACTCCCATGCATATTACAAATAAATATGTGATTTTTACTCCTCTTCTCTACATATTTGCAGGTACACACTTAATGGAGAGATATCCAAATAATCACTTAATTAACACTAATTAAGTGATTAATCCATGATTAAGATAAAGCCAAATTCAAATCCAGATCTAGAGAGATCCGCGCGCCAATTGGAGAATCCAAGTAGTCCACGTGGCTAACAACCTAACAAGAAGATCTCACCAGAAAATCTGGGCTCAACGGCCCAGATCTCGCGGCGATCCCGCGGCAATCCGCGGCAGATCTAGGCCGTTGAGATCCCAGATTTTGTGGCAACAGACTTGATCTCGAAGATTCTCTCTTGGGCCTATAAATACCTCACTTGGACCTGCGTACAAAAACTGATCAGAGAAGAGAGAGAGATTAGTGTAAAACTTGTAATTTTGTTAGTTTTTGTTTAGGGTTTGTAGCTCTCTATGATCTTCTCTTCCCTAGAATTCAATGTAAAAGAGAGTGATTGTGAGGGAGAGAGCTTGTGTAATCAAGAGTGACACTTGAAGCAATAAGGATTGATCCATCCTCCTTCCTCTACTTGAAGCTTGGTTCTAGTTTTCTTGCATTCTTTAATTGCTTTCTTATGTGCTTTCTTTAATTCTTGCAATTTAATTCAAGCTTTGTTTTACTTCATGCTTTCTTGTATTTCTCTTATGGCTTGTTGTAGCTAAATTCTTCTCCATGTACTAGTTTACCACTAGTCTTGCCACTTCACTAACTCATGGGTGTTTGCTTAATTTCATCTTGCAAGTTGTATGATCTTCTCTTCTCCGATGGTTAAACCACCATCTTGCAAGTGAGAAAGTAATTAGGTCAACACGTGAGACGAATCCAAGCCGATGGAGTGACAACATTAGGCAAGCATTCGCTATCAAGGAGTCTAGTAAGTCTTGGCAAGCTAGCAAGGTAAGCTAGTCATGGATTGCTTTCTTTAAGTTTTCTTTCCTTTTCTTGTGAATAAACCAATCCCAATCTTGATTTCTTTTCCGACAATTTCCACCATGAACATAGCCATCCTTTCTTTTAGTTTGTTTTTCACTTGATTCACTAAGTTTATAAGCAAGAGAAGAATACTCGTTTGTTCACTTCACTACCACACGTAAAGCTTCCATCGCGAGCTCTCCCTGAGATTCGACTCGGTATAGCCCTATGCTATAGCGGAGACAAGAAAGGGTACATCAAATACATTCTTATACACATAATAAGTACACCTTTCCAGTCCAATCATTATGACTTCCGAGTCATCTTCGAAGAAGCGCGTTAAGAAAAGCTTCTCCAAATCACCCCAGTTCTTGATGGAGCCTGTTTGACGCGGAAAAGGGGGGGCTGGGAGTAAAATTTTCTTGAATCAGATGAAAAATTACAGCCGGCTTAATCTTCCGGTTACAAGGGAGGGAGAATATTGAATCTTGAATTCCCCCTTTGTTTAGTGCTGGGTTCTTCGGGTGGCGGTGGAGAGTGAATCTTGTTCTCCGTTGACCAGATGACCGTCCTGGACCGTCGAGGGATCTTCTCCTTGGCAGGTAGAGGGAGTAACTCAGCTCCGTCTACCAAGACTCTAGAAGAGGAGGTAGGCGAAGAGCGGCTAGTACTCAGTAAGCTCGCTGAAGAGTCTTCTCTCTCTCTCTGTCGATGATCTCTCCTTTTTTTCCTTCTCGGAATCTCTTCCTTTGCCCGATAATTGTCGTCGTCGTCAATAGTGACGGGACTATTTATAGGGTTTTTAAGGGGTGATCGTGCCCCCTAAAAGTGCTCTACGATGAGGGCCAACTTCCCCGCTACATGGGCGGTGGATGGCCCCGCAATCCGGGTGGTTACAACCAAGGTGGGGGCACCTTGTTGCTGAGACGCGGGCGTTGAGCCAACGCGCCTTGATGCGGAGACGCGGGCGTTGAGCCAATGCGCCTTGATGCTGAGACGCGGGCGTTGAGCCAACGCGCCTTGATGCTGAGACGCGGGCGTTGCGCTTTGATGCTGAGACGCGGGCGTTGAGCCAACGCGCCTTGATGTTGAGACGCGGGCGTTGAGCCAACGCGCCTTGATACTGAGACGCGGGCGTTGAGCCAACGCGCCTTGATGCGGAGACGCGGGCGTTGAGCCAACGCGCCTTGATCTTGAATCTCTGCGTTTTGGTGGCTTGTCTTTGTGATTTTTAGACAGCCTACAGAACCCCCTCCAAAGTTTTCGACATTCCGCAGTTAAATGGGACGGATTTCGAAATACTTTGGACTCTAGCTGAGTTTGCCTTCATGACTAGACTGTTGATGCTCCGGGTTTAATCTTATCTGGAGTTGGTCTTCGTGAGTGTACTGTTGAACTCTTTGAAGCCCCCAGAGTTGATCATGTTGAGTGTCTAGATGCACAGTCTAAACCTCCCCGATTGCTTTTAGTCTGTCACTGGCGCGCTTTAAGCCAGGAGTGGTTGGTCGTCTGCTTGCGTCAGTGTATTGTTGAACTGATTTTGCAAAAGCAGGAGGCCAAACGCAGGTTCTTTTTCAAAAAGCAGAGATGGTACTGCTGTAAAGGCGCGATTTCTGTAACGTGCGTCCTTTGGCAATGGAGACGCGACTGATCTTCATAAGGCAGACGCGATGTTCAGGTGAAGACGCGAACTCCGGAGAGACGCATCTTTTGAATATAGACGCAATTGTCTGGGCGCATTTATGGCGATGCTGACGGGGCATAGCCATCGAAGAGACATGGCCGTCGGGTGCGTGCCACGTCATGATTGCTCTGCCAGTTGGCCTAGGGAACCGAAGGGATTTCGCCTTTTGGCGCGCGGATTTCCTGGCGCATTAAATGATCCGTGCCACGTGTCGAGCGACGGTTCGTGTAGAGTTGTGGCGCATGATCTTCTCTGTGCATTAAAGTGATTTTGTTCCACGCGTCGAACAGAGATTCGCCGCGGAATTCATCGAGCCATACGCCGCGTATCTTTGCAAATCCTTGTGCCTATAAAAGGCAACAGTTGGAGAGATGCATCTTCTTCTCCGAACGCACTCGCTGAGAAAAAGAATTTCCTTCTCTGTTCATCTTCGAACTTGTTCATCTCCTTGCTCGGATTTCTGAACATCAATGGCACCCAAGACTAGGCCAACTGCATCGTCCTCAAAGGCGACCGTCGCCGAGGCCGAGAGGGGCGCTTCCTCCGCGCAAGAGGCTGTTTTCCGAGGTAAAATGCCTCTTCGGCGTGAGTTTCGCCATTAACACAAGTTCATAGAACCCTAAGAACCATTAACACAAAGTCGTGTTTGATTCTCGGACGCAGTCCTTGGGATGATAACTGGGGCGCGGGTTTGATGATCCGACGCCAGTGAGCTCTGCACTTCGGATCCTTCACTTAGAGTATTTCTAATTGTGAAGGTCTCTGGACGCGGTTTGCAGAACGCGGATTTGATTCTTGCGTTCTGTGCCGCGTTTTGGTGCCATCAGACGCCGATTTTGATGAATTTGGCGTCTGAGTTCAAGTACTTATGAAAAGTCTTGGTTTGCAGAACGCGGATTTGTAGGTCTGGACGCGGATTTAGACAATTCCTGCGTCTAGGATCTCTTCTGCGTTTGGACGCAGATTCGCAGGTCTGGACGTGGATTTAGACAATTCCTGCGTCCAGTATCTCTTCTGCGTCTAGGTTTTGAACACTTAGCATTTTTCCTTGCTTTTGGTAAAGTATCTGACTAAGTGTCCTTTTCTTTTGCAGTGCGACATATTCCTGGCTCACTCGCCAAGATACGCCACTTTGGTCATGTAGGAGGCGCCGACCGGGGCTTGACCTTCGTACAAAGAATGAGTGTCCCAGTGACTGCTGACCAGTCGCCAGATCGCAGGGAGAGGCTCTCCAATGTTGACAGGAGAACCTTCCGGGCGCTTATGACCGATGCCGCATTCAAAACGGATGATGGCGTCAGGCTGGAGAAGCCTGCCTTCTTCTTCGGGGATCACATCCATGACGACGGCCGTCGCGTGTATGAAGGAATTTACAAATGGCTCCGTCAGATAAAGGGCGGAAGATTCTTTCTTCCGGATATGAGAGGATGTTCCCGATGTCCTACTTCCAGCACATGTCCGTCCCTCGGAAGATGGAATGGGATGTTTCCCAATATGTCCCTGAGATCACGCTCGGTGATTTGGGCTCCCACAAAGTGCACCGTCATGACAGCCATGACAGGTCGGTTATCGGCCTTTTCCCTGGGTCGCGTAAGTCTGAGGTTCCGGTTGGGGAGATACCTCAGCTTGGCGCTACCTTCCTTAATGCGTTCATGGAGGCGGAAGGTGAGAATGAATAACAATATGAATAAATGCAAGGCAATATGAAATATGCACAACACAAGCAAATATGATATGATATGAATATGATGCTTTGCACAAATATAAGAGAGAGAGTTAGAGAGACAATGGATCAATACGCAAACACCAAGATTTGTTTCGAGGTTCGAGCACCTTGCTCTACATCCCCGCCTACACCACCGTGTAGGATTTCCACTATCTCAACTCCAACCGAGGGAACCTCTACAAAAGAGGATTTCTTACAACTCTAGGAGTACCAAACTCCTCTCTCAAACAACCACCTCACAACCGAGGGGTAAGGCCCGTAGCCAATACAACAACCAATCCACACACCTCTACCGAAGAGGCTCACAACAAACACTATCACCTCTACCTAAGAGGGATCCACAACACAATCACCCGATCACCTCTACCGAAGAGGGATTCACAAGTATAAGGGTGTTTACAACAATGAGGTTTACAACAAACAACCTCAAACACTTCTCTTTCTTTTTCTCTTATCTTTTTCCACAAAAACAAGATCCTAATAGCTTAGGATAGAAGATAGCTCAAGTGTGGAAAACTAGGTGTTTGGAAAACTAGCAACAAAGAAAATCACTTGGGAAAATCCTTCCAAAAGATATAGAATGAAAAACCAGACCAATCTCCCAAAATATTCTTTTCTTTGATTTTTCCAAAAACCTAAAACAATAAAGATTGAAGAATTAAAGCCCCAAACACTTTTGAAAACTTGTTTTAAAACCTCTAGAAATCAGAAATTTTTCTCCTTCAAAAACTTGGCCAAAATCCCCAAAGAGATGGAGTTTATATAGGCCAAACAGAAAACTAGCCGTTAGAGCTGAGCTGGCAGCTCTGACAGGCGTCGGTCGACCGGCCCGGTCGACCGCCAACGGTCAGAAAAGTGACCGTTGGGCACTAGCGGTCGACCGGCCCGGTCGACCGAAACATCCTGAGAGTTGAACTCTCAACTCGGTCGACCGGTCCGGTCGACCGACTACAATGTGTAGCCAGCGTGCACGTCTGTGCACATCGGTCGACCGACCCGGTCGACCGGCCACTTGGTGCGGTCGACCGGTCCGGTCGACCGAACTGGCCTGGCAGGCACAGTGCAGATCTGCACAGATACGGGATTTGAAAATAGGTCTTTTCACTCAATAAAAATCCCATAAATTCACAGTAAATCTAAAAAATAGTTTTAATCACAATAAAAACTGTTTTTCTAAAAATATATTTTTCTAAAACTTGTTTTTCCATAACTTCACAAAATACAAAAACAAGATATTTTGAACTTATTAAAGCATAGTGTGTAGGGATATGATCCACTACACAATCATAATGAAATATCTATGTTTTTGATATCTAGCATATAATAAGGTTTTGGTTTAAAGGATATGCATGATAGAAATACCAAAACCAACTCTTGTATTTTTATCATAAACAAAACTTGTATTTTATCATACTAGATTTTTCCAAAACATGAATAGGATAGTCAAAATAAGTTTGTCTATAAGTTAAGCATGTATGTATAAATAGAAAACATCTACTATACATATAAATCTTGAAAACTTGTTTTGATCAAACTATTCATGAAAACCAAATATCAAAACATAAAACGTGTGTGTTTGTGCACTTGAGCATATCAACTAAACTAAGCTTTACAAATGGATCTAAAACTCTATCTAAGCTAGGATACCTAAGTCTTCTTGACGATCTTCATCTTCAAGTAGACTTGCTCCAAAACTCCGTGATTCTCCAAGTGCAAAGGTATGATCTTTAAGCTTTGGCACCGGAATCACCATGAATAGCTTCTAATCATCTTGTTGAAGCTAATCACCAACTAATATCCTGTTAATGATCTGAAACTTAGAAACACAAGAATATTAGTAAACATAACTACATGAGTGTTGATCATCATCAAAACTAGAGTGGAAGGCCATTGGGCCAACAATCTCCCCCTTTTTGATGATGACAAAACTCATGGAGTTATATATGCATGGATTAAAGATAAGCTTCAAGGAAGCTCCCCCTTAACTCATGCATAGGGATAAACAATAAATATATGCAATGAATGTTAAACATGAAACATGCGTATGCATAAACAATGAATGGTTCTAGATATCAAATGGAATATTCAAAACAAAATAACCTCTAGATACCATTACAAAGCAAACTCTATAAAACGATTAAACTTAATATTCTTGAGATTAAAACATAATATATGCATAAACATAAGCATGCATATAAAACTTCATAAATCTTTCTCCCCCTTTTTGTCAATCATCAACAAAGGGGTAATCAAAACCATAAATAAAACGAGGGGTAAAAATCTTTCTCCCCCTTTTTGTCAATCAAAACAATGCAAACAATGTTCTCCCCCTTTTTTGTCTAAAACAAAACAAAAAAAACAAAATCAATAAGGGGTGACTACAAACATGATATCAATTAAAAATATGTCAATGAAGCATCTTGATACCAATAAACAAGAATCAATATATGTTATATGCTATATACATTCATGAAGAGGAAGACGCTAAGTTAGCTTCCCCACACATATGCATTACATGAAGAAGGGATGACAAGCCCCAATTCACATAACACATATTATGTAATGCATAAGAGGAGATGTGAAGCTCCCCCTACACACGTATATCATATAAAGAAGAGTTGTCAAGCTTCTCAATTTATAATATACTCAACATGAATCTATATGTAAGAGAGATGTTAAGCTCTCCTTGCATATAGGAAATACAAATCAAAACTTTGAATATTTTCTTTAAACAAAATTTGAAAATACCAATTGTAATTAAACATAACAAATTACCAATTGTAAAACAACATAACAAATTTTGAATGTCTAAACACAAATTTTGATACCAATTGTAAGAATATATTTCATTTTGAAAAACATATAAACATATGTTCAAAATAACAACTTTTGATCATAAAGAGTGGGAGTACAAATACCAATTGAAATACAAAATCAAATTTTCTCCCCCTTTATGAGATACAAACTAAAGACATGCATAGTCTTGATAACAATTTAAAAGTAATCAATTAAACAAAATTGAAACTCAAGCACTAGCATAAATACAAACATATATATGTATGAAAGATAGATACCAATAGAAATTGATATACTAGGAATTTAAAGCATACATACATACAAAACATATATGAGTATACAAGAAGATCAAAATGATACCAATTGAAAGAGTTCAATGATACCAATTGACATAACAATAAGTTCAAGTGTATACATCATATTATCTACCACCCAATCATAATTCAAGTTTTAAAGATTTTCAATTTAGGGCATACATGAACATGATCTCCCATCCTACCGCCCTTGGATGGTAGGGGTTTCAAAGATAGATTTGAAAATGTAGTTTGTTTGAAAATCACTACCAAAATGAAGAACACCGCAACTAGTTAAGTGGAAAACTTGTTAACTAGCACGAAATCCTTCAAGCAAGGAATAAAACACAATTGTTTTTCATAAACATGAAATTCACATCATATCAAACACTCAAGTTCAATTAGGCATAAATAAGACTCATGAAAACAAAACATGAGCAAGCAATAGATGTAAGTGTACAAATAATATGTGAAGATCATAATCATGAAAAATATTTCATTAAGCTCAATTTTTCTTTAAAATACGAAATCATCAAAACTATCTAATCTTCAAGGCATATGTATGTCTAATACAAACTAACGTATACATACATATCCAAAACATAAAGAGTCCACAAGATATATGCATTAAGGCACGTGGCTCAAAAAGGATACTCATGTATAGTCAATAGTTTGGATAAGATGGACATAAACATGAAGTTAAATATTGACACATAAACATGAAAACATGTAAGGCTAAATTTTCATCAAAGCAATTTTCATTTCAAGGTATATGTATGATTTGTCAACACAAGAAGTATACATACATATCCCTTAAACACACTTTGAGTCCATAATATAGATTTGCATGAAAGGCAAATGACTCAAGGGTATACATGTATATCTTAAAGTTTGGCAATACAAACATATACATGAAGTGAAATACACAATCATAAACTAATTCAAAAATGGAATACAAGTTTGAAATGTATGAATCATCAAAACTAGACTATACTGGCACATCTAATGGGAACAAACAAGCATTCAATCCCAAACATATATAGATTTATTTGTAACCATCATATGTACAAATATATAACTAGTCTTAATGAAAACTAACATCTAAACATATATTCAAAACATGAAGCTTTAAAACACAATATAAAAATCATCATGATAAAACTAAAACATGATTATTATGTAAATTCACATGTATTAGATTCATGATGTACATTATAGCTTAAACAAAAGTGAGAACACTAATTATGGGTTCATATAAGCATGAGTGTCTTAAATACTATATATGTATGTCAAGGATCTAATAAACATGGAATGAACATACTAATCCATAGACATCAAAAACATGCTATAAACTATGAACATGAAAAGCATGTAAACAATAAATGGGAGTAAAGGATTGTTACCAAAAACGAAGAAGCAACTCTCCTTGTCTCCAAAACATGGTGGTCATCTCCACCAACCTTCCCTTGAAAGTGATGCATCCAATTTGATTTCCATGAAGTCCGGAACGCATCCACTCCAAGGTGTCATCACTCTCACGTCATGTGAGAGCCCACACCTACATCAAAAATAGGAGGGGTGGTCTTTGGTACCCACATCTTGTTGGGTCCATGGGGGTTAGTCCCTTCTCTAACCCAAACAAACTTCTTTACTAAATTTGGAGTATGTAATCTATCATAACAAAATTTAGCAAGGTGGCCCTTACGTCCACAATGTGTACAAGTGTACACATGAGCATACATGTGAGGAGTGTGTCCGTGTGGAGCATGTGTATGCCGTGGAGGGTGTGCATGCATAGAAGTTGGAACTTGTTTCTTTCGAACCAAGGTTTCCAACCGTGAGTGGTTCATGGCACATTGGCTCATAGTGGAGCCCAAACAATCCATTTTCTTCTTTAACAAATTTATATCATTCTCAAGCATAGAAGAAGTGGAACATGCAATGGGTGATTTAGGTGAAACTACCCTAGCATGGCAAACATGAGAATCAATCTTATTATGTAAAACATTATTTTTCTCTAAACAAGCATTCAAGTCATTTGAAATAGAAATAATTTTGTTTTTCAAAGCAACATTCTCTTTTAAAACAAAATCAATTTTAGAAGACAAGTTTTCATTCTTCTTTAAAAGGTTTTCACAATCATTTTTATTTTTCAAAAATTCATTTTCTTTTAATACAAGATTAAGTTGAGATCTTAATGAATCCCTATCATTAGAGATCTCCTCTTTCTCTTGCAAAGCAATATTAAGTCTAGAATTCAAACACTTATTTTCTTTTTCTATTCCTAGACTTTTCTTTTTCAAAATCTTATACTTCTCAATTAATTTCTCACAAACAATTGAAAGTTCTTCATTCAAAGCATGTGGATCAACAATATCATTTGAAGAACTAGCACAATCATTACTATCTAGTTGAGTTTCCGATTGTACCTCAAGGGAGTCATTCCCTTGGACCATATAGCATTGTTGTGGCTCGGATTCTCCGCTAGATTCCTCTTCTTGGATTGGCAATTGAAGCTTGGAGGTGGTGGTTGTTGTCAACTTGTTCCACACTGCAAAAGCGGAATCAAGATTAGAAACACACATAAGATAATCTTTAGGTAATGTGCTTCTAATGGCCTCTAGGGCTTGTGCATTGGCCCCTATATGATTGCAATCACCAAGATAACATCTCTTGGTGGCGGCAAGGAAGACATGCAAACCTAGGGTCTTTAGGTACATGGACATCCTATACTTCCAAACATCAATGTTGGAAGGGTCAAAGCTAGGTGGGGTCATGAAGTCCATGGTATAAACTAAATATGTGCAAACAAACAAATGCAAATGAGATTAGCAAGCAAATGGATCACTCCTAGGATGTTAAGCCTAAGTATCAGGAGACCTAGCTCTGATACCAATTGAAAAACACCTAGAGGGGGGGTGAATAGGTGTAAGTGCTAATCTAAGAAACTAAATGCAAACTAAGTGCGCTAAATGCGGAAGCTAATGCAAATTATGCACAAACTAATACAATACAACAAGTGTAGCCGAATTCCCCTTACGAGGCTCTGGACTAACTCCCCTTGATTCCCCTTGAAATGGGTTGAGGTGCTATGTGAAGCTCTTGTTGGATGAGTATAAGTTAGGCACACACACACAAGCAATCCAAGCAATATAAAATACACACAATCAAGCCAAGCATATAAGAATGAATAACAATATGAATAAATGCAAGGCAATATGAAATATGCACAACACAAGCAAATATGATATGATATGAATATGATGCTTTGCACAAATATAGAGAGAGAGTTAGAGAGACAATGGATCAATACGCAAACACCAAGATTTGTTTCGAGGTTCGAGCACCTTGCTCTACATCCCCGCCTACACCACCGTGTAGGATTTCCACTATCTCAACTCCCACCGAGGGAACCTCTACCAAAGAGGATTTCTTACAACTCTAGGAGTACCAAACTCCTCTCTCAAACAACCACCTCACAACCGAGGGGTAAGGCCCGTAGCCAATACAACAACCAATCCACACACCTCTACCGAAGAGGCTCACAACCAAACACTATCACCTCTACCTAAGAGGGATCCACAACACAATCACCCGATCACCTCTACCGAAGAGGGATTCACAAGTATAAGGGTGTTTACAACAATGAGGTTTACAACAAACAACCTCAAACACTTCTCTTTCTTTTTCTCTTATCTTTTTCCACAAAAACAAGATCCTAATAGCTTAGGATAGAAGATAGCTCAAGTGTGGAAAACTAGGTGTTTGGAAAATGATTGGTAGTCAAAGTGCATTTTTATCATCATATTTACCATCACATTTTCATATTTATTCATTTAATTCTGCACATTTATTAATAATTTGTAATTTATTGTGTGCAGGCCTCGAATTGTTATTTTAGCAATAAATAAAGCCTAAAGAGCCAAAAGCCCAGATCCAAGCCCATGTTTGAAGCCCAGGTGAAAAAGCGCAAATACAAAGAGTCAAAATGCAAATACAAGGGCTAAAAGTTGCAAATATCAGAGATTAGGGAAGGATAGACTTCTATCCAACCCTAAACACCTGCAGGATGAGAATAAAAGGCCAAGATAAGAAGAAAATTCGTGGGAGGAAGATTTGAAGAAATCTGGATTAAGGGTAACTTGATTACCAAGTTACCTCGAAAATCCAGATTTAAAAGGCCAGGATTACAATCTAGAAGCAGGCGCCCACATGGACGGACCAGGAGAGACCACGCGCCAAAGCGCGTGGCCAGAAGCCACAAAAGTGCCGCGGAACCGCCGCAAATCCGCGGCACTTTGATAAGATCCTGATCCCAAATTTCGTGGGCAGATTCGTCCGGGACTCTGTAGCCTTCTGCATCTATAAATATCTCCTGCAGTGCAACGCAAAGGGTGTCCAGCGTCCAACAAAGGGCCAAAGTTCAGATTTTTAGGGTTTTTCCTCTTTCTTCTAGGTTAGGTTTTCTTTTTGTTTATCTTTTGTAAATTCTGAGAGTGGAGGAAGCTTTCATGGAGGAAAGAGTCCATGCTTGTACTGAGGTGACAGCGGTGTAAGCCAACTCTTCTTCAATTGTTAATGAAATCCATTCAAAGGTTTGTTTTTGTTATGTTTATTTGTTCATCTCTTCTATTTAATGTTGTGTTCTTGTTCTCTCTGTTTTTGTTCTCTACATTGTTTCTTTCTCTAACGTCTTGCCCTCCATGAGAACCAATCGCTTCGAGACTACCTAGCCGAAGAAGGAACCTTGATGGCCTATGGCGATGAACAGGTCTTCATAGTTGCTTTTTATTCCCTAGTTGCTTTTTATTCCATAGTTAAGAAGGCGGACGATCCTATATGCCATGCTTGTACGCCTTCGAAGGAAAGGAAAATCATCGCAACGGTTCAAACGGCGAGCAGACTAAAGAGATAAGTTCTCTTTCTTTTTCTTTTCTTTTCTTTTTGTAGAATAAATACAACTTCTCCATATTCTTTTCTTCCGACCCATTGTAAATACCACTACTAATAATAAAAATAAAAGCTTTAGAGTATAACTTGCTTAACGCTTCCATCGCAGTCCCTCCTTGAGGATCACGACCCGCATAGCCCTGCTACCGCGGATTAGAACTGATTCCTCGTACGATCTATTTCTAAATCTAATATCTTTACTTTTGCGTGCAGGAAAAATCAGTCAACAAATTGGCGCCGTTGCCAGGGAGGGACGGTAAGTTATCTCTAAAACAAAAAAATTTAATTTTTAACTAATTTTTTATTCTTTTCTGTTTGCAGGTTTGGAGAACAGGAAACAGAAACTTATCGCAGCAGTGGACATATAGCTATCCTGTGCCTCTGCCCTCGAAGGCAGAGCACAAGGACCTGCAACTTTGCCGCGGAAACGCGGCCAGAGCCGCAGATCCGCGGCAATTGCAGTGAATTACTCACTGAAATTTTTGCAGGTCTCTGTAAATTAAAATTCTGCTTATTGATATATTCTGTTTTGTTCTGTGATACACCTATAAATTGCTAATAATTCAACAGTAAATTATTGGTTGTTAAAAATAAAATTTGATTAGACGTTTGCATATTAGGCACGTGTCTTTTCAATTATTTTTATTTACTGTTGAAGAGTGCTGGAGGAGCAAGGTACGTACGCATTGCATGTAGAATAGGATTCATCTCTTGGTTGATTTTCTGCTTTGAGTGATTCTTATCTATTTATCTTGTACACTTGCACTAATTCATCTTAAGGGCATAACCCATTAACAAGATAAGGTGGGGATTTCATCACCCTTCCTTAGCCCAAAAATCATATCCCGAGCACTCACTAACCCAAGCCTAACTTAAAAATTAGTAGACGTTGGCCCTAGGGACATCTCGGACTCAATTAGGAGATTATCCTAAGGGGGAACGGTGTTGGAAGTTGACTCCTGCCAAATCAGTGTCTAGGAAGGGGATTGAGGGCCGAAAGCCCGAAGTGTGGTGGTTATTTAATTAAGGAACGTCTTTGACGGAAAACCTCCCACCACTCTTGCCCCGACCTGGCTGATTAACTTGTGGTCAAAGTCTACACCCTACCTCCCGTGGACAGTCTAACCAGTTAGGAGTCGTCTAGGTCATAGGTCTACCCTAACTTAGGTTAGAATTTTTCTTTTTGTTTGTTGTGTTTGTGTTGGTGTGATATGGCATATAAGAATAATTCCAATTTTAATCCATATTACACCCCTAACTATTATCCGGATATTACCAACCCGGCATACCCTAACTTTGACCAATCTAGTGTGCCGGAATGGTCTTATCCGAATGAATATAACCCACACCCCCCCATCTTATGACTATAATTTCCATAATAATTTCAACTCGTCACAGAGTTCATGGGGTTTCGAGTCCCCCGAGTCTAATTCTCAACCAAATTGTCCTCCATATCCATCTAGTCCACATTCTTTCAATGATTTATACTTAAATCCACCAATTCATAATAGACTACCATCTATTGGGGAAATGATAAGTATGCATAAGTCCAAGCAACGATCACCATCAATCTTAGATAGGATGATGCGTGAGTCCACCGACTCACAATTTCATCATGATGACACTTCATCTTTTCAAGACCAATCAGAACAAGATGATCCTATCGACTATAAAGAGATGCTAGCTGCCATGACTGAGGCTCAATTAGCCCGTGATCATGACATAGATTTGATGGTTCAAGCTTTACATGCTCACAGTTCGGCCGTTTCTGCTTTCATTGACCACTCACTTAGAGCCGACGAACCAAGTTGCTGTGGACAACAAGATTCTAATTCAGTACCATCATGTGAACTTGCCGAAACTCCAATTCTTGATAACTTGGCAAGTTTTTCCTTTCCTGAATTAGAACTTGAGCTTGAATATGATCATGATCTTCCACTTGATGATTCAATTTTATTTCCTGATCCAATAATGACTCCAGTGTCTCCACCTGATTTCACTTTTCCCGAGTCAACATTGGATCCTATTCCAATTCATTATGAAATTGAATCACCCATTTTAGATGATCATATTGAACTTGACCTAGATTCTCACAATCTCTTTACTTCTGAAATTGATTGTACAATTCTGACGGACGATGTTGACCTTAGTTTTGAAGAATTGTATGGCGATGAGCTAGAATTCCTTAATATTGGAGGTAAAGAGATATCATCCATATTAGGTCACATTCCATTGTGGGAAGAAGATTGTGGACTTGAGTTTCAATTTCTTGACTTGGACCCAATTCTTGAACCTAGCCCGACTCCTGAGCCCTTACTTGATTTGAGCATCTTCCCTGAGTCGGTATTCGTTCCCGCACCTATAATGTCCAAGTCAATAATTCCATCCTTTCATTCTCCATTTTGGGACAAGGAGGTTGAGACAATTAACTCTGAAACTTATTATGAAATTTGGAAATTCGATGGGGTGGAAATTTTTAAAAATAATTATACATATATTTTGTGGGTTATGTAAGGAAAGTTTCTGGTGGGTTCCACCAAATTATCTGGGCCGCATTTCGTGGACCAATTAGACCACCTCCGGAACCACCACCCTAAGGTAACTTCCGCCTTCCCTTGTTCTGTTTCATGCATATATGCATTCATTCATACATTGAGGACAATGCATGAGATAAGTGTGGGGGTGGGCTTTACTAACATACTAACATAGGTAGACACTAACAAAATTTGCTAAAAAAAAAAAAAATGTTATAAAAAGGAAATATTTTGACTTATTTTTTGAAAGAAATCTAAGTTAGTTTTAAGGATTAGGAAAATCATGATTAGGATTTCTAAAAACTTGGTCAAAATAAATAAATTGTTTAATTTTTAGGTATAGGAGAGAAATTGAATAAATAATTAGTCTTGATTTTTACCTTAATGAAATGTGCATACCAAATGCATATCTAGGATTCTAAGACAAAGACCTTGTGCCTCATAAAAAAAAAGAAGAAAAAAAAAAATCACCAATTAAGCTGATACATGTGCCTCAAGAAGCATAAGTATTCATGCCTAAAGGTGAGTAAATAAAATAAAGTCCTTAGTTTTGGGGCCTAGTTCACTCGAATTTGAGTCCGCGGGGTGTTTTTCTCACTTGGTGCCCTAAAGCCAACCGGTTTGGGAGTCATCGACTTTAAATTCGTTACATGGGTGGATTAGAAAGCCTAAGAAGACTAAGAAAAATAATATATGTATTAACATATCTAATAATCAATTAGTTAGGTATGAGGGCCTCAAGAAGCCTTGATACTTATACGAAAGAAAATTAGATGAGTTATACATGCCAAAAAAAATAAAAAAATAAAAAAAATAAATATATTAACACATCTAATAGTCAATTAGTTAGGTATGAGGGCCTCAAGAAGCCTTGATACTTACATGAAAGAAAATTAGATGATGTTATAAAAATAATAAAGAGGCATGAGAGTCCAAGTTAAGGAATTCCTAGATTCACAAGGGTGCGTATGACTTTTGGTAACGAAAAAGACTATATTAGAAATTCAATTTTAATCCTTACCTAAAATGAATAACAATTTACTTTATAAAGACTAGGTTTGAAGAATGAATAAAAATGATAATCCTAAAACTTATAGACTACTTAGTCTCTTCAATAATAATTCAAATATTTTCCTTTTTATGGATTTTGTGGGTGCAATCCGCTGAAAACCCTCACGAGACAACACTCGTCCTCTAGGGTAACCTAGGGGTTTAACGGCTTGTTGCACGTGCTAAGTGCAATCGTGATTCCTACGAAAGTGAGTTAGGTTAGATTAACTTTTCTTTTCTTTGTTTTTACTCGAGGACGAGCAAAAGATAAGTGTGGGGGTGTGATTGGTAGTCAAAAGTGCATTTTTATCATCATATTTACCATCACATTTTCATATTTATTCATTTAATTCTGCACATTTATTAATAATTTGTAATTTATTGTGTGCAGGCCTCGAATTGTTATTTTAGCAATAAATAAAGCCTAAAGAGCCCAAAAGCCCAGATCCAAGCCCATGTTTGAAGCCCAGGTGAAAAGCGCAAATACAAAGAGTCAAAATGCAAATACAAGGGCTAAAAGTTGCAAATATCAGAGATTAGGGAAGGATAGACTTCTATCCAACCCTAAACACCTGCAGGATGAGAATAAAAGGCCAAGATAAGAAGAAAATTCGTGGGAGGAAGATTTGAAGAAATCTGGATTAAGGGTAACTTGATTACCAAGTTACCTCGAAAATCCAGATTTAAAAGGCCAGGATTACAATTCTAGAAGCAGGCGCCCACATGGACGGACCAGGAGAGACCACGCGCCAAAGCGCGTGGCCAGAAGCCACAAAAGTGCCGCGGAACCGCCGCAAATCCGCGGCACTTTGATAAGATCCTGATCCCAAATTTTGTGGGCAGATTCGTCCGGGACTCTGTAGCCTTCTGCATCTATAAATATCTCCTGCAGTGCAACGCAAAGGTGTCCAGCGTCCAGCAAAGGGCCAAAGTTCAGATTTTTAGGGTTTTTCCTCTTTCTTCTAGGTTAGGTTTTCTTTTTGTTTATCTTTTGTAAATTCTGAGAGTGGAGGAAGCTTTCATGGAGGAAAGAGTCCATGCTTGTACTGAGGTGACAGCGGTGTAAGCCAACTCTTCTTCAATTGTTAATGAAATCCATTCAAAGGTTTGTTTTTGTTATGTTTATTTGTTCATCTCTTCTATTTAATGTTGTGTTCTTGTTCTCTCTGTTTTTGTTCTCTACATTGTTTCTTTCTCTAACGTCTTGCCCTCCATGAGAACCAATCGCTTCGAGACTACCTAGCCGAAGAAGGAACCTTGATGGCCTATGGCGATGAACAGGTCTTCATAGTTGCTTTTTATTCCCTAGTTGCTTTTTATTCCATAGTTAAGAAGGCGGACGATCCTATATGCCATGCTTGTACGCCTTCGAAGGAAAGGAAAATCATCGCAACGGTTCAAACGGCGAGCAGACTAAAGAGATAAGTTCTCTTTCTTTTTCTTTTCTTTTCTTTTTGTAGAATAAATACAACTTCTCCATATTCTTTTCTTCCGACCCATTGTAAATACCACTACTAATAATAAAAATAAAAGCTTTAGAGTATAACTTGCTTAACGCTTCCATCGCAGTCCCTCCTTGAGGATCACGACCCGCATAGCCCTGCTACCGCGGATTAGAACTGATTCCTCGTACGATCTATTTCTAAATCTAATATCTTTACTTTTGCGTGCAGGAAAAATCAGTCAACAGAAAACTAGCAACAAAGAAATCACTTGGGAAAATCCTTCCAAAAGATATAGAATGAAAAACCAAGACCAATCTCCCAAAATATTCTTTTCTTTGATTTTTCCAAAAACCTAAAACAATAAAGATTGAAGAATTAAAGCCCCAAACACTTTTGAAAACTTGTTTTAAAACCTCTAGAAATCAGAAATTTTTCTCCTTCAAAAACTTGGCCAAAATCCCCAAAGAGATGGAGTTTATATAGGCCAAACAGAAAACTAGCCGTTAGAGCTGAGCTGGCAGCTCTGACAGGCGTCGGTCGACCGGCCCGGTCGACCGAAACATCCTGAGAGTTGAACTCTCAACTCGGTCGACCGGTCCGGTCGACCGACTACAATGTGTAGCCAGCGTGCACGTCTGTGCACATCGGTCGACCGACCCGGTCGACCGGCCACTTGGTGCGGTCGACCGGTCCGGTCGACCGAACTGGCCTGGCAGGCACAGTGCAGATCTGCACAGATACGGGATTTGAAAATAGGTCTTTTCACTCAATAAAATCCCATAAATTCACAGTAAATCTAAAAAATAGTTTTAATCACAATAAAAACTGTTTTTCTGAAAATATGTTTTTCTAAAACTTGTTTTTCCATAACTTCACAAAATACAAAAACAAGATATTTTGAACTTATTAAAGCATAGTGTGTAGGGATATGATCCACTACACAATCATAATGAAATATCTATGTTTTTGATATCTAGCATATAACAAGGTTTTGGTTTAAAGGATATGCATGATAGAAATACCAAAACCAACTCTTGTATTTTTATCATAAACAAAACTTGTATTTTATCATACTAGATTTTTCCAAAACATGAATAGGATAGTCAAAATAAGTTTGTCTATAAGTTAAGCATGTATGTATAAATAGAAAACATCTACTATACATATAAATCTTGAAAACTTGTTTTGATCAAACTATTCATGAAAACCAAATATCAAAACATAAAACGTGTGTGTTTGTGCACTTGAGCATATCAACTAAACTAAGCTTTACAAATGGATCTAAAACTCTATCTAAGCTAGGATACCTAAGTCTTCTTGACGATCTTCATCTTCAAGTAGACTTGCTCCAAAACTCTGTGATTCTCCAAGTGCAAAGGTATGATCTTTAAGCTTTGGCACCGGAATCACCATGAATAGCTTCTAATCATCTTGTTGAAGCTAATCACCAACTAATATCCTGTTAATGATCTGAAACTTAGAAACACAAGAATATTAGTAAACATAACTACATGAGTGTTGATCATCATCAAAACTAGAGTGGAAGGCCATTGGGCCAACAATCTCCCCCTTTTTGATGATGACAAAACTCATGGAGTTATATATGCATGGATTAAAGATAAGCTTCAAGGAAGCTCCCCCTTACTCATGCATAGGGATAAACAATAAATATATGCAATGAATGTTAAACATGAAACATGCGTATGCATAAACAATGAATGGTTCTAGATATCAAATGGAATATTCAAAACAAAATAACCTCTAGATACCAATTACAAAGCAAACTCTAAAAACGATTAAACTTAATATTCTTGAGATTAAAACATAATATATGCATAAACATAAGCATGCATATAAAACTTCATAAATCTTCTCCCCCTTTTTGTCAATCATCAACAAAGGGGTAATCAAAACCATAAATAAAACGAGGGGTAAAAATCTTTCTCCCCCTTTTTGTCAATCAAAACAATGCAAACAATGTTCTCCCCCTTTTTTGTCTAAAACAAAACAAAAAAAACAAAATCAATAAGGGGTGACTACAAACATGATATCAATTAAAAATATGTCAATGAAGCATCTTGATACCAATAAACAAGAATCAATATATGTTATATGCTATATACATTCATGAAGAGGAAGACGCTAAGTTAGCTTCCCTACACATATGCATTACATGAAGAAGGGATGACAAGCCCCAATTCACATAACACATATTATGTAATGCATAAGAGGAGATGTGAAGCTCCCCCTACACACGTATATCATATAAAGAAGAGTTGTCAAGCTCCTCAATTTATAATATACTCAACATGAATCTATATGTAAGAGAGATGTTAAGCTCTCCTTGCATATAGGAAATACAAATCAAAACTTTGAATATTTTCTTTAAACAAAATTTTGAAAATACCAATTGTAATTAAACATAACAAATTACCAATTGTAAAACAACATAACAAATTTTGAATGTCTAAACACAAATTTTGATACCAATTGTAAGAATATATTTCATTTTGAAAAACATATAAACATATGTTCAAAATAACAACTTTTGATCATAAAGAGTGGGAGTACAAATACCAATTGAAATACAAAATCAAATTTTCTCCCCCTTTATGAGATACAAACTAAAGACATGCATAGTCTTGATAACAATTTAAAAGTAATCAATTTAAACAAATTGAAACTCAAGCACTAGCATAAATACAAACATATATATGTATGAAAGATAGATACCAATAGAAATTGATATACTAGGAATTTAAAGCATACATACATACAAAACATATATGAGTATACAAGAAGATCAAAATGATACCAATTGAAAGAGTTCAATGATACCAATTGACATAACAATAAGTTCAAGTGTATACATCATATTATCTACCACCCAATCATAATTCAAGTTTTAAGATTTTCAATTTAGGGCATACATGAACATGATCTCCCATCCTACCGCCCTTGGATGGTAGGGGTTTTCAAAGATAGATTTGAAAATGTAGTTTTGTTTGAAAATCACTACCAAAATGAAGAACACCGCAACTAGTTAAGTGGAAAACTTGTTAACTAGCACGAAATCCTTCAAGCAAGGAATAAAACACAATTGTTTTTCATAAACATGAAATTCACATCATATCAAACACTCAAGTTCAATTAGGCATAAATAAGACTCATGAAAACAAAACATGAGCAAGCAATAGATGTAAGTGTACAAATAATATGTGAAGATCATAATCATGAAAAATATTTCATTAAGCTCAATTTTTCTTTAAAACACGAAATCATCAAAACTATCTAATCTTCAAGGCATATGTATGTCTAATACAAACTAACGTATACATACATATCCAAAACATAAAGAGTCCACAAGATATATGCATTAAGGCACGTGGCTCAAAAGGATACTCATGTATAGTCAATAGTTTGGATAAGATGGACATAAACATGAAGTTAAATATTGACACATAAACATGAAAACATGTAAGGCTAAATTTTCATCAAAGCAATTTTCATTTCAAGGTATATGTATGATTTGTCAACACAAGAAGTATACATACATATCCCTTAAACACACTTTGAGTCCATAATATAGATTTGCATGAAAGGCAAATGACTCAAGGGGTATACATGTATATCTTAAAGTTTGGCAATACAAACATATACATGAAGTGAAATACACAATCATAAAACTAATTCAAAAATGGAATACAAGTTTGAAATGTATGAATCATCAAAACTAGACTATACTGGCACATCTAATGGGAACAAACAAGCATTCAATCCCAAACATATATAGATTTATTTGTAGCCCATCATATGTACAAATATAAACTAGTCTTAATGAAAACTAACATCTAAACATATATTCAAAACATGAAGCTTTAAAACACAATATAAAAATCATCATGATAAAACTAAAACATGATTATTATGTAAATTCACATGTATTAGATTCATGATGTACATTATAGCTTAAACAAAAGTGAGAACACTAATTATGGGTTCATATAAGCATGAGTGTCTTAAATACTATATATGTATGTCAAGGATCTAATAAACATGAATGAACATACTAATCCATAGACATCAAAACATGCTATAAACTATGAACATGAAAAGCATGTAAACAATAAATGGGAGTAAAGGATTGTTACCAAAACGAAGAAGCAACTCTCCTTGTCTCCAAAACATGGTGGTCATCTCCACCAACCTTCCCTTGAAAGTGATGCATCCAATTTGATTTCCATGAAGTCCGGAACGCATCCACTCCAAGGTGTCATCACTCTCACGTCATGTGAGAGCCCACACCTACATCAAAAATAGGAGGGGTGGTCTTTGGTACCCACATCTTGTTGGGTCCATGGGGTTAGTCCCTTCTCTAACCCAAACAAACTTCTTTGCTAAATTTGGAGTATGTAATCTATCATAACAAATTTAGCAAGGTGGCCCTTACGTCCACAATGTGTACAAGTGTACACATGAGCATACATGTGAGGAGTGTGTCCGTGTGGAGCATGTGTATGCCGTGGAGGGTGTGCATGCATAGAAGTTGGAACTTGTTTCTTTCGAACCAAGGTTTCCAACCGTGAGTGGTTCATGGCACATTGGCTCATAGTGGAGCCCAAACAATCCATTTTCTTCTTAACAAATTTATATCATTCTCAAGCATAGAAGAAGTGGAACATGCAATGGGTGATTTAGGTGAAACTACCCTAGCATGGCAAACATGAGAATCAATCTTATTATGTAAAACATTATTTTTCTCTAAACAAGCATTCAAGTCATTTGAAATAGAAATAATTTTGTTTTTCAAAGCAACATTCTCTTTTAAAACAAAATCAATTTTAGAAGACAAGTTTTCATTCTTCTTTAAAAGGTTTTCACAATCATTTTTATTTTTCAAAAATTCATTTTCTTTTATACAAGATTAAGTTGAGATCTTAATGAATCCTATCATTAGAGATCTCCTCTTTCTCTTGCAAATCAATATTAAGTCTAGAATTCAAACACTTATTTTCTTTTTCTATTCCTAGACTTTTCTTTTTCAAAATCTTATACTTCTCAATTAATTTCTCACAAACAATTGAAAGTTCTTCATTCAAAGCATGTGGATCAACAATATCATTTGAAGAACTAGCACAATCATTACTATCTAGTTGAGTTTCCGATTGTACCTCAAGGGAGTCATTCCCTTGGACCATATAGCATTGTTGTGGCTCGGATTCTCCGCTAGATTCCTCTTCTTGGATTGGCAATTGAAGCTTGGAGGTGGTGGTTGTTGTCAACTTGTTCCACACTGCAAAAGCGGAATCAAGATTAGAAACACACATAAGATAATCTTTAGGTAATGTGCTTCTAATGGCCTCTAGGGCTTGTGCATTGGCCCCTATATGATTGCAATCATCAAGATAACATCTCTTGGTGGCGGCAAGGAAGACATGCAAACCTAGGGTCTTTAGGTACATGGACATCCTATACTTCCAAACATCAATGTTGGAAGGGTCAAAACTAGGTGGGGTCATGAAGTCCATGGTATAACTAAATATGTGCAAACAAACAAATGCGAATGAGATTAGCAAGCAAATGGATCACTCCTAGGATGTTAAGCCTAAGTATCAGGAGACCTAGCTCTGATACCAATTGAAAAACACCTAGAGGGGGGGTGAATAGGTGTAAGTGCTAATCTAAGAAACTAAATGCAAACTAAGTGCGCTAAATGCGGAAGCTAATGCAAATTATGCACAAACTAATACAATACAACAAGTGTACCCGAATTCCCCTTACGAGGCTCTGGACTAACTCCCCTTGATTCCCCTTGAAATGGGTTGAGGTGCTATGTGAAGCTCTTGTTGGATGAGTATAAGTTAGGCACACCACACACAAGCAATCCAAGCAATATAAAATACACACAATCAAGCCAAGCATATAAGAATGAATAACAATATGAATAAATGCAAGGCAATATGAAATATGCACAACACAAGCAAATATGATATGATATGAATATGATGCTTTGCACAAATATAAGAGAGAGAGTTAGAGAGACAATGGATCAATACGCAAACACCAAGATTTGTTTCGAGGTTCGAGCACCTTGCTCTACATCCCCGCCTACACCACCGTGTAGGATTTTCACTATCTCAACTCCCACCGAGGAACCTCTACCAAAGAGGATTTCTTACAACTCTAGGAGTACCAAACTCCTCTCTCAAACAACCACCTCACAACCGAGGGGTAAGGCCCGTAGCCAATACAACAACCAATCCACACACCTCTACCGAAGAGGCTCACAACCAAACACTATCACCTCTACCTAAGAGGGATCCACAACACAATCACCCGATCACCTCTACCGAAGAGGGATTCACAAGTATAAGGGTGTTTACAACAATGAGGTTTACAACAAACAACCTCAAACACTTCTCTTTCTTTTTCTCTTATCTTTTTCCACAAAAACAAGATCCTAATAGCTTAGGATAGAAGATAGCTCAAGTGTGGAAAACTAGGTGTTTGGAAAACTAGCAACAAAGAAAATCACTTGGGAAAATCCTTCCAAAAGATATAGAATGAAAAACCAAGACCAATCTCCCAAAATATTCTTTTCTTTGATTTTTCCAAAAACCTAAAACAATAAAGATTGAAGAATTAAAGCCCCAAACACTTTGAAAACTTGTTTTAAAACCTCTAGAATCAGAAATTTTTCTCTTTCAAAAACTTGGCCAAAATCCCCAAAGAGATGGAGTTTATATAGGCCAAACAGAAAACTAGCCGTTAGAGCTGAGCTGGCAGCTCTGACAGGCGTCGGTCGACCGGCCCGGTCGACCGAAACATCCTGAGAGTTGAACTCTCAACTCGGTCGACCGGTCCGGTCGACCGACTACAATGTGTAGCCAGCGTGCACGTCTGTGCACATCGGTCGACCGACCCGGTCGACCGGCCACTTGGTGCGGTCGACCGGTCCGGTCGACCGAACTGGCCTGGCAGGCACAGTGCAGATCTGCACAGATACGGGATTTGAAAATAGGTCTTTTCACTCAATAAAAATCCCATAAATTCACAGTAAATCTAAAAAATAGTTTTAATCACAATAAAAACTGTTTTCTGAAAATATGTTTTTCTAAAACTTGTTTTTCCATAACTTCACAAAATACAAAAACAAGATATTTGAACTTATTAAAGCATAGTGTGTAGGGATATGATCCACTACACAATCATAATGAAATATCTATGTTTTTGATATCTAGCATATAACAAGGTTTTGGTTTAAAGGATATGCATGATAGAAATACCAAAAACCAACTCTGTATTTTTATCATAAACAAAACTTGTATTTTATCATACTAGATTTTTCCAAAACATGAATAGGATAGTCAAAATAAGTTTGTCTATAAGTTAAGCATGTATGTATAAATAGAAAAAACATCTACTATACATATAAATCTTGAAAACTTGTTTTGATCAAACTATTCATGAAAACCAAATATCAAAACATAAAACGTGTGTGTTTGTGCACTTGAGCATATCAACTAAACTAAGCTTTACAAATGGATCTAAAACTCTATCTAAGCTAGGATACCTAAGTCTTCTTGACGATCTTCATCTTCAAGTAGACTTGCTCCAAAACTCCGTGATTCTCCAAGTGCAAAGGTATGATCTTTAAGCTTTGGCACCGGAATCACCATGAATAGCTTCTAATCATCTTGTTGAAGCTAATCACCAACTAATATCCTGTTAATGATCTGAAACTTAGAAACACAAGAATATTAGTAAACATAACTACATGAGTGTTGATCATCATCAAAACTAGAGTGGAAGGCCATTGGGCCAACAACCTCATGGCTTGGTATGTGATGCACTGCCCCTCCTTGATGACGGCGGCGCGTGGGGGTGTGGGTCATGTCCCATTTGTGCAGCGGCTGGAACGTTCGGAATGGTGTGACGCCTACATCTATTATGTTCGGAAGTGTCTATCAATCGCCACGAATTACCAGCTCAATCGCTGCTCTCCAGAGATTCCTGGTGTAGCTTTCGGGGAGCTGTTCGCTGACATCGCTGGCCGGGATGGCTTCTCGCAACTGTCTACGGGACTCTTCTGGTGGTTGATCAACATCCGGCCAGGATATGTGCTGTTCCGGCAAGGGACTTCATGCACTATTGAGCCGTATATGCCGAGTCGCTTCGCCCGACAGTTCGGCTACGATCAACTCTACGTCGGCAATCCCAATACTCAACTTGCCTTCGAAGGCAATCTGTTTGAAGGTGCTCGGGCCTGGTACTACAGTGTGGCCGGAGGGACGGGAGCAACATTCCGTCTACCTATCGAGGGGCCCAAGTGCCGTACGAGCTTCAGTTTCTGTACTTGGTACTCCCAAGCCATCCAGACACCAGATTTTGTTCCGGAGTTCTCATGCATTGAGAGCATCAATGCAGATCTCGAGGCGAGGTCGGAGTCTGGTAAACAGACGAAACTCATCAACCAGTACCTGAAGGCTCAGAAGGAGGTCGGGAGACGATCGAGGAGGGAGCCCCCAGCAGTGAGGGCGGAGTCGCGACCGGCAAGGGCAGAGCCACGAGCGACAAGGGCGGAGCCACCAGCCACGAGGGAGGAGCCGCGGGCAAGGAGGTCTAAGTAGGTGGCGAGCAAGCGTCATCGACGCTCTGCTTCTATTGCTGAGCCTGCCCCAAAGAAGGCTCGGAGGGACTTAACGGCTGAAGTCTCTCAATCCGGAGACATCTCTGCTGGAGTTGAGGCTCCTCCTGAAGACGTCCCTGTTAGAGTTGAGGAACCGCCAGAAGATGAAGATTTCCCAAGCTTGGTCCGTGCTCCTAGGTCGCACAGCAAGACCGTGGAGGAAGGGGAGCTTGTTGACGAGTCCACCGCCGCCGAAGAGGACGAGTCACTGGAGGTCGACATAATGACTGGAGGGATGTTGAGATTGCAGGCATCTCAGATCAACCCGAGCCTTCTTCTGCTCATGAAGGGAGAGATGAGGCACAGCAGCCGGGGTCTCCTAGCGTCTTCATTTCCAGTCCTAGGGCAGTCGACCCTAGTCCTACCACTGGGGTAATTGGAGGTAAGGCTCCTGTTGCGGAGCTTCCTCGCGTTGCGCTGTCGTCTTCTTCGTTATCAGGGGAAAGCGCCTTTGAAGACGAGGTCGACTATGACGATGAACCCGCTCTTCCTGATCAGAGCAAATTCTTCCACATCTCGGAGGAGGAACAATATGAGGGTGAGCCATCGACTGTATCACCGCTAGCGATTATCCCTGCTGAAGGTACTCTTTCCATCTTCTGTCCTAATTTCTCTTTACATATTTGAAGAGGATGTTCTAACATTCTTCTCTTATGTTGCAGGGTCGGCCGAAGATGCTGAGGCTACAACCTCCTCGCATTTTGAGGAGATGGTGATAGAGTTGACCCGGCCCAAGGGGATTGAGGTCTCGGCTGCTGAGATACCCTCAAAGGGGGCAGCTGTTGAAACTGGGGAGCCTTCCACTCTGCCAGAAGAGGAAGCAACCACTGAGGCTGAGGAGGCTCTCACTCTGCCAGAAGAGGAAGCAACCACTGAGGCTGAGGAGGCTCTCACTCTGCCAGAAGAGGAAGCAACCACTGAAGCTGAGGAGGCTCTCACTCTGCCGGGCGAGGAGGTTACTGCTGAAGCTGGGGAGAATTCTACCCGCAGGATTCGACACCTCTGGACCTCCAACTTGGTAAGGCAGCTCTGACGTTTTAAATATTTCGCTTTTCCATCATTGTGGCTGACGCTTCGATAACTTACAGAGAGGACTGAGGGGGCTCAGGTGGAGAGTTCGATGGTTGGTACCCTTCCAGAAGGCCATACAGCTCAAGTCTCGGTGGAGGTTTCTGAGGAGGTTGTGCTTACTACTCCGTCATTGGTCGTGGAGGCTCCTGCAGAGGTAGTACCTCCGGAAGCGTCAGCGGCCAGTCTAGCTCTTGACGTATCGATGGCCAGCACGGCTCTGGTGCGAGAGGATCCGCTCTATATCCCTCATCCCGTGACAGAAAAGGGGTCGGGAAGCTTCCTAGGTGGTGAAGACATGGGGGAACTGGCACGTCAGATGGTGCAACAATTCTTCGCTTCGATGGGATCATGTATTGATCTCATCTTACGTGGAAACAGCACCTTTCAGTTTGCCCAGACGCTTCTTAAAAATCTGGCTGTGAATGTCGAATTAACCGGAGGCCCCTCACTTGCCAAGGCGTGTCTGCGGGTGGTGGAGCAACTGGGAGGCGGCCTGCAGAAGCTGGAGTCTTTGGAAGATGCCGGCTCTTTTGGTGAGGCCCAGGCCACCTTGACCAGGCTCCTAGCTGCTCAAGAGCGAGAGCGACAGGAGGCGGAGGCACAAATCGCTGCAGAGGTTCGCAGCCTCGAATATTCCCAGGCTGAATGTCAGAAACTAGCTGACGATTCAAGGGAATTCGAGCTTACCGTGCAGAGCACAGAGCAAGTCATCATCAGGGCTCGGGACACCATTGCCAGGGCAGAAGCTGTGCTTGCGCTCAATGAGGAGAAGCTTGTTACCCTCAAGAAGGAGCTAGAGGAGCGACGGGCTGCTAATGCGCGAGCTGAAGAGAGTCTGTCTCTACATTCTTCTAGGGTGGAGTCTCTGCGAATGCAGCTGGCCGCAAGAAATTTCTTATCCGAAGCGGAGCTGCGGAACCAGGCCATTATGGAAGCTGAAAGGGCACGCCAACACGAGATTCACCGCCTTAGGGAACAAATCCGTTCCTTGGCGAACCAGGACATTTAGCCTTCTTTTCTTTTTCTTTTGTAAAGAAAAGGACACTCAATTTATCAAGAGTGTTTTGTATCCACTTTTATCATTCTTTTGATATAAAAGTTTCGAAGTTTTTGGCTCCACCTTCTTTGCTTAGCTGCGGATGAACCCAACTTCTTGATCACTGGCTGTGAATACTAAACTTAGATAGGACTAAGTTCTTTTAATGAGACGCGGCGTCAGTCCACCTGAACTTAGATTTCACTAAGTCCTTTTGATGAGACGCAGCGTCAATCACAGAGTGAGACGCGATCATCATTCACTAGGAACTCAGATTTTACTAAGTCCTTTTGATGAGACGCGGCGTCAATCACAGATTGATACGCGGTCTTCTTGATGAGACGCAGCGTCAATCAAAAGATGAGACGCGGTATTGATCCATAAAGTGAGACGCGGCCGTCAGTCCATGGAGTGAGACGCAGCGTTAATCTCAAGGTGAGACGCGGCTCTGAATAACGTAAATATGTTTTGCGCAGATCGGGCAGGCGCAAGAGACGCAGCCTTGTCTACTGAAGGGACGCGGCTTTCCCATCTGCGTTTAATGCAACCTGACTTAAAAGATTTTAGGAGATCTTTGAACGTCAAGTCTTCGCTGTCGATTGGGATTCTGAGTCGTTCGTTGCTTCCCAAGGCAGTTATCCACGCGTCGGCCTCTCAATGGATTTAGGCGTTAATGCTCTTGCATGCAGAACCGACGCTGGCGGTTGAAAAACCGGCGCACTTCGACGGTTTCCAAAGCAGCGTTCCACGCGTCCGTTTTTGATTGGGCTTTGACAGTCGTGCGCGACGGTTCCGATTAACGCACCATTAATGGCAGTTGTTGAGAATTGCCTATAAATAAGGTGTGCCCCCTTCTCAATAATCCAAACTTGGATTGTTTTCTTTTGTTTGCTCTGAGAGACCACGCCTTGAGTTATCTTTCAGAGAACCGTCTTCATGGGTGAAGGTGACCCCGTGGATGAAGATGACCCAGAGCTCTCATGCTTCTGTTTGGTCTCTTCAGAAGGAATCCTCTCTCGGATCATCTTGCGCGCCCGCGTTTGGATGCAGAGTGGCCAACTCTGGACAGGGGCCTCTGCTGGTATGTCACCCCGATGATGTCCATAGCCTGTACTTTGGCATAGCCATCTGAATGAAATCCTGGTGCATTCCTATTCTGGAATTTGTGCCGGTGACTTGAACTTCTCTGAACGCGGGCTCTTGACGCTGGCTTTGCCCATGGCCATTGCCTTGGCGCGTTTCAGACCTGAATCTTGCAACTCCTGTTCACCCAACAGAGAGATGGCAATTTTCGGCGTTCTGAAGTTTTTCGCGTCTTGTGCATTAAGCGCGGGTGCAAACTGAGGCCGCGTTTGAATCCTGTGCGTGGCACAGTTTTGACTCGCGTCTGTTTCTGCCGACGCGGTGGTTTGACCGTGCGGGTTGTTCCCGCGTCTGAAGTCTTCAATGACTGCCGCGTCTGTCACTTAGTTTTCTTCGTCGAAGTGTACTAAGTTTCAGATTTTCTAACTCTCTTGTTTATTCTTTGCAGGTAGGCTTGCTCGTCCTTTTTCAGGTTTGCTGGGCCCGGGAAAGAATATATCGGCGGGCGAACTTGCTCAATGTTCGTTTGTAAGAGAGTAAATTATGGTCCTCGTCGTTTGTAAGAGAGTAAATTATATCTCCGACGAGGACCCAAATCTCGCCAAGGTCTCTTCAGATCTTCTGCACCAACCATGTCTGATGGCAAGAGATGGTCAGGTCAGGTATGACGGCGAGGAGGTTCCGGCGGTTGCGGTGGCGGAAAGATCCTCTTCCTCTCCCTACTCCAGAAGTGACATCAAGGACACTCCGTTGGATGGCCTGCTGGGGAAAGGGATGGTGATGAATGAAGGGTTGCAGGACTTTCTGCTGCCGCTGGACCTCAAGAACACCATTGCTCTTGGCTTAGTCAGCTAGGGCGCTTTCGACTTTTGCGTCATCGCCATGGCGCAATCGGCTCCAATTGTGCACCTGGGATCAGATGCGGTTTCAAGGAGTGAGTACGGCCTCTGAGAGAGAGAGGGACTTCTTTGTACTCCTTAATTGTAACACTCATCTTATTGTATAAGAGAGCACTCATCTTATTGTATAAGAGAGCGTTTTGTATCACTTTCATATGCTTGGATATATAAATAAAAGTGACACTTTTCTTTTTGCCTCCTTCATTGTCTTAACTTTTTGTCTTCAGTTAGATACGTAGAAGCAAGGAATCTTTTGACCTTATCAAAATTATAGTGGTAATCTTAATAAGTCAAGATTTGTAAGGAAAGATCCTATTTCAGGAGTTTTCATGATACTGTCAGAGGTGTGATATTAACTTGACAGGGATGGGATGATTTTTTGGTGGACCTGCCACTTTGTAAAAGAAAGTGACAAGTGGAGTTCGTACCCCCAGGGAAGATGAACTTTTATCAAGGATTTGGGATTAACTTGATTTAAGATCAGCTGGGGAGTTTGACGGAAACATTGTTAACGGTGTAATGTTAACCAACAATGTTTCTAAATGAACTTGATACTCTGTCGGGGAGAGTATCAAATGAGACTAGACTCGCGGGGAATCTAGGAAGGTCTTTACCGTTAGAGGTAACGGTTTAGAAGTAGTCTTGTCAGAAGTGTAATATTAACTTGACAAGGACATGAGTTAGAGGTGTGATATTAACTTAACTCATCAGCATCTCAGTTTTATTTGGGAAAACTGAGGAAGTCACTGTCATAGGTGTGATGTTTAACTTAACAGTGAGGATAATGCTAGAGGTGTAATGTTGAACTTGGCATTAGTCGTCTCGACTTTGACAAAGAGGTCGAGGAAAGGTCATGGCCATAGGTGTATTGTTGAACTTAGCGATGACTCGGATGCTAGAAGTGTAGTGTTAACTTGGCATCGTCCATTTCAGCTTCGATACGGAAGTCTGAAGAGAGGTGACTATCAGAGGTGTGATATTAACTTGATAAGCACTCAATGTACTGCTTAGAGGTGTAATGTTAACTTAAACAGTAGTTTGTCAGAGGTGTAATGTTAACTTGACAAGAATTGGCTCGTGATAAGAGCAATTTGAGGACCTGTCATTCTATTGATAAGAATTGACAAGTGGAATTTGAAATGCCAGAGGTGTGTTAACTTGGCAAATTTGAGAGTTTGTTACTCTATGCAGAGTTAACAAGCAAAGTTTATACTCGACAAAGAGTATTCATTACCAGAGGTATAGTGTTAACGTAGTAATGATTGCATTTTGTGGTCCTACCATTCTATGGATGAGAATTGGTAAGGGATTTTGGAGGAAAGAGTGGACTCAAGTCCACTTAGGATTTTTAGCAAACCCTCAGCTATCAACGGATTTGAGATGCCTTTACCAACATACCTTTGAGTTGGGCTAGCCATGCTATTCCCCTCAGCATGATGAGTTGTCGAAGACTTATGTTGGGCTTAGAAGCCAACATTTTCCTCTATCCTTAGCCGTCGGAGGCGTCGGATGTTTCTGATCAGAGGTGTATATTTAACTTGATCAGTGGAAGAATACTGTCTAGGGATAGTATTTCTTCAGGAATTTGCCATTGATTGGCATCATGAGTGTATCGCCATTCGAAGTTATGAGGCGATATGATCCATTTGAGTAGACTGACTCTACCACAAACGGTCCTTCCCATTTGGGTTGGAATTTTCCTTTTGTCTTGTGCGTCATCACCATGGGTCTTCTGACGGCTAAGACAAGATCGCCTTTCTTGAAAGTTCGCACTTTAACTTTCTTGTTGAAGGCTCTGGTGATTCGAGCCTGGTAGAGCTCGATCTGCTGTTGGGCTTGCAGATGCTTGTCGTCTAAGGCCTCCAGTTCTTGGAGTCGCTGTCGATGCTTCTCCTCTGTCGTCATCTCCGCTGTCAAGGCGACGCGTAGAGATGGAATTTGGATCTCCAGGGGAAGCACGGCTTCACATCCGTATACCAAGGAAAACGGCGCGGCCTTAGTCGGGGTTCGCACTGTTGTGCGATAGGCCCATAAGCATTCGCCTAGCTTGTCATCCCAGTCGCGTTGACTCTTCGAGACGAACTTTTTGAGAAGCTTGCCAATAGTCTTGTTGAAAGCTTCTGCGAGACCATTGGCGGCAGGGTAGTATGCCGTTGAAGACACACTCTGGACTCTGAACTTAGCGCAGAATCTCTGGAACGCCTGGCTGATGAACTGGGGTCCATTGTCATGGACAATCCGCCGAGGTACACCGAAACGGTAAATAACGTGATGTTTTACGAACTTGATCACGTTGGACGACTTCACCTCCTTCAAAGGAATGGCTTCGGCCCATTTGGAGAAGTAATCGGTTATTGCTAGAATGAACCGATGTCCTTTTGATGATGGAGGGCTGATAGGACCAACCACATCCATCCCCCACATTTCAAATGGCCATGTAGAGGTCGTAGAGTGGAGGTACCCTGGTGCTTGATGGATAAAATCTCCATGTATTTGGCAAGCATGACATCTTTTGGCATAGGCGATGGCGTCGGCAACCATCTTGGGCCAATAGTAACCCAACCTTTGGAGTCGATGTGCCAGTTTTGGGCCAGGTTGATGGGCTCCGCACGTACCGTCGTGAGCCTCTTTCAATACCTCCTGGGCCTCTTTTGGTGAGAGACACCGAAGTAAGATTTCGTCATACGATCGACGATACAATGTTCGCGTGATCGCATTATAGTAGAATTTAGGGGCTTTCCTTCGAATGGCAGCCGCTTCCTTGGTGTCCTCAGGCAGGATGCCGTACAAGACATAGTCGATGTAGGGGAATCGCCAGTCTTTAAGTTCTGGACCGGCCGACAATTCCAGCACTTCTTTGCCTCGACAATCTCCCTTTGACTCATGATAGTCCTTGAAAGTATTTTTCGGGCAATACAGGTCGTGGCTGTAGACGAATATCTTCTCCATTGCTCCAGTTGGAAGAGCTAAGGAGGCTGGCAGGGATGCGAGTGCATCGGCGTGCGCATTTTGCCTGCGCGGTACATGGTCGATGTAGAAGTTAGCAAACCCCTCGGCCATGCGGATAGTTGCGTTGTAATAGGGTACTAAGTCCTCATGTCTGACTTCGTACTCCCCGCGAATTTGACTGACGATGAGTTTAGAATCACCGTATGCCTCGAGATTTTTAACGCCAATCTCATCGGCGAGCTGCATCCCAATCAATAGAGCATTGTATTCCGCCACATTGTTGGAACAAGGCTCCGTTAGTGAGACAGCTCGGGGTATCACATAATTTTGTGGGGAGACAAGTACTACTCCTACCCCCGCCACTACGTGTCCCTTGGGGCTTGTCCTTGATGCACCGTCGAAGAAAAGTTGCCACACTTGACTTTCGAACGACGTCTGAGTCAGGTAGGCTTCGGCCACTTCGTCTGGGAGATCCTCGTAGACTTTGGCTGCCCTCGGATCTGGGTGTTCAGCTAGGAAGTCAGCCACCGCTTGTCCCTTAATGGCTTTCTGCGGCAGAAAGTGCATATCATACTGGGATAGCAACATGGCCCATTTTGCCAGCCGGCCATTTAGTGAAGAAGGCTTTGTCATAAGTAACCTCAAAGGATTGACTTTTGATATGACATTTATAGTCTGGCCTACCAGAGAGTGTCGCATTTTCTGAATGGCGAACACTATTGCCAAACATTCCTTCTCGATCGGGTTGTACCGATGTTCGGCTCCGATCATTATTCTACTCAGATAGTAGATTGCCTGTTCTCGTCCTTCTTCATCATTCTGAGCTAGTAGAGCTCCCAAAGAATGATCCATCGCTCAGACATACACCAGAAACGGCTTTCCGGATACTGGAGCTGCAAGGACTGGTGGTTGGGTGAGGTATTGCTTGATTTCCTCGAACGCTTGTTGGCAAGCGTCATCCAAAATGAATGAGACACCCTTCTTCATCAACTTAGCGAAGGGCTGGCATCTTCCGGAGAGGTTCGAGATAAACCGGCGGATGTACGCCAATCGTCCCTGCAATCCTCTAAGTTCTCTGAGATTTCTAGGGGGTTGCATCTCTTGGATAGCGCGAACCTTTTCTGGGTCCAAATGAATTCCGGTGGACGTTACAACAAATCCTAAGAACTTGCCACTAGCCACCCCCAGGAAAGACTTTGTGGGATTCATCTTCAACTGATGAGCCCGCATGATGTCGAAGACCACCTTCAGGTCCGCTATGTGATCACCTTTAGTGCGGCTTTTTACCGCGATGTCATCAACATAACATTCCACTGTTTTGCGTATTTGCTGATGGAAAATGGCATTCATGGCCTTTTGATATGTTGCCCCTTCATTCTTCAGTCCGAAGGGCATGACGGTGTAGCAATACACTCCTAGGGGTGTCCTGAAGGAGGTGAGCTTTTCGTCATCAGGATACATTTTGATTTGATTGTATCCTGAGAATCCATCCATGAAGGACATTCGTTCGAATCCACAAGTATTGTCAATCATGACATCTGTGATTGGCAATGGGAATTCGTCTTTGGGGCAGGCCTCGTTCAGATCGCGGAAGTCGATGCAGATCCGGATCTTCCCGTTCTTCTTGGCGACGGGGATGATGTTGGCTACCCAGTCGGGATGCTGTTCTTCTCTGATGAAGCCAGAATCAATGAGCTTTCTGACTTCTGATTGAATTGCTTCCATTATTTCGGGACGGAACCGTCGCTGCTGTTGTTTGATAGGTTTTATGTCCGAATTGATGTTGAGGCGGTGCATGGCCACTTGTGGATCAAGCCCTGGCATGTCCTCATAGTTCCAGGCGAAGACATCTATATACTCTTGTACAAGAGATATTAGATCCTTCTTCTCTGAAGGCGACAGGCCGTCACTTATGAAGATGGGCTTAGGGTTAGCCTCATCTCCTAGGTTGATCTGAACAACCTTGTCTTCTGTGGGTGGCTCGCGCTGTTCAAAGCGGACGTCCCAAAGAGCGTTTAAATGTTTGATCCAAGGATCTGTATCAGCTTGGATCATTTCTTCATTTTCATCTTCCAGGTGGCTTGTCGAAACCATGTTCACTGAAAGTTCCTTGAAGATGTTGCCGACACTGACATCTGACTCCCAAGATGATGTGTCTGAAGAGTAATCGTTGCTCGACGATTCTTGAGAATCGGAGGCTGATGGGACCGGAGTTGATACATAGCCCAACCCCCTGCGCGTCCGATGATAATAATCGGGGGCCTTCCCTTTCGGCACAAAAGATCGAAGTAGCGTTCTTCTCCCTTTGCCGAAGTTCAACCCGGGTCTGTTGGTTAGGTCATACCCCATGCACTTCATCATTTTGAGCGTTTTTGGTTCATAATGGTCGAGCTGAGGGATTCCTCCTCGCTTTCCGATTCTTCGCGGGGAGTTGGTTCAGTCGTCATTCGCCCAAAAAGAATTGGTTTTTGGCCTTTTCGCCTTGTCGGAACCATGAATATAGATTCCTGCGCATCACCATTATCCTGGTATGTCCCGAAAGATGATTTTACTGGTACATGCAATGATGTTAAAGCATCCATTGCCGACCAGATGTCATCGTCTACGTCGGTAGTAGTATCCGACGGTATTGAATCGGATGCACACGCAGAGAAGTACTCAAAGTCTAAATTCTCATTAATATACCAGCCGCCTACATCGTCGGTGGTATTATCAACATCGAGCTTATTAGTGCTCTTTACAAGTGGTTCTAACTCCCACAGGCACTTTTCTTGCTCGGTCTCAGTGTCAGCCTCATTACCAGAGTCTGGCACCTCTAGTTGCGGGGTTTCATCCACCGGATCCTGATATAAGAGGGAATCCGTGAAATAATTCTCGACCCCCTTAAACGGATACCTTTCGGCAACCAACGTTTGCACCTTCCCACTCGCGTCAATGTATTTCATGACTTGGTGAAGAGTGGAGGGAACGATGGAGTTGCGGTGGATCCATGGTCGTCCCAGCAGCAGATTGTAGGAAGTGTCGGCATCGATGACGTAGCACGTCACCTCTGACTTGAGGCTCCCAATCTGGCACTTGAGCTTGATTTTCCCCATCGGACGGGTGCCATTGGCATTGAACCCGTAGATGGTCGTCTGTGTAGGGCTCAGACGGTGAGTAGGGATGCCGAGGTGTTGCATGACTCGGCGAGGCATGATGCTCAATGCGGACCCTGGATCTACCTGAATGCGGTTCACCTCAGATGATCCGATATAACCTGTGAAGTACAGGGGTCGATCATGCTTCCCTTTGACCTGCATATCATCTGCCGTGAAGGTGATGCAGGGGGCATTCTGGGAAGTGTGGAGGCAATCCTCTACATCTTCCTCCTTCGGCACCTGGGTCATGAAGACCTCAGCATTTGCCAGAGCTTCTTGCAGAGCTTCCCTGGTCGACTTTGATAGTCTAAGAAGTTCATACAAGGTAATGCGTGCCGGAATGTTGGCCAGCTGAGCCAGGACATCAAAGCGGTAAGGTGCCGAAGACCCTTCCGCGATGCCTCTTTGAAGGGCTCGAGAGAATCGAGTCTCCTTCTGCTTCTCCACAGGTGGCTTCGTGGAGGGCCTAGTTGGCTCTGCGGCCGGTTGCGGAGGGTTTACCGCCACTTCGCCGTACTGCTTCAAGTAGGGCTGTCTTGAACGAGTCCCCGTCATTGGTTGGTTGGGCTCTGCGGCCAAGACTATTGTTTCCTCTTCTGAATCAGTTAGTGAGGGAACATCATCCTCTGCTTCTCGGGAGGAAGCACATACCACATGGCAGGACGAAGCTTTTGCCTTGCCTTTGGACTTCCTGTTGGTTACAGTAGTCCACTGCTGGTTGTCCACTAGGTCGGGGTGGACCCACATAATTTCCCCTTGAGGCGTAGGGACGGGTACCAAGCCCTTCTCCTGCTGCTGGTGAGGGTCTGTGTTGACCACTCTTAATTCTCCCCTTGGAATAGGAGTTACCCCCGCAGGCGTTGGAGGTTGTCTCCCGAACTGGAGAACCGACGTCACATTAGCCGTGACCTTCTTTTGCTCTGGTCGGAGCTTTAGCACCTCCACGTCAATCAAAGCCTGAAGGATGTCTTTGAAGACGTAGCAGCTTTTGGTAGGATGTCCCAACATCCTGTGGTACATGCAGTAGTTGGGATTGTCGGTCTTACCGACTTCCTCCGGGCGCCTAATTTCAGGGAGCTTTAGTCGATTGCTCTTGTTGAGTAGCTTGAAGAGCGAATCGACGTGTTCCTCCTTGAAGGAATACTGCTTGTTGGGGCGTGGCTGGCTTGAAGAGCCACTTGCCCTGCCTGTTTGAGGTTTGGCGGGAGATTTGGTCTCCGTCGCCAAGTTATCCTTCCGCTTTGTTTGGAGGGATGTGTCTGGTGCCGGTGCACGCCTTGTCGACCTTTCTGGCCTAGGCTTGCCTTCCTCCGCTCGGACGCGGGCGACAAACTCCTCAGCCTGTTCACCTTGTTGGACTAACTGCTTCCAGGTGCGGCTTTCAGCAACTCCTATTTGAGCAAGGAGTGAGGTTTGGAGATTGTGGCGGCATGTTTCCACCAGGATGGCCTGGGTCATACCGCTTGGACACCGGAGTGCCACGTTCCGAAATCTTTCCACGAAAGATTTGACGGACTCCCCTCTCCGCTGTTTGGTAGCTAAAAGGGTGGGCATCGTGACTTCGGAGTCATCTTCGAAGAAGCGTGTTAAGAACAGCTTCTCCAAGTCGCCCCAGTTCTTGATAGAACCTTCCGGGAGTTTCATGAACCACTCAAAGGCCAACCCTTTCAGGGTGCCGATGAATAGTCGCGCCAGGATGGCGTCATTATCTACTACATTCCCGGTTTGGGATTTGAAGTAGTAGATGTGCTGATTAGGGGACCCCTTCCCATCGAAGGCTTGGAGGGTTGGAGCCTTGAACTTAGGAGGGTACGGGACTAAATCCCACTCAGCTGGATAGGGCCGGACCACTCCAACTTCTTGGAGGTCTTTGCGACTGGCAAGGGCATTGAGGCGTTGCTCCAGTTGACTCATTCTTTTAGTATGAGCCTTTTCTGGGTCGTGCGACGAAGATTTGGACGAATTTGAAGTAGATCGTCGCGCCTCCTCAGAAGGTTCGGAAGATGAGCTTTCTCCTTTTCTCCCTTTGCCTTTTGACCTCCTAGGAGGAGATTTCCTCCTGTCTTCCAGCAGTTGTGCAATCGCCTGCTTGAGGGAGTCAATCGACGCCTGCTGGGAAATAATCATGTCCATTTGTGCTTTCTGGACCTGCTCTATACGTCTTGCCGTCTCCTCAGGAGTGCCTGTCATGTAGGCAGAGGTCTCCTTCTCGACGGAAGAGTTCGAAGCCCCTGATTCCACTACGGCGGAGTGGGATCATTCGCTCTAATGCCGTGGGCTAAGGCATTATAGTCAATTGGGGGAATGGCCCCCGTCCGGGTGCGAGTGTGTCGATACACCCCTTCCGGTTCAGAGTCAGACTCGGACTCGTCTGAGCTGACTGCAAGTTGTTTCCCCTTGCTCCTGCTTGTCATGTTCGCAGTAAGCTCCGGGTATTCAATGTCAGAGAAGACTCCCCTTCTATGGGAGCGCCTTCTTTTGGCTGATGGGGGGAATCGAGGTCAGTTGTCCAGCCAAGGACTGCTGGTGCACACTCGACCCGCAACGACACTCCGCAAGCATGGAGATAAGCCGTTGGCAGCAGCAAGATGAAGTGACCTGGTGGGCACTTCTTTTCTTTGTCAGATAATCTCTCAAATCCATGGAAGAGGGATCAAAGAGACTAGCCTCACAACGTCGAAGACGGGAGGCATTCATGTGCTGTGCAGAATGGACGCAGACTTCAGGGACGCGGTTTCCGCGTCGTGACTGTGGAACACGCGTCTGGCGTCTCTGTTGAGATGAGACGCGAGCATCGCGTTGCTGCCTGGTGCGTCCGGGCTGAGCCGCGTGAGAGAGAGTGGGCTGCAGGGCGCCTCGTCTCTGGGTGCGTGCTTCCTGCGTTTGACGAGACGCAGAAGCTTCACTTTGGCGTTTGGTAAGTTGGTCTTCAGAGGACTCAACTTGAGGAGTTGCGCGCTTGGGCCGCCAAACGCGGATTTCACGTACTGGACGTGACGCGGGCAAGGTGCGAGACTGTACGTCGCGTTCAGCTTCAGTTGGAAAACCAACGGTTCCGACTTGCAGCTGACGCGCACGTCTCCTCTGCCGACGCTCAGCATTCCGGTTGCGTCGAGGAGGTGGAGAGAAACCAACAACATCCTGATGTTGAACATCAGGGAGTTTAACCACGCGGGTTTTCTGTGCGCCGGAGTTGGTCGCAACAGTAACTGTGCTTGGGATCACGCGGGCCTGCTGAGAGGCGTGGACGCGTGAACTTTGCTGGGCACAGTGGGCAGCAGAGGAGCTCGAGAAAGCCACCGATCGGGCTTCGAGGCCATTCCCTGTCGAGACCCTGCGACAGACGTGGGTCTTTGGGCTCTTGGAGCCAGAAGAGAGGAACTCTTCGTACTTCGCCTGGTCGAACTCGACAACGAGCGATTCGACCATCTTTCCCTCGTGGTGGACGTCATCTTGCGCCACGACATGTTTGTCGGTAACAAACAGTTTCCCCAGCGGAGTCGCCATCTCTTGTTTGACGCGGAAAAGGGGGGGCTGGGAGTAAAATTTCCTTGAATCAGATGAAAAATTACAGCCGGCTTAATCTTCCGGTTAAAAGGGAGGGAGAATATTGAATCTTGAATTCCCCCTTTGTTTAGTGCTGGGTTCTTCGGGTGGCGGTGGAGAGTGAATCTTGTTCTCCGTTGACCAGATGACCGTCCTGGACCGTCGAGGGATCTTCTCCTTGGCAGGTAGAGGGAGTAACTCAGCTCCGTCTACCAAGACTCTAGAAGAGGAGGTAGGCGAAGAGCGGCTAGTACTCAGTAAGCTCGCTGAAGAGTCTTCTCTCTCTCTCTGTCGATGATCTCTCCTTTTTTTCCTTCTCGGAATCTCTTCCTTTGCCCGATAATTATCGTCGTCGTCAATAGTGACGGGACTATTTATAGGGTTTTTAGGGGGTGATCGTGCCCCCTAAAAGTGCTCCACGATGAGGGCCAACTTCCCCGCTACATGGGCGGTGGATGGCCCCGCAATCCGGGTGGTTACAACCAAGGTGGGGGCACCTTGTTGCTGAGACGCGGGCGTTGAGCCAACGCGCCTTGATGCGGAGACGCGGGCGTTGAGCCAACGCGCCTTGATGCTGAGACGCGGGCGTTGAGCCAACGCGCCTTGATGCTGAGACGCGGGCGTTGCGCTTTGATGCTGAGACGCGGGCGTTGAGCCAACGCGCCTTGATGCTGAGACGCGGGTGTTGAGCCAACGCGCCTTGATGCGGAGACGCGGGCGTTGAGCCAACGCGCCTTGATCTTGAATCTCTGCGTTTTGGTGGCTTGTCTTTGTGATTTTTAGACAGCCTACAGAGCCTTCTGGGAGCTTCATGAACCATTCAAAGGCGAGCCCTTTCAGGGTGCCAATGAATAAATGCGCCAGGATGGCGTCGTTATCTACCACATTCCCAGTTTGGGACTTGAAATAGTAGATGTGTTGGTTCGGTGAACCTTTCCCATCAAATGCTTGGAGGGTTGGAGCCTTAAACTTGGGCGGGTATGGAACCAGGTCCCATTCGGCTGGATATGGGCGGACCACTCCTGCTTCTTGGAGACCTTTTCGATTGGTAAGGGCTTCAAGGCGCTGCTCCAACTGATTCATTCTTTTAGAATGAACCTTTCCCTGGTCTTAATCGTTCTTTTCCTGCGACAAGGATTTAGACGAACCAAAGGTGGGTTGCTCTTTCTTCTCGGAGTGTTCGGAAGATGAGCTTTCTCCCTCTTTTCGTTTGCCCTTAGACTTTCTAGGGGGAGTTTCCTCCTGTCTTCGAGCAACTGTGCGAGCATCTGCTTGAGAGAGTCGATGGATTCTTGCTGAGCACGAATCATCTCGAGTTGTTCCTTCTGGACCTGGGCTTGCTGCTCCAAGCGCCTGGCGGTCTCCTCAGGAGTGCTCGTCATGTATGTGAAGGCCTCTTTCTCTATAGAAGAGTTTGAAGTCTGCGACTCTGCAATGGCAGAGTGCAAGTTGTTAATCTCGATGCCGCGGGCTAGGGCATTGTAGTTGATCGGGGGAATGGCCTCGGTCCGGGTGCGAGTGTGTCGGTACACTCCTTCCGGTTCAGAGTCAGACTCGTCGGAACTGACTACAGGCTGTTTTCCCCTGCTCCTGCTCGCCATGTTAGCAGTGAGCTCTGGATACTCAGTGTCAGAGAAGATCCTCCGCCTGTAAGAGCGTCTTCTTTTGGCTGATGGGGGAATCAGGGTCAGCTGTCTAACTAAGGACTGCTGGTTCGCGCCTGAACCGCAACGGCACTCAGAGAGCATGGAGATGAGCCGTTGGCAGCAACGTGATGAAGTGATTTGATTAGCACTTCTTTTCTTTGTCAAGTAATCCCTTAGATCCATGGGAAGAGGATCGAAGAGATTAGCCTCGCAACTTCGAGGGCAGGAGGCATCCTTGCGCTGTACAGCTTGGACGCAGGATTCAGAGACGCGGTTCTTGCGTTGCAGCTTTAGGACGCGTGCCTGGCGTCTCTGTTGAGAAGAGACGTGGCTGTCGCATTGCTGCTTTGTGCGTCGGGGCAGGGACGTTTGAGAGGGAGTGGGCTGCTGGGCCCTGTGCCTAAGGGGGCGTGCCTCTTGTACTTGACGAGGCGCGCAAGCTTCGCCTTGGCGTCTGGTGAGTAGGGTTTCAGAGGAACTAATTTGGGGAGTCTCACGTTTGGGCCGCCAAACGCGGACTTCGCGTGCTGGATGCGGCGCAGCCAAGACGCCAGTTTGAACCTTGCGTTCTGCCTCAGTTGGACGACCAGAAGTTCCAACTTGTAGCTGACGCGTACGCCTCCTCTGTCAGCGCTCAGCGTTTCGGTTGCGTCGTGGAGATGGAAAGAAACCAACAACGGCCTGGTGCTGAGGGAGATGGTGGACTGGCTGGGCACCAGAGGGCTTGACCACGCGGGTCTCCTGAGAGACGTTGGCGCGTGTATCTCATATAGCGCGGTTGGCCACGACACCCTTTTCAGTAGCTGCGCCTGAGGTCACGCGGGTCTCCTGAGAGACGTTGGCGCGTGTGTCACACTTGGCGCGGTTGGCCGCGACACCCTTCACAGCAGCCGCGCCTGAGAGAGTCTCAGAGCGGGTTTCGGGGCAAGTCCCCGTAGAGACCCTGCGATAGACGCGGGTCTCTGGGCTCTTGGAGCTGGAAGAGAGAAACTCTTCATACCTTGCCTGGTCGAACTCGACGACAAGCGATTCGACCATCTTCCCCTTATAGAGGACGTCACCTTGCGCCACGATTTGTTCGTCAGTGACAAATGTAGTCCCCAGTGGAGTCGCCATCTCTTGTATGCGTCAGAAAAGGAGGATTCGATTGTAAAATTCTTTTGATTGGATAGAAAATTACAACAGATCAGTCTTCCAATTACAAGGGAGGGAGGATGTTGAGTCTTGAATCCTCCCTTTGTTTAAGGCTGAGTTCTTCAAGTGGCGGTGGAGAGTGAATCTTGTTCTCCGTTGACCAGGTGACCGTCGAAACCTTCTAGGGATCTCCTCTTTGAATGGTAGATGGAGTAACTCAGCTCTGTCTACCAAAACTCTCAAAGAGAAGATAGGCAAAGAGCAACTTGAACACAGCAAGTTCTCTGAAGGGTTGAACTCTCTCTCTCTTTTCTCTCAGAGCTCTTTTCTCCCAGAAATCCTCCGACCGAAAATCCGACCCCTTCTTCATAGCGACGGGGCTATTTATAGGGGTTTCAGGGGCGTACGTGCCTCCTAAAAACACTCCATAATGGGGGCTAACTTTCCCTGTTATGTGGGCCGTGATTGGCCCTTAAACCGGGACGGTTACAACTGAAACGCGGGTGTCAACCCACGCGCCTTGGAGCTGCTGAGACGCGGGTTTCGACCCACGCGCCTTGGTGCTGCTGAGACGCGGGTTTCGACCCTCGCGCCTTGGTGTTGCTGAGACGCGGCTGTCGAGCCTCGCTCCTTGATACTGCAGTGTTGGCTGAGATGCGGGTTTCGACCCTCGCGCCTTGGTGCTGCTGAGACGCGGTCAAAATTAGCTTTGTGTCTAGAACTTGGAATTCTGCTTTTTAATGGCTTGTCTTTTAGTGATTTTTAGACAGCCTACAATATCCACAGAAACCAACCTCAAGAACCAAGCTGCGACAATACACAATCTGAAAGTTCAAGTGGCGCAAATGGCTAGCCTACTCTTCAAGTGAGGCAAATGGCTAGCCTACTCTACGCAAGAACGCAAGGATCGATACCAAGTAACACAGAAAAGAATCTGAAAAAGCAAGCACATGTGATCACATTAAGGAGCGATATAGTACTAAAGCAGAACCAAGATGTCAGAGCAGAAGAAGAAGATCGAAAAGACACTGGTGAAGCAGAAACAGAAAGCCAGAAGAATCATGCCAAGTACTGGGAACAGAATTTGGCTGAGCAGCCGACTTCTTAAGATCCAGAGAATCTAAAAACTTCTGCAGAGAAGCCCATAGTCAAACAATATGTTCTCTTACTTCCATTTTCTCAGAGGCAGAGAAAAAATAACACAGATAAGCAGCTTGTTTAATTTATGAATATGTTTAAAAGACTACACTTTAATATTTTTTTGCAAAGGCCCTAGCACAAATGTCAAATTACGTCAAATTCATGAAGGATATCTTGCTCAACAAAAGGAGGCTGAGGAGCATGAAACGATCAAGCTAACAAGGAATGCAGTGAAATATTAATAAACTGCCCCCTAAATTTGAAGATCCAGAGAGTTTTTCTATGTCTTGTCTTATTGGAAACTTTAAATTTGATAATGTTTTACGTAATCTTAGTGCAAGTATAAATTTAATGCCTCTCTTGTTTTCAGGGCATTGGGTTTGGCAGAACCGAAGTCAACCGCCGTCTCACTCCAATTGGTAGATAGATCAATAAAGTATCTGCTTGGTGTTGTTGAAGATGTGCTCGTTAAAGTTGACAAGTTCTATTTTCCTGCCGATTTCATCGTGTTATACATGGAGGAAGATCACAATGTTCCCTTATCTTAAGCCAATCTTTCTTAGCCACAGGAAGATATTTGATTGACGTGAAAAAAGGAGAACACATCCTTTGGGCGCAAGATGTTTCAAAGTTTTTAAAGCCATGCCACAACTATCGAATGTCAGGAAGTATTTCAAAATTGATACCAAAGACAAGCCGATAGTTGAGACATCAAAAAAGGAGCCTCAAAAGTTGCTTAGTGAAGAATCCAATCAGCGCAAGTCCACCAAGTCCAAGAATACAAAAGTTGGAGAGCAAAGTTTCAATTTGAAAGTTGCACCACCGAATTGAATATGGAAGAAAGTTCAAAAGATTGCAAAGAACTTATCAAGGCCAATAACTTTCATACATGAGCCTCCATGAAGATAGAGAAAGTCTAGTGAAAGACTATAAACTAAAGCGCTTCTTGGGAGGCAACTCAAGTTTTCTAATCTCTATTTTAATATATTTTTATTTTAACTATTTTTTATTTATTTGTTATGTACTAGGTACCTCAACCAAAATCAAATTCAAAAACAAATCTGCAAGGTGAACCACCAAGATGATAGAAATAAGTGAGCCAAAAATCCAAGACAATAGTGCTAAAAGTTCGGCTAAGCAGCTGACATTTCGGCTAGACCTCCGAAAAATTGAGGATCCAAGCTATGAAATTTTTCCAGGTGATTTCTTTCTTATTACTGAATGTTTATGATTTTTTGTTATTTGACATGGGTAATTTTTATAGATAATTTATTCATGATTGTCTAAAATTTAAAAAAATAAATTGATCTTTGGGAAGGTGGTATTTATGCGTGATTTGCATATGTTATTGATTCATGTTGCTTTGAATGAGGACATGCTAATGTTTAGGTATGCGAGAGAGGTCTAGGATTTTGTTCTTTTACTTTTTATTTTCTTTTCTTTTAATTTTTCTTTATTTTTAGGTTAGAATTTTTTTTTTCTTTTCTTTTAGGATTTTTCTTCTAGATTTTTCTTTTTCATTTACTAACTAAAAAAAATTAAAATTTCCGTAAGTTTATTTAGTTTTAAAGGATTTAGTAACCATATATCTTGAATTAGATAGGGATATTAATTTGATAAATTCCTAAATTCTTTGAGAATAGATGAAAAATCTGAAAATTGAATGCCATCTAGAATTTATCTACATGAAATGCATCTCATCTACACTTACACATTGGTTTAAACTTGGGATGATGAGAACTCCTTAATACTTAAAAAAAAAGAACCTAAATTGTTGATTAGCTAGATACTTTGGCCTCATAAAGCCGTCCTATTTATGTAAAAGATAGTTAGGTAAGCTGAAAAAGGTTATATTTATTAACAAGTCTAATGATTAATTAGTTAGGTACCTTGGCCTCAAGAAACCTTGGTATTTATATGAAAGAGAGTTACATGAGTTATATGTATTTTAAAAAAAAAGTGCTTAAAGGGCAATGAAGTGATAATACTTTAAAACTTCTATAATTAATATATATATATATATATATATATATATATATATATATATATATATTATATATATATATATATATATATATAAGTATAAAGGTTTGAATCAAAATCCCAAGTTAAAAACTATCACACATTCACAAAGATGCATAGGATCAAAAAACTGAGGAATGATGGTAAGATATATTAGGATTTAAAGTCTCTAAAAAGAGAAGATGAGATTTCTTGATAGGAGATTAAACTTGAAGATGATTGCTTATGAAAACTATTGAACTTATTTACTAGTGATGCTTATTAATCAAAAATATTTTTCTTTTTCTTTTTCTTATTTTCTTTCTCTTTATTTTTCAGTTATCCTTATTTTCTTAACCTTTTTACATTTTTTTCTTTGAATTTTGTGGGGTATATTCACTACAAATCCTTACGAGACAATACTCATCCACTAGAGTAACCTAAGAATTTAATGGCTTGTTGCAAGTGCTAAGTGCAACCGTAATTTCTACAAAAGTGAGTTAGGATTTTTATTTTATTTTTAGGACTTTTAGTTTTTTTTTAGATTAGAATTTTGCTCGAGGATTAGCAAAAGTTAAGTATGAGTGTGTGATTGTGATTATTGTCTATATTTTGTACCACTATTATACCTGTTTTGTTACACATTTAATGTTACATGGGTATTTTTATTTATGTTTATGCAGAAATTAGGTCAAAGAGTAAAACATTGAGAAAAAACAGAAAATCGATGTTAAAGTAATGATTACAGCAATATATTTCAAAATTCAGACATCTAAAGACCTAATAGACTTGCGAAAATAGTCTATAAAATATGAGAAAGTATCTAACAAAATTTAAGGTCAAATCAAGTCAGCCAAAATTTTAGCTGAGCAGTCGAAATTTCAGCTGAGCAGTCATCCACTGTTTAATAGAGAGCAGAAATCAGATTCAGACTCGGATTTAGATTGGACATCTTTTAGTATTTTGCTCATAACTTTTGCTACAAAAATTCAATTCTGATGATTCAAAATGCTATGAAAAGAGGACTTAAATGACTACAAATATTATGTGATAATTGTTTCAATTCAGTTATTTGTCAAGTCATATTTAGTAATCAACGCCAGTTGTTTGCGATCAATTCAAAATTGAATTCTTACTCAAATTGAAGTTGGATTAGAAGTCCTAATATGTTCCTAATTGTAATTTACTCTGAGATTTATATAAAGAGTTAACAATCTCTTGTAATTGTATCAATCTCATCAAAAACTCAAACTTTATATTAGAGTTTTAGATTTCAGTTTCTTGGCTTTTGCAGAATAAATTCTGTATATTAAAGTTGAAGAAGAACAACGAGGAGGCATCATCTAGGGTTTTCTAAATTGGTGTTTCCTAATTTTTTCTCCCTCTAATTTATTACTTCATGAAGTTTATTTTATTTATCATATTTTGCATCTCTTTTAATATGCACTAATTCTCCATAGCTAGGGCATTGATATAGGTTAAATATTATGACGATATAATCTTGTTGATTTGTGCTATTCTACTATTTTGCTTCTCAGGCTTAATCTTTTGCAAGTTAAGTTTTTATTCCCGATCTTCTTATTATTAATTGGTGGCTAACAATTATATGGATGGTTAGGTTTGAGACTGAGATGAGATAACCTAGCATAGCATCATAGGAATAAAAATCACAACTTGACACGATGAGATGGAGAAGTTGTGCAATCGCATAAGAAAGATCTACTGTACTTAATGCTTATTCTTACTTGTAAATCTACTTGATCAGGAGATTATAACTTCTTGAATTAGAAGATAAAAATTAGTATTGCTCAAGAGAGTATACTAGTAGGAAAGGGACTTTCAATTGTTACATGAATAGTAAAAATTTACTAGCATAAACACAATTTTATATCTAATTATATTTGTTGAAATCAATTGCCCTAACACTTTTCTCTTATAAAAATTAACTCTTTAAGTTTATTATTAGTAGTTTATTCTAAATTATCTTTTAAATCAATTGTTCAAATAAAACTAGGAAATATTAGTCTGGTACTCAATAGACATCAATCCTCATGGGAACAATACTCTACTTATTACTTTATTACTTGTAAATGAATGGTGCACTTGCCAATTCGCAACATGAAAGGGCGTGAACCTTTACTACTTGAAGGGTAGTATGATTACATGGCAAGTGGCGACTTTTGTAAATCCAGATGATGATTGCATTCGATTTTGACATATGAGGCTCGGATATACAGGAGAAAAGTCTTTGCAAGCTCTTACAAAGTAAAGTTTATTGAAAGATGCCACTCGCAAACTGGATTTTTGTGAACATTATATCATCAAAAAGAAGACCAAGGTGAAATTCAGCACCGCGACTCATTGCACCGAGAGAATTTCGGATTATATTCACATAGATATCTGGGGACCTACCAAGACGACATCTACTAGATGTAACCGCTACTTTGTATCTTTTATAGATAATTATTCTGAGCGATGTTGGGTATATACCATGAAGCACAAGTGGGAAGTCCTGAAGTTATTTATGGAGTGGAAGAGAAACATGGAGAAGAGTATAAGAAGAAAGATTAGATACTTCATTCAGACAACAAAGGAGAGTACATAAGCGATCATTTCGTATAGTTATGTCACGATGAGGGCATAGAAAGGCATTTCACTGTAAGAGAAATACCACAATAAAATAAAGTGGATGAAAGGATGAAGAGGACCTTACTAGAGAAGGTCCAGTGCCTGTTATCCAACATCGGCATAGCAAAATCTTTTATGCTGAGGCATTGACATATGTTTGCTATCTCGTTAAAAGGTTGCCTTCATCTGTGATAGGAGGTAAAACTTGATTGGTCACTAATATTGCACATTTATTATCATATTCTCATACTTATTATAGAATAAACTCTGCTTTTTCCTAATTAAATGTTTAATTTATTTGCAGGCCCATTCTTAAAGGAGAGTGAAGAGAAATGAGCCCCAAAAACCAATCAAATTCTGAATTAAATCAGAATTAATTCGAACTCAGTAAATTAGGGTAGATCAGGTCGGTTCAGATCGGTTGAAAATCAGTTAGAACCAGTGTTCTAAATATCCCCGATATAACCCCGATATTGCGCCGATATTGCGTTTACGGTACCTAGCCGCAATGATTTGGCACATCCAAACCGATATAGCGATTTTCACCCAAAATCGCCGATAAATCGGCATGGACCCGATATATCGGCCGTAATTTCGGCGATTTTGGACCCGATATAGCGTTCACACTCAATTTCTAGGTTAGATATTTGGGTAATTCGAGCAATGTGGCAATATGACATTTGTGAAGATTCTACATTTGGATAGTGATTATGCATTTATAAGCTTAATGTAAGTTATCGAGTTAAGTATATCTTAAACATATATGTATGATGTTTTATGTAGCTTTATATAATTTATGCATATATTGTCTTATTGAGATGCAATTTAAGACAAGAAGATATGTATATTTACAGTCCGATTTTGACATCCGATTTTTGAAAATATCCCCGATATGTCCCCGATATATCCTCATCCCCGATAAATTTTCCCGGCCGATGTAGCCGTTGTGGCCGCCATTTAGAACACTGGTTAGAACAAATTCCTACAAATCGATCGGTTGAAGCTGATTAGTCTCTAATTTTGCATAATTTTCATCACATTCTCAAATTTATTTCATGTAAAATTTTGCTAATAAAACCTTACTTGCTTGATCCTAGGTCCATGGTGTACAAATGAAGAAGAAGACCTAAATCACCATTTAATTGGTGATTAAAAGCCTACCAAGTAGCCATTGACTTTAGGGTGAAGATTTTGTCAGCCTAGGGTATCAAATCGCAAATCCAAAAGATCAAGGCATCAAAAGACAGTCTGGGCAACGCGCTGCCTGAAGCCAGGCGCGCGCCACCCTGGCAGGGCCACGGAAACGCGGCCTGGGCCGCGTTTCCGCGGCCCTTTGGGCACGCGCGCGCTTTGGGCCACGTGCCGTTTACGTGGCCCCTTTCTCCTGGTGCCTATAAATACCCCCCAGGGGTCTTCAGTTTGAGCAGATCCAGAGTTTTAGCAAGTTTTTGTAATCCAGTTTTTAGGTTTGTAGTTGTTGTTGTTCTTCTTCTTCTAGTTGTTGTTTTAGCCATTAGAGTGAAAGAGAGAGTGTGTAAGTATTGTATTTGAAGGGTGACAAGCTAATACAAGTACTACTTCTCTTCCTTCTTTCAATATACTTGTGCTTTCCTTTACTTTTACTTCATTGTTGTAGTATAAACTCATTGCTCTTTACTTCTTCCTTTTGTTGTTTCTTGTTGTAGTGTAACTCCCTTCCTTTCCACTTCTTTTCCCTTATTGTTTCTTTTATTTTATGGCTAACTAACTTTTCTATATCATGGCTAACTAGCTACTAACCACTAATCTATTACTACTTGATTGATAATCCGCATGAGTCAATAGTGTCAAACAAGCCTTGTGCAAACGAGAGCTATGGCATCTTAAGACGAGGGTTCTAACTCTAACTTACCTACAAGTATCTATCTTCATATATTTCATACTTAAATGGTTTTTTGATGATCTATGGGTTTTGTACTTTGCTTGTTATTGTAAGTTAGAGACTTTCCTTTTAACTTTGCCGATACCATTAGTGCACTCGTGTCTTCCCGTATTCTCGCCTTTTATTGGATCTTGATATGGGAATGTCCGAGTTTTTGCCCTGTAAAGCAAAGTTATAGGAAGAACTTTCACTCGATTTCCACGTGAATAGTTCCAATGAATAAAGGTTGTGTTCGCCTATGATCCATCGTGAGGCTATCTTCCAAAAGTTAGAAATTAGTTGGAGCACTTAGTAGAAAGTTAGCCATGCATTTTTACAACTAAGAAAAAGATCCACTTTACAAACCACTAAAACATTTTTCCAACAATTCTTAAAAAATAACTTGTTTTCACTTTTCAATTCTTTATTTGGAAACAAGAACTTTCTTTCTTCTTGAACTTTGAAGCCGCATCAAGCTTCCATCGCTCTCCCTCCTTGTGGATACGACCCGTATAGCCACTCGCTACTACGGAAGAATCGCAAAAGCAGTAACATCAACCCACACATCCTTCTCTTATTTTAGTGCTTGCTTTTTGCTGATCAAATTTTGGCGCCGTTGCCGGGAAGGGAACGGCTTTGTTGTTCAATACTAAAGATTGTTCTTTATTTTTTTGTGTAGGAGAAGTACCAAGGAGCTCACTATCACGGGAAGCGAAAGAGGTGGCCAAGGACATTGCACGAGGACTCATTTGCCCTTGGAAAAATTCGTGTAAAAGCGAGTTTTTCCGATTGAAGTGAAAGTACACCGAGAGGGGGGTGAATAGGTGTACGGCTAATCTAATGAACTAAATGTGAAAATTAAAAAACTTAATTACAACAACACTTAATGTAACCAACGAGTGTAGCCGAATTCCTAGTGAAGGGCTCTGGACTAACTCCTCTTGATTCCTCTGAATAAGAGTTGAGGTGCTATATGAAGCTCTCGTGGTTAAGCACAAGTGAGGCACATACAAACAAGCCAAGCATATAATATATGAATGAGCAATATGAAATGATGTAAGGACAAAGTAAATAGAGAGTTAGAGAGTCAATGGATCAATCGCTAACACACAGATATGTTTCGAGGTTCGAGCACCCAGCTCTACGTCCCCGCCTTCACACAGAAGGATTTCTACTAACTTGTCCACACAGGATTCCCACATAGGGAACCTCCAGTGAGGATTTGGGGCAATACAATAACCGAGAGTACACAACTCCTCTCTTTACAAACACAACCTCTATACTTAGAGGTTAGGCACAAAGCCACCACAAAAACTCAATCAACCTCACAAATGAGGGATGAGCACAAAGCCAACAACCAATCAACCTCTCACTAGAGGGATAGGGCACAAAGCCATCACTCTAAAATCAACCCCTACCCAAGAGGGATAACACAAAGTAGGAGGGTTTACAACTTAGTGATCAAAAGACCACAAACAAATCCTTTTCCCACAAAAACAAAGATCCTGATAGATAGGATAGAATAATAAGCTCAAGTGTGAGAAAAACTAAAGGAATGGAAAATAAATACTCAAAGAAAATCCTTGGAAAAAAACTAGAAATAAGGATGAAGAAGTTGAACCAAAAACACTTTTCCCAAAATCACTTTTCTTTGATTTTCCAAACCCTAGAAAAAATACCAAATTAAATGTAAACTTTAGAGCCCAAAACTTTTTTTTGATTGCTGCAAAAACACTAGTAAGATTAGAAAATAAGCTCTCCAAAAACTTGTTAAAAACTATTAAGAGAAAACTCAATTTATAGCCATTTGAAAAAACTAGCCATTGGCAGCAATTATGGTCAGAATTGACCATCCGGTCGACCGGCCAACGGTCGAAATTTGAACGTTTCCAAACTCTGGTCGATCGTCCTTACCCGAGAGTAAGGATGCTACAGTTGGTCGACCGCACAGTCGACCGGCCAAACCAAATGGCCTTGTGCACGTTTCTGTGCATGTCCGATCGACTGGCTCTTGGTCCGGTCGACCGATCGGTCGACCGCCAGGGCCTGGCAGACACAACAAGGGATTAGAAAACTAGGGTTTTTATTATCCTATTAAATCTCATAAAATATCTAAAAATCCACAAAAATAGTTTCAGTCTAATACTTTGATATATAAACATGTGTGGAAAAATTCAACACATATTTCAAACAATTTGAACCATTTTTGTGACTTAGAAATTTTGCCGAAAACCAAAATCCGTATTTTCCAAAACTTAGATTTTTGAATTGAAAATTCATTTTGTCCAAAACTCATCCAAATACAAAAAACATGATATTTGAAACAACTTGAAGCATATAATATATGGATATAATCCAATATACATATAAAGATATATATCAATATTTTTGACAAATAAATCCAAAAATACGTTTTATTAAAATACCAAAACACCAAACTCATGAAATAGACTATCAAACTAAGTTTGTTTAAATAGTTGAAGCATGCATGTATATAGAACAAATCTAATATACATTAAACCATGTAAACTTATTTTGATTCTATCTATTCATGAAAACCAAGATCGGTTAAACCAAAAACCGAAAACCAAAACATGAAACTTAAACAAGTGTGTGTGTTGTGAACTTGAGCATATCACACTATCTAATCTTTAACAAATGGATCTAAAACATAAACTAAACTATTTACCGAAGTCTTCTTGTAGAGCGCCGTCTCCAAGTCGACTCGATCCAAACCGTGATCCACCGAGCTTGACTCCAACGAGTGCTAGGTATGAACATTTACGCTCAGGCTCTTGAATCACCATGTGAAAGGCTACAAAACACCTTTGTTGAAGCTAATCACCTACTAATATCTTGGTTAAGTATCTGAAACTAAACATCACAAGATTATTAGTAAACATAACTACATGAGTTAATCATTATCAAAACTAGAGTGGAAGGCCTCTGGGCCAACAATCTCCCCCTTTTGATGATGACAAAACTCATGGAGTTATATATGCATGGATTAAAGTTAAGCTTCAATAAAACAAAATTCTTGATACCAATTTGAAAGATAATCACCAAAAATTTTTGATACCAACAATAAAAAATATTAATATGAAACAACCTTACAAATAAACAAATAAATTATAAACATGCATATAAACTCAAATACTTCTCCCCCTTTTTGTCAATCATCAACAAAGGGGTCAAAGAAAATAATGTGTTTGATTGAGTTTTTACCTGCACACAAAAATAAAGATGTTAGATTTAGAAGTAGTTGTGCAAGGTTCTCAATTCTAATCCGCGGTAGCAGTGGCTATGCGGGTCGTGATCCTCTGGGAGGGACTAGCGATGGAAGCTTTGTCAATAAGTTATCTCTAATTTTTTTTTATTAGTTATGATGATATTTACAATGAAGTGTGAAAAGAAATTGAGAATATGGTAGTGTGAGATCTAAACTAAAGAAATAAAAAGAAAGAAACTATAACACGTACAAACCTCTTCTACCTTGCTTACCTTTGATCTGTTCGCGACGACTTACCCTGTCTTGGAAGGCGTGCAAGTATGGCGTATAGGATCGTCCACCTTCGCTACCTACGCTATGAAAAGAAAAGACAATCTAAAGAAGGATTGTTCATCTCCATAGGCCATCAAGTGCTCTTCTTTGGCTAGGCAGTCTCGAAGCGTTCGGATCTCACGGTTTGCAAGTCATTAGAGAGAATAACACAAGAATAGAAAAATAAAACAAGCACAAAACACAAATAACAAGAATAGAAATAACAAAGACAAACCTCAAGTGGATTTCATTAACAATGGAAGAAAAGTAGGCTTACACCGCTGTCACCTCAGTACAAGCATGGACTCCTTCCTCCATGAAAGCTTCCTCCACTCTCAGATACAAAATTACAGAAAGAAAACGAAAATAACCTAGACTACAAACTAAAGAAAACCCTAGATTTGGCCCTCTGGCTCTGCCTCTGGACGCTCTTCTCGGTGACACTGCAGGGGTATTTATAGGTGCAGAAGGAAGTAGAGTCCCATAGCAACTCCTCCATGAAAACAAGTCCCGGGATAAGACTGAAATGCCGCGAAAACGCGGCTTGGGCCGCGTTTTCGCGGCCTGAGTGTGGCGGCTGGCCATGCGCTTTGGCGCGTGGCCTCCCTGGGTCCGTCCATCTGGGCGTTTGCTTCTGGAAGCTGCATCTTGACTCTTCATCTTGGGATTTCGAGATAACTTGGGAAGCAAGTTACCCTAGATCTCAAATCTTCTCATATCTTTTAAACGAAATTTGCTATCCTTCTTTGGCTTTTATCCTCATCCTGCAAGTGTTTAGGGTTGAATAGAAATCTATCCTTCTCTCTTCTTTGGTATTTGCAACTTTTGCCCTTAGTAATTTACTTTTGACAATTGATATTTGCACTTTTGCACTTGGGCTTGAATATGGGCTTTTGGGCTTCTTTTTAGGCTTTATTTCTTTATTTAATATTTCGAGGCCTGCACACAATAAATCACAAAATATTAGTAAATGTGCAGAATTATAGGAGAAAATATGAAAATGTGATGGTAAATATAATGTTAAAAATGCACTTTTCACTACCAATCATAATGTTCTTCCCCTTTTTGTCTTAAACAAAAAAATATCAATAAGGGGTGAAATCAAAACAAAACTTTCTTGATACCAATTGTAAGAAAAAATATATCAATTTAGTGCATCATGATATCAATGAAATATACCAATTGAAAGTACATAATGTGGTACATAAAACAAATATTTTAATATAATTTAAATACCAATTGATACCAACTGTAAGTAAATACCAATTAAATACCAATGTAATTAAATAAATCATTTTGAGTAATTCAACCAAAAATTTTGATATCAATAAAACGTACCAATTGTTAACATTATTTTATTGTTTTCTTTATTGTAAGTAAACTTATAGGTAATCTTGATACCAATATCTAAAGATTAGTACCAATTGAAAGTAATTTTTTTATTAAAAGCATATGATACCAAAAATAATCAATATCATTTTTTTTAATCATATTTCAACATAAAGTGTGGGAGTAAAATATCAATTAAAATATGAAATATAAATTTTCTCCCTCTTTATGAAATACCAAATAAAATGATACATAAGCTTGTATAAATACCAATTGAAACATAATCAATTGAAATATAATAGTCATTTGAAATCTATCTTAGCATAACCAAAATTTATGCTCAAGGATATAGAGATATAGTAAGCACAAATAAATCATATATATATGTATGAAAAATTGAATACCAATCGAAATTGATACTATTTGAAGTGTAATCATACATATATAGAAACATATATGAGTATACGGAAAAAAATGTCAATAGTGATACCAATTGAAAAGATCCAATGACGCCAATTGAAACACAATAAGATCAAGTGTATAACACATATTACCTTCCACCCATTTCATGCACATGTTTAAAAAGATTTTCAATAAGAAGTATACAAGGTATGGTCGCCCAACCAACCGCCCTTTAATGGGTAGGGTTTTCAAAAATAGGTTTGAAAATATAGTATATTTGAAAAGCTCTACCATAATGAAGAATAAGAACTAGTTTTAAGAAAAAATTTGAAAACTAGTACGAAATCCTTCAAGCAAGGAATAAAATAAAATTATATTCCATAAAACATGAAAATCACTAAACCAATGTCACTCAAAAATCTATATAGCACATATAATACTCATGAAAATAAAATCATAAGAAAACATCAAGAATATGAGTATGCAAGTTTTGTGAAAGACAAGTCATGAAAATAGGCAATCAAATTCAAATACAAAATTCCTTAAAGACATCAAAACTAGAATTCCTTCAAGGTATATGTATTTCATGTACAAACTACCGTATACATACATATCCAAATATAAACGAGTCCACAAAAGTATATGCATGAAGACAAGTGGCTCAAGGATGTATATGTATAGCTAATAGTTTAGACACAATAGACATATATATGAAGTTAAACATAAACATGAAAACATGTACAAAATGGGAATACAAGTCAAATGCATGAATCATCAAAACTAGGTTATACTAGTACATCTAATGAGTACAAATGAGCGTTCAAGTACAAACATATAATAGTCTATTTGTAGCTCACTAGTTGTACAAGTATACATCCAAGTTTTAATGAAAACTAACATCTAAACATGTAATCAAAACATGAAGCATAGAAATCAAAATAAAAACAACTCATAAACATACATATGATCATTATGTACATGCACATGCATAGATCTAGGACATACACATTAGTTAAACTAAAATGAGAACATAAAGATATAAATTCATATAAAACATGAGTGTCTCAATTACTAATCATGTATATCACTATTCTAATAAACATGACATATGACATAATGAACATTAAAACATGATATGCTAGAAATCAACAATAAGATAAATATGTAAACATAATGGGAGTTGAGATTGTTACCAAAACCTATAAGGGCAACTCTCCAAGTCTTCAAAATAAGGTGGTCTTCCCACCAAACTCTCCTTGAAAGTGATGCATCCAAATTGTCCTCTTTAAGCTTGGAACGCACCACCTCAAGGCACCATTGCTCTCATGTCATGCGAGAGCCCACACCTACATCAAATAGCATAGGGGTGGATTTTGGTACCCATACTCTTTTGGGTCCATGGGGGTCAGCTCCTTTCCTAACCCAAACAAATTTAGTTGCTAAATTTACATCATGTATCTTATCATAGCAAAATTTAGTAAGGTAACCCTTACGTCCACAATGTGTACAAGTGTACACATGAGCATACATAGTGTTGTGTACATGAACGTGTGAAGCATGTGTATGCCATGTATGGTGTGCATTCATGGATGGAACTTGTTTCTTTCGAAATATAGATTTCAACCGTGAGTGGTTCAAAGCACAATGACTCAAAGTGGAGCCCAAACAATCAATACTTTTCTTCAAAACATTTATATTATTTTCAATACTGGAAGATAAAGTGGAGTATGCAATAGGTAAGCTAGGTGAAGCTACACTAGCATGGCAAACATGAGAATCTAAATCATTTTTCAAAGAAACAATTTTCTTTAAACAATCTTTCAATTCTTGTGAAATCAAATTTATTTTATTTTTCAAAGAATTATTCTCTTTTAATACAAATACAAGTTTTGAAATTAAATCCTCATTTTTCTTCAAAACATATTTACAATCATTTTTACTTTTCAAAATTTTATTTTCATTAAGTGCAAGATCAAGTTGAGATTTAAGCGAGTCACTTTCACTTGAAATCTCATCCCTTTCTTGCAAAACATTCTCAAGTCTAGAAGATAAATTTTTATTTTCTTCTTTTAAACCAAGACTTTTATTTTTCAAAAGTTTATATTTGGAAATCAAATGTTCACAATTTTTAGCAAGTTCATCATTCATGGCTTGTGCCTCTAAACACTCATTACAATAGGAATTAGTGCTAGCATCTAGTTGAGTTTCCGATTGTACCTCAAGGGAGTCATTCCCTTGGACCATGAGGTAACGTTCGTCGGACTTGTCTCTCCTAGATCTCCTCTTCTTATCGATAAGCGTTGGTAGCTCGGGAGATGTCAAAATGCTCCATATTGCAAAAGCGGACTAATAATGAGAAAACACATGTAAATATTCTTTATCAAGAGATGCTCTAAGTGCCTTTAGGGCTAGTGCATTGGCCTCTATATGCCTGCTATCACTAAGGTAGGATTCCTTGGTGATGGCAATGTAAACTCTATAACCTAGGATTTTTAAATGATAACTCTTCAGAACCTTCCATATATCAAGTCTAGAGATATCAAAGATGGGAGGGACATCCATGAGTGCAAATAATATGTGTGCAAATGCAAATGCAAATGTAGATTAGCAAAACCAAGATCATACTCCTAGGTGGTTAAACCTAATAGCAGGAGCGTAGGCTCTGATACCAATTGAAAGTCCACCTAGAGGGGGTGAATAGGTGTACGGCTAATCTAATGAACTAAATGCGAAAATTAAAAAACTTAATTGCAACAACACTTAATGCAACCAACGAGTGTAGCTGAATTCCCGGTAAAGGGCTCTGGACTAACTCCTCTTGATTCCTCTGAATAAGAGTTGAGGTGCTATATGAAGCTCTCATGGTTAAGCACAAGTGAGGCACACACAAACAAGCCAAACATATAATATATGAATGAGCAATATGAAATGATGCAAGGCACAAAGTAAAGAGAGAGTTAGAGAATCAATAGATCAATCGCTAACACACGGATATGTTTCGAGGTTCGAGCACCCAGCTCTACGTCCCCGCCTTCACACAGAAGGATTTCCACTAACTTGTCCACACAGGACTCCCACACAGGGAACCTCCAGTGAGGATTTGGGGCAATACAATAACCGGGAGTACACAACTCCTCTCTTTACAAACACAACCTCTACACTAAGAGGTTAGGCACAAAGCCACCACAAAAACTCAATCAACCTCACAAATGAGGGATGGGCACAAAGCTAACAACCAATCAACCTCTCACTAGAGGGATAGGGCATAAAGCCACCACTCCAAAATCAACCTCTACCCAAGAGGGATAACACAAAGTAGGGGGTTTACAACTTAGTGATCAAAAGACCACAAACAAATTCTTTTCCCATAAAAATAAAGATCCTAATAGATAGGATAGAATAATAAGCTCAAGTGTGAGAAAAACTAAAGGAATGGAAAATAAATACTCAAAGAAAATCCTGGGAAAAGCTAGAAATAAGGATGAAGAAGTTGAACTAAAAACACTTTTCCCAAAATCACTTTTCTTTGATTTTCCAAACCCTAGAAAAACACCAAATCAAATGTAAACTTTAGAGCCCAAAACTTCTTTTTGATTGCTGCAAAAACACTAGTAAGATCAGAAATAAGCTCTCCAAAAACTTGTTAAAAACTATTAAGAGAAAACTCAATTTATAGCTATTTGAAAAAACTTGTCGTTGGCAGCAATTATGGTCAGAATTGACGATCTGGTCGACCGGCCAGTCGATCGGCCAACGGTTAAAATTTGACCGTTGCCAAACTCCGGTCGACCGGCCAGTCGACCGTCCTTACCCGAGAGTAAGGATACTATAGTCGGTCGACCGCATGGTCGACCGGCCAAACCAAATGGCCTTGTATAGGTTTGTGTGCACGTCCGGCCGACCGTTCCGGTCGACCGGCTCCTGGTCCGGTCGACTGGTCGGTCGACCGCCAGGGCCTGGCAGACACAATTAGGGATTAGAAGACTAGGGTTTTTATTATCCTCTTAAATCCCATAAAATCTCTAAAAATTCATAAAAATAGTTTCAGTCTAATACTTTGATATATAAACATGTGTGAAAAATTCAACACATATTTCAAATAATTTGAACCATTTTTGTGACTTAGAAATTTTACCAAAATCAAAACCCGTATTTTCCAAAACTTGAATTTTTGAATTGAAAATTCATTTTGTCCAAAACTCATCCAAATACAAAAATATGATATTTGAAACAACTTGAAGCATATAGTATATGGATATAATCTAATATACATATAAAGATATATATCAATGTTTTTGACAAATAAATCCAAAAATACGTATTGTTAAAATACCAAAACACCAAACACTCATGAAATAGACTATCAAACTAAGTTTGTTTAAATAGTTGAAGCATGCATGTATATAGAACAAATCTAATATACATTAAACCATGTAAACTTGTTTTGATTCTATATATTCATGAAAACCAAGATCGGTTAAACCAAAACCGAAAACCAAAACATGAAACTTAAACAAGTGTGTGTGTTGTGAACTTGAGCATATCACACTATCTAATCTTTAACAAATGGATCTAAAACATAAACTAAACTATGTACCGAAGTCTTCTTGTAGAGTACCGTCTCCAAGTCGACTCGATCCAAACCGTGATCTACCGAGCTTGACTCTAACGAGTGCTAGGTATGAACATTTACGCTCGGGCTCTTGAATCACCATGTGAAAAGCTCCAAAACACCTTTGTTGAAGCTAATCACCTACTAATATCTTGGTTAAGTATCTGAAACTAAACATTATAAGATTATTATTAAACATAACTATATGAGTTAATCATCATCAAAACTAGAGTGGAAGGCCTCTGGGCCAACATGAAGTACCAACAAACTCGTTTGCAGGGTTGCCGAAAGCCGCTAAAAAAATTGATTTCTAAATTTTTAGTTTCCTTTGATGCTTCACCTTTATGCATGTGTAATAAACTCAATAGAAATTCACTTGTTGCTTAGTTGAAATTTAGATTAGACTTTTGCATTTAGGGCACGTGTCTAGTTCAATTTATTTCAATTTTTGTTGAAGAGTGCTGGAGAAAAGGTATGTGTGCATTCATATAGAATAGGACCAATATTTTGAAGTGATTTACCGCTTTGAGTATTACCTTATTGTGAATAAACTGTACACTTGCACAATTGACTTTAAGGGCAAAACCTAAATAAACAAGATAAGATGGGGATTTCATCACCCTTCCTTAGCCCAAAAATCATCTCCAAGTGCACTCACACTTGGGAGATTCCTTAGCCTAAAAATCATCTCCAAGTGCACTCACACTTTCTCAAGCCTTAACTAAAAATCAATAGACGTTGGCCCTAGAGACATCTCGGACTCACTAAGAGATTAACCGAGGTTGGAAATTGTAAGAACTATACTCCTGCAAAATCGGTGTCCAAGGATAGTGGATTGAGAGGTAAATCCTCGAAAGCTCTGTGGTTTGGCGTAATTAGGCCCGTGGCTCTGCCCGGATACCTCCCCCCGAGCTTTGCCCTTTCCTGGCCGATTAGCTTGTAGTCGAGTTCCTAAACAACCTTCCCCGGAGAATCGACCAGTTAGGAGTCGTCTAGGTCCAGGTACCTTAGACTAAGGCTTTGTGGTTGTTTTTCTTTCTTTTGTTTATTTGTTTTATCTTTTCGTTTGTTTGCTATTTTTACGTTGTTTGTGGCGTACTGAATGCAAGAGTGGGTGAGAGATCTTGTAACTTCTAGATTAACAAGAAACACTTCTCTGCCCTTACATTCAGAACTGGTGATGGCGTCACTTCAGGATAGATTTTACCCGATCAGAACTTCACTTCCATCTTGCATAAAACTTCCTAAAGCAAACGGAAATAACTTCGAGTTAAAGCCCCAATTCATTAACACTCTTCCCAAATTTCATGGTTTAGAATCAGAGGACGCATACTTCTTTGTTAGGGAATTTGAAGAAGTATGCCTCATGATGCGTATACCCCAGCTTGGAGACGATGCCGTTAGGTTACGTTTCATCCCTTTTTCCCTAAAGGACCTACCTGAAATGGTTGTACAACTTGGCAGCAGATTCACTCACGACATGGGATGATTTCGTCAGGACCTTCTTGAAGAAATTCTACCCAATTCAGAAAACTACCCTCATTAGGAAGAACATTATGCAGTTTAGGCAAGAACCGAGTGAACCATTTTGGAGATACTTTGAGCGATTCAAAGATCTCCTAGCTCAGTGACCTCATCATGGTGTGGAGAAATGGCGTCAGTGCCATATTCTCTACGATGGTCTAGACTATCAAACAAAGACCCTATTAGAAACGATGTTTCAGGGAGGGTTCTTTTAGAAGGATGAGAATCAGGGTTGGGATTATTTGAGGATTTAGCTGAGAAAACCCTGCAATGGGAGCCAGCCTTGGAGAAACCTAGGAATTCACAATCTATATCTTCAAGAGGAGGGCTCCTATCTCTAGAATCACGCTGCCGAGGCTAAGATTGCTACCCTAATGAGAAGGATAGAGGCTCTGAAAACTAAATAGCCTACCAATGTCATCTAGATCAACCCACCACCAATTCTCAATCCGGGTTGTTCGTATTGTCAGGCACCAAACCATGTCTTTGAAGAGTGCCCTGTTTTCCACACCCAACAAGTGCCATCGGAACACCTGAACGCGGCTTATTCACGGCCGCCACACAACCCCTACTCACAAACATACAATCCCGGCTGGAGAAATCACCCCAATTTCTCCTGGGCCCAAAACAATCCTCCCAGGCCTAATTTTTCTAGCAATTTTCACCATCCTACTCCTCCACCAACTTTTCCCGGTCAAGCCCCAGCTTCTTCCTCCCAAGGTTCACCAATGGAAAAGAAAATCAGTAAATTGGAGGAGAGCATAGAGGCTTTCATAAAGTCCCAAACCGCTTTTATGCAAAACCAGGGACAAACTCTGAATAATCATTCACAGGCTATATCGAGAATGGAAATGCAGATGAGCGAGTTAGCTAGTTCCCAAGTGAAACACTAAAAGGTACTTTGCCTAGTCAGCCGCTAGTTAACCCAAAAACCTTCAATCAAGCATATGGAATTCAGGATCCATCGATTAACTAGTGCAATGTTGTTCACACACTGCGATCTGGAAAGAAGATAGACAACCAGGTCTACCAACAGAAAAGTCCAGTCCATCCTGATCCCACTCCAGCCTCCACCTCTGCTAGTTCCTCCCAATCCGCTCTACAAACATCTGACGAGGACAAAGCTACTGAACAAGTCTATAAGCCTGTAGCACCCTTTCCCAAAAGGCTTAGGAACAACAATAAGAATATGCTTATGGAGAAAATGCTAGAGATGTTCAACCAAGTCAAATTGAATGTGCCACTTCTTGACGCTATCCAACAAGTCCGGGCTTATGCTAAATTTCTTAAGGATATGTGTACGAAGAAGAGAAAGACCAATATGCCCAAGAAAGTATTCTTGGCCACTAATATAAGCGAAATTCTGTCTGATCCCATTCCGGTGAAATATAAGGATCCCGGATGTCTCACCATTTCCTGCACCATAGGACAGACCAAAATCAGTAGAGCGCTTCTTAACCTGGGAGCAAGTATCAACTTGCTACCTCTCTTAGTATACCAGCAACTTGGGTTGGGCGAGCTAAGCCCAACTCGAGTCACCATTCAGCTAGTTGACTGATCTGTGAAGATCCCGAAGGAGGAAATCACAGACGTCCTTATCCGGATCGGGAATTTCATTTACCCCGTTGACTTCATTGTGTTTGAGACCCAACCTATGTCCAATCTTAGGTCTCAAACTCTCGTCATCTTAGGGCGCTCATTTCTTACTACGGCCAATGCCATAATCAATTGTAGAAACGGGTTCATGCGATTGACTTTTGGAGACATGACGAAGGAAGTCAATGTCTTCAATCTTGGAAGATAACCTAGGGATGTCAATGATCAGACGTTTGAGGTCAATTCTATTGAAAACCTGACCAGTGAGCATGAGGAAAGTATGGAGATAGAAACTGAGGCAGAGTTTGATCTGAAGGCTGAGGATTTTAATCTAGACCAGATGTAGATTCAGTAGTGGATTGGGCATCAAGCCCAAGTGTACCTCATCATAGGATTGAAAACCCAGAGATTGCCTCCAATGAAGCAACACCTTCCCTAGAGCTAAAAGCCTTGCCTGAACACCTCAAGTACGCCTACCTGGGCGGAAAGGATACCTTGCCAGTCATCATAGCATCCCACCTGACTGAGCTACAAGAGGACAGCTTAATGTCTATTCTGAAAAGACATAGGGAAGCCATTGGATGGAAGATGAAGGACATTAAGGGAATAAGTCCAGCCATAGTGCAACATAGAATCCATTTAGTCGATGAAGCAACCCCTAGGAGGGACCCACAACGAAGGCTTAACCCTCTTATGCAAGAGGCAGTTAAGGCTGAAATTCTGAGACTATTAGATAATGGGATAATTTATCCCATTTCTGATAGCCAATGGGTTAGCCCTATTCATGCGGTCTCAAAAAAGGCTGGCTTTACGGTGGTAGAAAATGAGAAAAGAGTTGGTACAAACAAGACTGCTTACCAAGGTTCGTATTTGTATCGACTACATGAAGCTGAATGCAGCTACCCGTAAAGACCACTTTCCGCTACCCTTTATCGACCAAATGCTTGAGCGTTTGGCTGGACATGAGTACTACTGCTTTCTAGATAGGTACTCGGGATACAATCAAATCCCCATTGCTGCAGAAGACCAAGAAAAGACGACGTTCACCTGCCCATTAGGAACCTTTGCTTATCGGTGCATGCCTTTTGGATTGTGTAATGCTCCCGCAACGTTCCAACGGTGCATGCTTAGTTTGTTATCTGACATGGTGGAATGTTTTCTTGAGATTTTCATGGATGACTTCTCTATTTACAGAGATTCATTTGATCAGTGTCTCATCACCTAGAGTTACTGCTACAAAGATGCATTGAGAAAAACCTAACTCTAAACTGGGAAAAATGTCACTTCATGGTGAGACAGGGGATTATCTTGGGCCATGAGATTTCGAGGAGAGGCATAGAAGTGGATAAGGCTAAAGTAGAAGTGATTGTTAAGCTTCCACAACCCAAAAGCATCAAGGATATTAGATCCTTTTTAGGGCATACTGGTTCTACCGATGATTTATTAAGGATTTTAGCAAAATCGCGAGGCCCTTAACCAACCTGCTCGCTAAGGACGTGCCCTTTGATTTCAACGATGAATGTTTCAAGTCATGGGGGAAGTTTAAGTAAGAACTTATTTCTGCGCCTATTATTTCTGCTCCTAATTAGGCCCAACCGTTTGAAATCATGTGTGATGCATCTGATTTTGCTATTGGCGCTGTTCTAGGACAACGTACCGCAACACATGATTTACTATTCGAGTAGGACCTTGAATGACGCCTAACAGAATTATACAACGACTGAGAAGGAATTCTTGGCCGTTGTCTTTGCGTTAGAAAAGTTCTGGCCCTACTTGTTAGGTTCGAAGACGGTGATTTTTACGGATCACTCGGCTCTGAAATACCTTATGACCAAGAAGGAAGCAAAAGCCCGACTGATTCGGTGGATCCTTTTGCTTCAAGAATTTGACTTAGAAATCTGGGATAAACGAGGTATAGAAAATGTGGTCGCTGGTCATCTCTCACGAATTTCGAATGCACCAACCATCCAAGCTCCGATCAATGAGGATTTCCCAGACGAGCACATCCTAGCCATTCTTAAGGAACCCTGGCATGCGGACATTGTTAATTACCTGGCCACGGGACAATTACCTGCTTACTGGACAAAGCAAGACCAATACCACTTCTTTGCCCAAGTACGGTACTTCTTCTGGGAAGAACCGTATCTTTTTAAGTATTGTCCCGACCAAATTATTAGACGATGCATACCAGAGGAGGAATAGAGGAGTGTGCTCAGCTTTTGCCACGACCTTGTATGCGGAGGACACTTCGGTCCCCGCAAGACTGCAGAGAAGGTTCTACAAAGTGGGTTCTACTGGCCCACTCTGTTCAAAGACTCATATCATTTTTGCAAGTCATGCGCAAATTATTAGAAAATTGGAAAAATTTCAAGAAGAGACATGATGCCCCTGAACCCGATCCTTGAAGTTGAAATTTTTGATGTTTGGGGTATCGATTTCATGGGGCCATTCCCTAGTTCCTTCGGCAACCAGTTCATTTTGGTTGCTGTAGATTATGTCTCTAAGTGGGTAGAAGCTGTGCCAACTAAGACGAATGACAACAAAGTGGTTGTCAAATTTCTCAAAGAGAACATCTTCTCCCGATTTGGCACCCCCAGAGAGATAATTAGTGATAATGGATCATATTTCTGCAACAGAGTTTTGAAAGCTCTAATGCGAAAATATTCCATCAATCACAAGTTATCTACTCCGTATCATCCCCAGACAAATGGGCAAGTCGAAGTCACCAACCGACAGATCAAGCTCATTCTGGAAAAGACTGTAGGACAAACCGAAAGGATTGATCGGTTAAGCTCAATGATGCATTGTGAGCTTACCGCACTGCTTTTAAGACAGTTCTAGGGATGTCTCCTTATAGAATCATGTTTGAAAAAAACCTGTCATCTACCAGTAGAGTTAGAACACCGGGCCCTCTGGGCAATTAAGCAACTCAACTTTGATCTGACTAAGGCCGGTGAACTTAGGAGACTGCAGATTTCAGAATTAGAGGAGATACGGAATGAAGCCTATGAGAATGCCCGAATCACCAAGAGCAGGACTAAACTTTTCATGACCAAATCATAACCCGAAAAAACTTTGCATCGGGAGATAGGGTTCTGCTGTATAACTCTAGACTTCATATTTTCGTGGGAAGCTGAAAACTCGTTGGTCGGGACCATTCATTGTGCGCACTGTTTTCCCACACGGTGGTATGCTTATTGCAGACCCTAAGAACAACACGGAATTCAAAGTGAATGGGCAAAGACTGAAGCCCTTCTTGACCAATGAGCCTATAACTCCGAATGATAGTGTGCTGACTCTTTTTGCCCCGTCATACACCTAACCACAACAAATAAATAAAAAAACAAAAAAAAATAACAAAAAAAATAACAAAAAAAATTGTTTATATGCTTACCCCTTCTACATTCTTTTTGACATTTCTTTAACCTATTCGCACTTGGCCAGCCGGAGTCCACGAAGACGGTGACATCATTTCTTCTCCCTATTTATTGCATTTGCATTTCCATATGTATTCATTGAGGACAATGCATTAGATAAGTGTGGGGGGGGGGTGCTAACACTTTTTCTTTTTCCTTTTATTCTTTCTTTTTCTTTTAAAAAAAAATCTCCAGATTGAAAAGAAATTTCATACTCTTTATAAAAATACCAAAAAATTGTAGGAAATACGGGAACCTTATTAATGAATCTTTATTTTTTTCTAAATAAATAAGAAAGATTGGTTTGACTAAAAAGTTAGAAGGGATAAGGAAAATAACTCATACCGTTTATTTAGCCTTAGTAGAATATGTATAACCCCCACACACATGCTTGGGATTTAGAGACATAACTCTGAAAAAAAAAAGCTGGATAATTATGCCTCAAGAAGCATGATTACTCACGCCAAAAAAAAAATTCTATATATAATAATGTATAAATAAATCTTGATTTCATGGCCTACTCCACATGCATATTTGACCTGAAGGGTGTTTTTCCACCTGGTGCCCTAAGACCATCTGGTTTGGGAGTCATCGGTTTGATATGTGTTACATAAGTGAAGTAGAAAGCCTAATGGAACTAAGAATAATAAGTAAATATTAATAAAATTAAATGATATTCAAAGTTGAGTGGAAAAATCCCAAGCACATCACACTTACACATTATGCATATCTATCTAAAGCAAAATAAAAGAATGAGTTAGAAGTACAAGATCCTTTCTAAATTTAAAGAAAAATCATTGTTTTTTCTTTTATGAAGGCTAAAGTATAAGAGGACTTATGAGGGTTAAACCTAATTCTTACATCATTCGGTCATTTTTACTTAGATGATTGAAAGTTCTTTTTCATAAAAAAAGAGATAGAGAGAAAAATTCTTTCTAACAACTAACTTCTTTTCTTTACTTACTGGATTTTGTGGGTGCAATCCGCTGAAAACCCTCGGAGACAACACTCATCCTCTAGGGGAAACCTAGAGGTTTAAAGGCTTATTGCACATGCTCAGTGTAATCGCATCACCTGCGAAAGTGGTATAAGCATTTTCTTATTTTTGTTTTGCTCGGGACGAGCAAAAAGATAAGTGTGGGGGTGTGATTTGTCTCTAATTTTGCATAATTTTCATCACATTCTCATATTTATTTCATGTAAAATTTTGCTAATAAAACCTTGCTTGCTTCATCCTAGGTCCATGGTGTGCAAATGAAGAAGAAGACCTAAATCACCATTTAATTGGTGATTAAAAGCCTACCAAGTAGCCATTAACTTTAGGGTGAAGATTTTGTCAGCCCAGGGTATCAAATCGCAAATTCAGAAGATCAAGGCATCAGAAGACAGTCTGGGTGACGCGCTGCCTGAAGCCAGGCGCGCGCCGCCCTGGCAGGGCCGCGGAAACGCGGCCCAGGCCGCGTTTTCGTGGCCCTTTAGGCGCGCGCTCCTGTGCTTTGGGCCACGTGCCGTTCACGTGGCCCCTTTTCCCCTGGTGCCAATAAATACCCCCAGGGGTCCTCAGTTTGAGCAGATCCAGAGCTTTAGCAAGTTTTTGTAATCTTATTTTTAGATTTGTAGTTGTTGTTATTGTTCTTCTTCTAGTTGTTGTTTTAGCCATTAGAGTGAAAGAGAGAGAGAGTGTGTAAGTGTTGTATTTGAAGGGTGACATGCTAATACAAGTACTACTTCTCTTCCTTCTTTCAATTTACTTGTGCTTTCCTTTGCTTTTACTTCATTGTTGTAGTGTAAAGTCATTGCTCTTTACTTCTTCCTTTTGTTGTTTCTTTTTGTAGTGTAACTCCCTTCCTCTCTACTTCTTTTCCTTTGTTGTTTCTTTTACTTTTATGGCTAACTAACTTTTCTATAGCATGGCTAACTAACTACTAACCCACTAATCTCTTACTACTTGATTGATAACCCGCATGAGTCAATAGTGTCAAACAAGCCTTGTGCAAACGAGAGCTATGGCATCTTAAGACGAGGGTTCTAACTCTAACTTACTTATAAGTATTTACCTTCGTATATTTCATACTTAAGTGGTTTTTTGATGATCTATGGGTTTTGTACTTTGCTTGTTGTTGTAAGTTAGAGACTTTCCTTTTAACTTTGCCGATGCCATTAGTGCACTCGTGTCTTCCCGTATTCTCGCCTTCTATTGGATCTTGATATGGGAATGTCCGAGTTTTTGCCGTGTAAAGCAAAGTTATAGGAAGAACTTTCACTCGATTTTCACATGAATAGTTCCAATGTACAAGGGTTGTGTTCGCCTATGATCCATCGTGAGGCTATCTTCTAAATGTTAGAAATTAGTGGGAGCACTTAGTAGAAAGTTAGCCATGCATTTTTACAACTAAGAAAAAGATCCACTTTTACAAACAACTAAAACATTTTTCCAACAATTCTTAAAAAATAACTTGTTTTCACTTTTCAATTCTTTATTTGGAAATAAGAACTTTCTTTCTTCTTGAACTTTGAAGCCGCATCAAGCTTCCATCGCTCTCCCTCCTTGTGAATACGACCCGTATAGCCACTTCGCTACTACGGAAGAATCGCAAAAGCAGTAACATCAACCCACACTTCCTTCTCTTATTTTAGTGCTTGCTTTTTGCCGATCAGAAGCCAAGGATCAAAGGCCATTTCGTCAAAATCTCAGACTTAAACTGCAAATTCAGCTGAAAATAAATACAAATAGAGAAGCTGGGGAGCACCACCAATAGGGTGTGGCCACTGGCCGCGGAAACGCGGCCAAAGCCGCGTTTTCGCGGCTTTGTTAGGGAGTTTGGGGGAGCGTTTGCTCCCCCTATCTTCTCACACCTCTCCCCTCTGGGTTTTTGCCTATAAAAGGCAGGGTTTTCACTGTTAATGGGGGCGACCAAGCAGAGAGTAGAACTTAGGCTAATTTATAGTTTGTAACTTAGATTTTTAATTTTCTTTCATGTAATTTTTATTTTCTTTATGTAACTGAGAGGAGATGATACTTTCATAGAGGAATGAGAGCAAGCCTGTACTGCAGGTGACATCGGTGTAAGTGATCTCTTCTTCCATTGTTATTTGAATTGAATCAAAGTTACTTTTTCTTTTTTACTCTTAATTTCGTTTACTCTCCTCTAATGTGTTGCAATCCAAGTGATTCTGTAAGCTTCAAGACTGCTTCGCCATTGCAAGTGCCCTTGATGGCTTATGGTAATGAACAACCATTCTCTTACTAGTATAGTTTGCCCTTTTATTCTTAGTGTAGATCAGGAATAGGGAAGATCCAACACGCCATGCTTGATTGCCTTTAAAGACAAGATAAGTCGTAGCTACGAATCCAAGGTATATGAGCACAAAAGGGTAAGTAATTTTTAGTTTCTTTCTTTTCTTTTAATTCTTTAGTTTAGAATACCACAATCTACCACTTCTTTCATCACTCATTTCGATTTCTTTGTATATGTCTATTTTCTATTTTTCTTCACCTTCTCATTCTATCACTTTCTTCCTAACTTGACTTTAACTCTTTTTCATTTTCTTTTTAAGAACTAAAGAAGAACTTTAACCATACTTTGTATCTTAAAAGAAAACTTACTAAAAAAGCTTCCATCGCTAGTCCATCCTTGTGGATGACGACCCACATAGCCACTTGCTATCGCGGTAGAATTGAGTAACTTGCACTCTTTATTCTAAATCTGAAATTCTATATTTTTGTGCAGGTTTCAACTCAATCAATTTTTGGCGCCGTTGCCAGGGAGGGACGGTAAGTAATTCTCTTTAAAGTTTACATTTTTGGTTAACTTTCTTCTTTGTTTGTTTTGTACAGATTTAACAACAAGGAATTCTTGCTGTAGTGGACACATAAGTGGACTTGGACTCTGCTCAAGAAAGCAGAGCCAAGAAGCCCTCAGATTTGCTACAGTCCTATGGCAAACTGAGTGAACTGCTAACCTGTATTTTCTGTAGGTTGGCTGAATTGCGTAGTTTAAAAATATGTAGCATTTATCTCCTTATTTGACTCACTGTATATATATTTCTAACACAACAGTAAAAAGTTGATTGTAAATGCTAAAAATGATTTAGACTTTACATTTAGGCACGCGTCTATTTCATTACATTTTCTATTTATTGTTGAAGAGTGCTGGAGTAAAGGTACGTGTGCATAGCATCTAGTATAAGAACATTTTTGGATTGTTTACATTGCTTAAGTGTTGCTTTTCTTGTACACTACACTAAATTGATCTATAAACAAGATAAGGTGGGGAAGTCATTACCCTCCCTTAGCCAACAAACAATCTCCTCACTCACTAACCCAAGCCTAACTAAAAAATGAGTAGACGTTGGCCCTAGGGACATCTCGGACTCAATTAGGAGATTATTCTAAGGGGGAAAGTGTTGGCCCAAAAGGTTACACTCTCCATTTGTTTAGAGTTTTGATGATAACAAAACAAATAAGAGCTATTTGGTACTAATAAGTTTGTTCAAGATAAGTTTCAGGTTTTGTACCATGTTTGGAGGCCATTGTTTAGCTTTTGAAAGAAATTCTAAGTTCATGGAGCAAAGAAGGCTTATGGCACATCAAGGAAGGAACATATAAGAGAAGGCTCTAGCTAGACTTTGCATGGCTCAAGACTTCAAGATTGCTCATGAGATTTCATTAGTTTTGTTTCTAATTTTATAGTTTTGTTAAAGAATAGTGATTAGGATTGAAGCTCTATATTCCAACACACACGTTTTTGTGCACATGCATTTCCTAGAAATATTCCCTATAAATATATACAAAATAATTTAATACAAAGCCTTTTGATTACAAACTCAATTTATGTTTTATATATATCTCTAATCAAAAATATTTTATTAGATATCAAAATCTCCTTAAAATTCTTGTTCAGTTTTGACTTTTGGCCTGAGCCGATCGACCGACCGGTCGGCCGACACTTGTTAGGTCAGTTCTATCGACCGACCCAGTCGACTGATTTTCTGGCAGGATGGATGTGTATCCGTGTGCACGTTCTTCGGCCGACCGGGCGGACGACCGAAGACTTCGGTCGACCGGGCGGCTGGCCGACTGAAGTGGTGTCACTCTCTGCTTGTTTCGGTCGACCGGGCGGTCGACCGAGAGCCTGCAACGGCTCTTTTGTTTGAATCCCGGTCGACTGGCCGGTCGACCGAGGTAGCCGTTTCACCCATAACGGCTAGCTTTTAAACACGTTTTAAATTTGTATTTTTCATTTCTAAACGAATATAGGGGATATTTTATGGGTCAAATTCTTCCTAATTAACATTATATGAGTTTACTTTTTAATCCCTAGCCCTCTCCTATAAATAGGGGTGATTAGGGTTATGTTTTTTAAAAAAAACAACAACAAGCATTATACATAAAGTTTCAAAAGTTTTCAAAAGCTTTCAAGAGAGTTTGGTCCTTGGTTTTTGTGCTGAAGATTCTCTCATCGCTGAAGTTCTATTTTCTAAACTCTCTCTAGTTCATTTCCTTTTTCCACTTACACTATTTGAGCTTCAATTCTAACCATTACTCTATAGGGCTCTTGTAAGGGAAAGAAGCGTTTGCAAAAGATAGTTTGTGGTCTTTTGATCACCAAGAGAGAACTTGTACTTGAGATTGTGGAGTTGGGTACTCCGGTGTATTTGTAACCTCTTTGTGAAGTTATAGTTGCTAGAAATCCTTCTGGGTGAAGGCGGGGACGTAGAGCTGGGTGCTCGAACCTCGAAAAAATTCTCGGTGTTTGCGTTTGGTTTACTTGTTCTTACTTGCTCTTAATTCTTGCTTCAATCACTTACTTTATATTCATTGCTTTATCTACTTGCTTCACATTTTTTTTGCTATATTGTACTTGCTCTTCATTTTCATTGTTATATTCACTTGTTGCATAATCACATTGTCAATCAAATACTCATACAACAAGATTGCATTGCGCACCTCCAACTCATATCTAGAGGAGTTAGGAGGAAGGAGTTCAGAGCCCTTCACGGGGTATTCGGCTTCTAGTCTTGTTTTGGGTTGATTGTTGCATCATATTTTTTATTGTGCATTGATTAGCATTATCACCTATTCACCCCCCTTCTAGGTGACTTTCAATTGGTATCAGAGCTTGGACTCTAGGTTTGGCTTAACATCCTTAGAGAGATCCTAAAAATTTGCTAATCAACATTTGCATTCTTTCATTCATACACTAGTAAACATAACCGACAACATCAAAACCCCTCCTAAATTTGATGGACTTAATTTCCCTATTTGAAAGGTTAGGATGACTATCTTTTTACAATCTTTAGGTAGCTTAGTGGCAAAATCCTTGACCAAACCCTATGTTAGACCCGATAGTGATGAAAGCACGTGGTCCGACTTTACCTTTAGAGAATATGAGGCTAACTCTAAGGCCCAAAATTCCCTCCTAACCGCCTTGAATGAGGATGACCTTACACGAGTTATACATTGCCAATCCGCCTATGAGATTTGGCAACATTTGTTGGTCACCCACGAGGGGACATCACAAGTAAAGAGAGCTAAGATAGATCTCTTGAGGTCCCAATATGAATCTTTTAAAATGATTGATGATGAATCTATTGATTGTATGATTACAAGGTTTACTAAAATCATCAATGCTCTTTCCTCTTTAGGTGATGATATTTCCAATGACCAAAAGGTGCGAAAAGTGATTCAGGCTCTTCCTTCTTCATGGGAGAAAAAGGCCACCACCTTGAAAGAATTGAATGACAAGGACGAAATGGATCTCATTAGTCTCATTGGAAACTTGAAGACTCATGAGATGGAAAAGAAGGCAAGAGAAGAAGCCGCTCCTCTAAAGAAGAAATCCATAGCCTTCAAGTCTTCCTCCACTCTTGATGACGAAGAAGAAGATGGAGAAGAAGATGAGGAGCTCTCCCTTCTTGTGCGAAACGTGAAGAGAATGCACCGTAAGAACAAACTCAACTTTAGAAGGAAGTTTGAAGGAAAAGAGGAGAGAAGAATCATTTGCTACAATTGCCGTAAGCCCGGACATATCATGGCCGATTGCCCGGAATTCAAGAAAAAGGTGACTTCCTCCTTCAAGCAAAAGAAGCCGGTCGAAAAGAAAGCTTACAAAGCAACTTGGGATTCGGAAAGCGAGTCCGAAGACGAGGTGGACACGGCGAACATGTGTTTCATGGCAAACACACCAAAGGTAACCCCTCAACCTCTTGATGAAGAAGATGAATTAAGTAAAGAAGTACTTGTACATACTTTTGTTGAACTTTCAGAAACCTATGATAATAAAAAGATTGAATGTTCTAAATTAGAAAAGAAACTTGCTTTTCTTAAAAATCAACTTGCTATTGTTTCTAAAGAAAAGGATGAAATTTCTTCAAATCTTATTTTTACTCAAAATGAATTTAGTGCTTACAAAGTTGCTTGCAAAGCAAAATTTTCAAAGATTGATGAAAAAGAAATTTCTTCATTAAAAACTAGAATTGTTGATTTTGAAAAAGTTTTGAAGGATTGTGCTTTCAACACTAAGAAACTTGAGGAAATATTTTCTAAAAAGCACACTTCTCATGCTAAAGCTTCTCATATCAAAATTCCTCATGCTCACACTACACACAACACTCATGCTAAATTTACACATGCTCACAAGTTACACACTTACTATGCTTTTAAATATGGTAGAGTATATAGATGCACTTATTGTGGTAAGAATGGACATTTGGCTAAGTTTTGTTATGACCAAATAAATAGAACAAATAATCTTGTATGGGTTCATGATACTAATACTTTAGGACCCAAGAAAATATGGGTACCAAAATCAAGTTCTAAATTATTTGATGTAGGTACACACCAAGGCTCCAAGACGTAAGGAGCGGTGGTACCTTGATAGTGGTTGTTCAAGACACATGACATGGGATATCAATAACTTCACAACCCTATCAAGGTACATGGAAGGTGGCACCGTCACCTTCGGGGATGACTCCAAGGGCACTATCATCGGTATAGGTAACATTCAAATTGGTGCATCTCCCATTATAGAAAATGTTGTTTTTGTTGATAGTTTTAAACATAACTTGCTTAGTATAAGTCAACTTTGTGATCGTGGACTTAAAGTTATTTTTGATGACTCTTCTTGCAAGATTTTTGATTGCAAAACCAATGATTGTATTCTCACCGGATTTCGTGATGATAAGTTTATATCATTGACATGCTTAATTTGGATTGTTCTACTAAATGCTTGAATGTTTTTGATGAAAATTATTGGCTTTGGCATAGAAGATTAGGACATGCATCTTTTGACCATCTTTCTAGGATTAATTCTAAGGAATTGGTGAAGGGTATTCCTTACTTGAAGTTTGAGAAAGACCGCATTTGTGGTGCGTGCCAACTTGGGAAACAAACCAAGTCTTCCTTCAAACCAATTAAGGATATCATGTCAACTAGGCCATTAGAATTAATTCATATGGATCTTTTTGGACCAACTAAAACTAAGAGCTTAAATGGAAGTAGATATGCATTTGTTTTAGTTGATGATTTTTTCCGATTTATTTGGGTTTTCTTTTGGAACACAAAGATCAAACTTTTTCTCATTTTAAGATTTTTCGAAAAAGGGTTGAAAAAGAAAAGGTTTTTCGATTTTGAAAATAAGGAGTGATAGAGGTGGTGAGTTTGTTAACCAACTCTTCATGACTTATTGTGATGAAAAGGGAATCAAGCATGAAATGTCATGTCCTAGAACTCCACAACAAAATGGAGTTGTAGAAAGGAAAAATAGAACACTTCAAGAGTTGGCTAGGACCATGATGAGTGAATATGACCTCCCTCAATATCTATGGGCCGAGGCCGTAAACACCGCATGCTATATTTCAAATTGCATTTATTTGTGTAAAAATTCTTCCAAAACATCTTTTGAAATGTATCATTCTAGAAAACCTAATGTTTCATATTTCAAAGTTTTTGGATGCAAGTGTTTTGTTTTGAATTCTAGAGATAACTTGGGTAAATCTGATGCTAAGGCTTATGAAGCAATTTTTGTTGGATATTCTTCTACTAGTAAAGCTTATAGAGTGTTCAATAGATCTTCCCTTACCATTGAAGAATCCATGCATGTTAAATTTGAAGAATCTAATGTGGTTGTTGAGAATGTTGTAGAGATTGACCCATTAGGTGAAGACATGGAGAGACTATCATTAAAGGACTCACCCGCTCAAGAAGAAAGGCAAGAACCCATTGGTGATGTTCATAAGGATGAAGTGAAAGATTCTCAACTACTTCCTAAAGATTGGAGATAGCTACAAATCACCCCAAGGAACTCATTTTAGGTGATGTCTCTAAAGGGGTAACAACTCGCTCCAAACTCCATGACTTATGTGATAACTTTGCATTCATTTCTCATTTTTAACCCAAAAGCATCCTCGAAGCCGAGGCGGACTCATATTGGTTGCTAGCCATGCAAGAGAAACTCAATCAATTTGAGCGCAACCAAGTTTGACACCTTGTACCTAGGCCTCACGATAGACCAATAATTGGTACTAAGTGGATCTTTAGGAACAAGATGGATGAGTCCGAAAATGTTATTAGGAATAAAGCTAGGTTAGTGGCCCAAGGTTACACTCAAGTTGAAGGAATTGACTTTGAGGAGACCTTTGCACCCGTAGCACGGCTTGAAGCCATATGGATAACACTAGCTTTTGCATCTTTTAAAAATTTTAAACTTTTTCAAATGGATGTGAAAAGTGCATTTTTAAATGGTTTTATTAATGAAGAAGTTTATGTTGAACAACCTCTCGGTTTTGTTGATCATGTTCATCTCAATTTTGTTTTTAAACTTGATAAAGCTTTGTATGGATTGAAACAAGCTCCAAGAGCTTGGTATGAAAGGCTTTCTAGTTTTCTCATTTCAAATGATTTTGTTAAAGGCAAAGTAGACACAACTCTTTTTACTAAGCATGTTGATAATGACATTTTAATTGTGCAAATTTATGTTGATGATATAATCTTTGGTTCTACTAATGAGTTTTTATGCAAAGAGTTTGAAAAGGTTATGCAATGTGAGTTTGAAATGTCTTCCATGGGTGAATTGAATTTCTTTCTTGGACTCCAAATCAAGCAATTGCAAGATGGGATATTCATAAGTCAAGCCAAGTATGCAAAGGAACTCGTAAAGAAGTTTGGACTTGAAAGCTCAAAAGTTTGCAACACTCCCATGGCAACTACAATCAAGCTAGATAAGGATGACCAAGGTAAATGCGTTGATATTAAGTTATATAGAAGCATGATAGGAAGTTTGTTATATTTGACGGCAAGTAGGCCGGACATCATGTTTAGTGTGTGTCTTTGTGCTAGATTCCAATCGTGTCTTAGAGAGTCCCATCTTATTGCGGTAAAACGCATCATTCGTTATATTAAGGGCACAATTGGAATGGGTCTATGGTATCCGAAAACCGGAGATTTCTCAATGACGAGTTATTCGGATGCCGACTATGCGGGTTGTAGAGTAAATAGAAAGAGTACTAGTGGGACATGTCAATTTCTTGGTAATTGTCTTGTTTCATGGTCCTTTAAGAAATAAAATTCCGTAGCTCTATCAACCGCCGAGGCGGAGTATGTTGCAGCGGGGGCTTGTTGTGCACAAGTCCTTTGGATGAAACATACTTTCCTTGATTATGATTTGCATTATGATCATATAAAAATTTTTTGTGATAATACTAGTACTATTCATATGACCAAAAATGCAAATCAACATAGTAAGACCAAGCACATTGAGATTAGGTATCACTTTCTTAGAGATCATTTTGAGAAAGGTGATATAGATATTGATTATGTTTTCACGGATTTGCAACTTGCCGATATTTTCACTAAACCACTTGATTTTGCTAGATTCTCCTTTATTTGTGGTGAACTAAATATTTGTGTTATTGAATAATAAATTTTTTTACCCTTTTTTGATGTATGACAAAAAGGGGGAGAATAAGTCTGAGTTTATTATGGTCTTGATTCCAATAAGTGTTTATGATTTCTTGTATTTGAGTTTAAGTATTTTTGCAAGTGTTTAATATCTCATGGTTTTTGTTTGCGTAGCCTGAATATAATATTGTTTTTCTTTGTTTAATGTAGCATAATTTGAGGGGGAGCTTACACCTCTCTTTTATTTTTTTAACATAGCCTATTTGTTTTGTCATCATCAAAAAGGGAGAGATTGTTGGCCCAAAAGGTTACACTCTCCATTTGTTTAGAGTTTTGATGATAACAAAACAAATAAGAGCTATTTGGTACTAATAAGTTTGTTCAAGATAAGTTTCAGGTTTTGTACCATGTTTGGAGGCCATTGCTTAGCTTTTGCAAGAAATTCTAAGTTCATGGAGCAAAGAAGGCTTATGGCACATCAAGGAAGGAACATAGAAGAGAAGGCTCTAGCTAGGCTTTGCATGGCTCAAGACTTCAAGATTGCTCATGAGATTTCATTAGTTTTGTTTCTAATTTTATAGTTTTGTTAAAGAATAGTGATTAGGATTGAAGCTCTATATTCCAACACACACGTTTTTGTGCACATGCATTTCCTAGAAATATTCCCTATAAATATATACAAAATAATTTAATACAAAGCCTTTTGATTACAAACTCAATTTTATGTTTTATATATATATCTAATCAAAATATTTATTAGATATCAAAATCTCCTTAAAATTCTTGTTCAGTTTTGACTTTTGGCCTGAGCCGGTCGACCGACGGTCGGCCGACACTTGTTAGGTCAGTTCTGTCGACCGACCCAGTCGACTGGTTTTCTGGCAGGATGGATGCGTATCCGTGTGCACGTTTTTTGGCCGACCGGCAGACGACCGAAGACTTCGGTCGACCGGGCGGCTGGCCGACTGAAGTGGTGTCACTCTCTGTTTGTTTTGGTCGATCGGGCGGTCGACCGAGAGCCTGCAACGGCTCTTTTGTTTGAATCCCGGTCGACCGGCCGGTCGACCGAGGTAGCCGTTTCAGCCATAACGGCTAGCTTTTAAATACGTTTTAAATTTGTATTTTTCATTTCTAAACGAATTTAGGGGATATTTTATGGGTCAAATTCTTCCTAATTAACATTATATGAGTTTACCTTTCAATCCCTATACCTCTCCTATAAATAGGGGTGATTAGGGTTATGTCTTAAAAAAAAAACAACAAGCATTATACATAAAGTTTCAAAAGTTTTCAAAAGCTTTCAAGAGAGTTTGGTCCTTGGTTTTTGTGCTGAAGATTCTCTCATCGCTGAAGTTTTATTTTCTAAACTCTCTCTAGTTCATTTCCTTTTTCACTTACACTATTTGAGCTTCAATTCTAACCATTACTCTACAGGGCTCTTGTAAGGGAAAGAGGCGTTTGCAAAAGATAGTTTGTGGTCTTTTGATCACCAAGAGAGAACTTGTACTTGAGATTGTGGAGTTGGGTACTCCGGTGTATTTGTAACCTCTTTGTGAAGTTATAGTTGTTAGAAATCCTTCTGGGTGAAGGCGGGGACGTAGAGCTGGGTGCTCGAACCTCGGAAAAATTCTCGGTGTTTGCGTTTGGTTTACTTGTTCTTATTTGCTCTTAATTCTTGCTTCAATCACTTACTTTATATTCATTGCTTTATCTACTTGCTTCACATTTTCTTTGCTACATTATACTTGCTCTTCATTTTCATTGTTATATTCACTTGTTGCATAATCACATTGTCAATCAAATACTCATACAACAAGATTGCATTGCGCACCTCCAACTCATATCTGGAGGAATCAGGAGGAAGGAGTTCAGAGCCCTTCACAGGGTATTCGGCTTCTAGTCTTGTTTTGGGTTGATTGTTGCATCATATTTTTTATTGTGCATTGATTAGCATTGTCACCTATTCACCCCCCCTCTAGGTGATTTTCAGAAAGGTGTTAGAATTTGACTCCTACCAAATCAGTGTTTAGGAAGGGGATTAAGGGCCGAAAGCCCGAAGGTTAGTGGTTACTTAATTAAGGAACGTCTTTGACAGATAACCTCCCACCAATCTTGCCCTGACCTGGCTGATTAGCTTGTGGTAAAAGTGCATTATACCTCCCATAGACAGTCTAACCAGTTAGGAGTCGTCTAGGTCAAAGGTCTACCTAACTTAGGTTAGAATTTTTTCTTTTTTGTTTTGCTTATTTGTTTGTTTGTTTTTTTCCTTTGTTTGTGTTTTATTGTGTGATATGGCTTATAACAACATTTTTTTCAATTTTAACGATAATCCATATTACACCTCGACCTCTTTTTCAGATTTTACCAACCGGCATATCATAATTTTAACCAACCTAGTGTGCCAGATTGGTCTTATCCGAATCATTACATGCCCCAGTCCCAATACTATGAATAAGACTGGAATAATCATCACTACTCTTTACAGAGTCAATGGGGATACAACTCCCCCGAGTCATATTGTCAACTACCCTACCAACATCCAGCTTCATATACTCCTTCTCTCGAACAACCATTAGAAGAATCAATTGACTGGGAAAAGGAGGATGGAAGCCTTAGATGAGCTTGAGTGACGAATTCAAATTTTAGAAGACTCAAAATCTCGTAAAAATTTTCAAATCACGGATCCTTACTCTATTTTTCAAGGATAACATGCCAACTTAGAAAAGAGTATGGAAACCATGATTCAATGTCAAAATTATCCACTCGATATGATAGAAGTAAGAATTAGTAGATTGGAGAACATGCGTAGGAATAAGGATACTCTCCCTATTCAATCTTTGACTATTCCTAACACTTCTAGCCATATTGATGAAAACCAAGAATCATGGTATCTTGAAGACTTTGACTAAGATTCAGTTTCACCACAAAGCCTTGAACTTGACCAATATCAACCCATTAACGAATTCACAAGTTTTCATTTTAAGAAGATTGAACTTGATCATGAATGTGAACCCGATCCCCACCTTTGTGATTCAGTTTCCATCTTCAAATCTATGTTGACTCTGATATTCTTACCCTATTTGGACCAATTTCTGAGCCAACATTTATTTCCGTACTCATAAATTTTGAAATTTAATCACTAATTTTGGATAGTCACATTCCATTGATGGGAAAAGAATGTGAATATCAATTCTTGAATTTGGACTCAACGCTTGAACCAAAACTAACTCTCGAACCCCAAGTCGATTTTCCTAAGTTTGTATTGGTTCCTGAACCTATCATTCTTGAGTCCAAGTCAACCATTCCACCGAGTCACATTCTTTTGTTGGACATAGGTATAGACCATGATGACTCTATGATGATTTTTCAGGACTGGTCATGTAAAGGAAGTAAGTTTCACGATAGGATCTTTCTTGATTGAGTAGCAACGCTTGACCCAATCAGACTATCACCGGAACCACCACCTTAAGATAGTATTTTCCTTCCCTGTCTTCTTTTTCATGCATCTATGCATTAATTCATACATTGAGAACAATGCATGAGATAGGTATGGGGGAGGGTTCTAACATAACTTAGGTTTTTCTTTTTATTAAAATTTTTTTTTAACATTTTCTTTACTTTTAAAAACATTTTGAAAATAGAAACAATATTTTGACATATTTTTTGTAAGAAATTAAGTCAATTTTAAGGAATAGGAAAATCAAAATTAAGATTTCTTAAACTTGATCAAAATAAGATTATTTGTTTGATTTTTAGGGTTAGGAAGATAATTTGTCAAAGTAATTTAGTCTTGATCTTTACCTTAATGAAATATGCACACTTAATACACTTACACACTTAGGGTTTAAACATAAAGATTCTTATGCCTTAATATAAAAAAAAAAGAAAAATATATATCTATGAAAGATGAACAATTCTAATTATTGATTAGCTAGGTACTTTGGCCTAAGCAAGCCTTAATATTTATGCGAAAGATGATTAGATAAGTTTGAGAAAAAATATATATATAAAAAATCCTCTGATTAAGCTGGGTATTTGTGCCTAATAAAACATAAGTATTCACGCCTAAAAGGGGTTCATATAATAAAATCCTTAGTTTTGTGGCCTTATTTGCTCGAGTCCTTAAGTCCTTGGGGTGTTTTCTCACCCGGTGCCCTAAGACCGTTTGGTTTGGGAGTCATCGATTAAAGGCTCGTTACATGGGCATATTAGAAAGCCTAATAGAACTAATGAATAATACCACAAAATATATATATAAATAAATAAGGTATAAGAGTTAGAGTTAATGAACCCTTAGTTAAAATTTTCACAGTCACGATGGTGCATATGACTCAGGGTAAAGTAATAGACTAGATGAGAAGTACAATTTGACTCCTTACTTTGATTGATAACAAATTTTTGAATAGAGACTAAGTTTAGGAATGAAAAATTCAATTTTCCAATAACTTATAGGTCACTTAAATCTTACAATTATATTTCAAATATGTTTCTCTTTCAAAATGCTTTTCAAAAATACTAACTCTTTGTTTCTCTTTCTTTATGGATTTTGTGGGTGTAATCCACTGAAAACCCTCACGAGATAAAACTCGTCCTCTAGGGAAAACCTAGAGGTTTAACGGCTTGTTGCACATGCTCAGTACAATCGAGTGACTTGCGAAAGTGGTCTAATAATCCTTAATATAGTTTAGTTGTTTTGCTCGAGGACGAGCAAAAGATAGGTATGGGGGTGTGATTGGTCACTAATATTGCACATTTATTATTATATTCTCATACTTATTATAGAATAAACTCTGCTTTTTTCTAATTAAATGTTTAATTTATTTGCAGGCCCATTCCTAAAGGAGAGTGAAGAGAAATGAGCCCAAAAGCCCATCAAATTCTGAATTAAATCAGAATTAATTCGAACTCAGTAAATTAAGGCAGATCAGGTCGATTAAGATCGGTTGAAAATCAGTTAGAATAAATCCCTACAAATCGATCGGTTGAAGCCAAGGATCAAAGGCCATTTCGTCAAGATCCCGAACTTAAACTGCAAATCTAGCTGAAGATAAATACAAATCAAGAAGCCGGGGAGCACCACCAACAGGGTGTGGCCACTTGGCCACACCCTGGCCGCAGAAACGCTGCCAAAGCCGCGTTTTCGTGGCTTTGTTAGGGAGTTAGGGGAGCGTTTGCTCCCCCTTTCTCACACCTCTCCCCTCTGCCTATAAAGGCAGGGTTTTCATTGTAAATGGGGATGACCAAGCAGAGAGTAGAACTTAGGCTAATTTGTAGTTTGTAACTTAGATTTTAGTTTTCTTTCGTGTAATTTTTATTTTCTTTATATAAATAAGAGGAGATGATACTTTCATGGAGGAATGAGAGCAAGCTTGTACTACAGGTGACATCGGTGTAAGTGATCTCTTCTTCCATTGTTATTTGAATTGAATCAAAGTTACTTTTTCTTTTTTACTCTTGTTTTCGTTTACTCTCCTCTAATGTGTTGCAATCCAAGTGAATCTGTTAGCATCAAGACTGCTTCGCCATTGCAAGTGCCCTTGATGGCTTATGGTGATGAACAACCATTCTCTTGCTAGTATAGCTTGCCCTTTTATTCTTAGTGTAGATCGGGAATGGGGAAGATCCTATACGCCATGCTTGATCGCCTTCAAAGACAAAGTAAGCCGTAGCTACGAATCCAAGGTATATGAGCACAAAAAAGGTAAGTAACTTTAGTTTCTTTATTTTCTTTTAATTCTTTAGTTTAGAATACCACAATCTACCACTTCTTTCATCACTCATTTTGATTTCTTTGTATATGTCTATTTTCTGTTTTTCTACACCTTCTCATTCTATCACTTTCTTTCTAACTTGACTTTAACTCTTTTTCATTTTCTTGTAAGAACTAAAGAAAAACTTTAACCATACTTTGTATCTTAAAAGAAAACTTACTAAAAAAGCTTCCATCGCTAGTCCCTCCTTGTGGATCACGACCCGCATAGCCACTTGCTATCGCTGTAGAATTGAGTAACTTTTACTCTTAATTTTAAATCTGAAATTCTGTATTATTGTGCAGGTTCCAACTCAATCAAAACTCCTATGAAAGCTTGGTCGGGAAGAGTTGCTCAGGATTATGACTCACTTCGGATATTTGGTTGTCCAGCCTATTATCTTGTCAAAGAAAATGAGTTGGACCCAAGGTGTGTTGTAGGATTCAAGAAAGGCATAAAATACTACAAAATTTGGAATTAGAAAGACAAAAAGTTTATCTTAATCAAAGATGTGATGTTTGACGAGGCTTCAATGATGAAGCCTATAGACTCTCGTAAGTGGAGAGTAAGATGACCGACAGGATATCGCAGTAGGTGGAGAGTGATGCTACTTCACCATCTCTAAAAAGATCAGTATCATTTGAGATCATATCCACAGTGACACGGGGTGGTGGTTATGTAGCCGATCAGGATGCTGGTGATGATGAGGATCATGAACAGGCTATAGGTGATGTCCAAGAATTTATTGCAGTTGAAAGAACCCGGAGAAATTCACGTAAGCCAGTTGGCTCACTTCTAACATAATTGTTGTCTATCTATCCCAGTCGTTAAGGAGGCGATCCTTCTATATATAGAAAAACTGAAATCATTTTAGAGTCCAAGATTTGGAAGGATGCTATGATGGAAGAGATTAGTTCTCTACATGAGAACGGCAGTTGAGAACTGTCAGAGTTGCCTAAAGAAAAGATGACGATCAGTTGTAAGTGAGTATTTATAAAGAAACAAGAATCTCTTGATGATATTGTACGCTACGAAGCCAGATTGGTAGCTAAAGGCTACACGTAGAAAAGAGGCATTGACTATAATGAGGTATTCTCACCCGTTGTGAATCGCTCATTTATTCAAATTTTACTGACACTAGTGGCACAGTATGAGTTGGAGCTTGATCAGATTAACATGAAGACCGCCTTTCTCCATGGTAATCTTGAAGAGGAGATCTACATGTATCAGCCGACGGGTTCAAGACTATAGGAAAAGAACATATGGTATAGAAGTCGAGGAAATCGCTTTATGGATTAAAGCAATCACCAAAACAGTTGTATAAGCATTTTCACTACTTCATACGAGGTAAGTGGTACACACAAAGTCATTACAACTGATGTGTATATTACAATAAGTTATCAAGTGGAGAGTACATCTATCTACTGTTGTATGTGAACGATATGCTTATCGCTTCCAAGAGCAGATCTATAATTGACAAACTAAAGAAGGACTTGTCTTTTGAGTTTGAGATGAAGGATCTGGGTGAAGTAAAGAAGGTGCTAGGCATGAAGATTGAGCGAGACTAGAAAGGTGACAAGGTTAGCTTGACGCAAAAGGGCATTTGAAAAAGGTACTTTAGAAATTCAACATCAATGATGATTCGAAGCCTGTAAGTACACCATTGGCTCCTCATTTCAAGTTAAAAGGTACAATGTCTCCTACTTCTGTTGAAAAGCGTGACTTAAAAGACAAACTTTTTTCTTCGACTGTCGACTTCACGGGAACTTCGGAGAGTCACATGATTCACGTACCCATGCCAGCGCGGTTGATGGTTTAAAGTATGCAATTGTGTGTACAGGGCCCGATCTGTCATAAACTGTCTTAATAGTTAGTAGACACATGCATAATCCCAGCAGGGGTTATTGGGTGGCAGTGAAGTAAATTCTACAGTACATCAAAGATACAATAGATGTTGGTGTGATATTCAAGATAGATTTTACAGGTAAGTAGAAGTGTATCACATATAGTGACTCTGACTACCCAGGAGATCTCAACAAAAGCCAGTCTATAATAGAATATGTGTTTACATTATCCCAAGTACTGGTAAGCTTACGCTCTACTTTACAGCCTATTTTCGCATTGTTTACTACGGAGGTCAAGTATATGACCATGATGAAGGTGTAAGTACGCCTAAATGGGGTGAATAGGTGTACGATTAATCTAATAATAAATGATGCGGAATTAAAAACTAAATTGCAACACACTTAGTGTAACCAAAAAAGTGTAGCCGAATTCCCGGTGAAGGGCTCTGAACTATCTCCTCTAAATTCCTCTAAATAAGAGTTGAGGTGCTATGTAAAGCTCTCTTGGTTCAACACAAGTATGACACACAATCAAAACCAAGCATATATATATGATATGAACAATATGATGCAATGCACAATATAAGAGAGAGTTAGAGATAGTGGATCAAACGCAAACACCAAGATATATTTTGACGTTCGAGCCACTGCTCTACGTCCCCGTCTTCACACAGAAGGATTTCAACTAAATTGTCCACACAGGACTTCCCACATAGGGAACCTCCACTGAGAATTTGGGTAATCAACTTTGGAGTACACAACTCCTCTCTCAAACAACAACAAGCTCTACACAAGAGGCAAGGCATTAAGCCACACAAGATCAACCTCTCAATAGAGGGATAGGCACAAAGCCAACACAATCACCTCTCACTAGAGAGATAAGGCACTAGTCCAAACCAACCACAATCACCTCTACACTTAGAGGGATACCAACACAACCTCCACAATCACCTTTACACAAGAGGGATAACAACAAATCTAAATAAAAGAAGGTTTACAATTCTTGATGATCTCAAAGAGTACAAACTAATTTTTTCACAAAATAAAGATCCTATAGATAGGACAAAGATGATAGCTCAAGTGTGAGAAATCAAGGTGTTTGAAAAACAAATCACAAAGAAAAATACTTGGGAAAACAACTAGAATAAGATAGAAATGAATATCAAAACTAATATCCCAAATACTCTTTTTTTCTTTTATTTTTCCATCCCTTGAAAACAAATAAAGATAAATCTTTTGAACCCAAAAACTCTTTTAAAACTTATTGCTAAAACACTTAAGAAGATGGAAATTTTTTATCTTGAAAAACTTAATCAAAATAGCCCAAAGGGATGGGTATTTATAACCCATTCCAAAAACTAGCCGTTTGGCCAACTCAGCAGAAAACTCTGATGACGGTCGACTGCCCGGTCGACTGGCCGACGGTCTTTTTTCTGACCGTTGTGCCACCGGTCGACCGCCTGGTCGACCGAGGCCTAGATACAGAGAGTAGAAGCTCTCTGCCGGTCGACCGCCCGGTCGACCGGGGCCAGATCCAGAGAGCAGAGCTTTTTGGCGGTCGAGCAGGGTGGTCGACCGCCCCTCTAGCCAAATGGCCTGTGCACATCTGTGCACATCGGTCGATCGGACCGATTGACCGACTTCTGCCTCGGTCGAGTGTCCGTTCGACCGGAAGAAGGCTAGGTCACAAATTTTAGGTATTTAAACTTGGACTTTTTAACTTCAATTAAATCCCATAAAATCATATAAATTCCACAAAAATAAGTTCTTTTAAGATTATTGAAATACAAATATGTGTGACTAAAATTCAACACATATTACAAACTATTTTAACCATTTTTGTGATATTGAAATTAGGCTTAAACACAAAATTGGTATTTCTAAAACTTGAATTTTTGAAATGGAAAACTGTTTTCTCCAAAACTCATATAAACAAAAAAATATGATATTAAAACAAATTTGTAGCATGTTACATATGCATAGAATCCAATATACATAAAACATATATATCTATATTTTTGACATGAAATCCAAAATCGGTTAAACTGAAAACTAAAACCAATAAACTTTAAACTTGTGTGTGTATGTGAATTTGAGTATATCAATACTATCTATTTTTACATAAGATCTAAATAATCTTAAACTAAACAAACTGAGATCTTCTTGTCTCCAAGCCGACTCGATCCAAATGCGATCCAACGAGCTTGACTCTAACTGAGTGCTAGATGCGATCTTGACGAGTGAGCTCTTGAATCTATGCGTGTTAGCCTCAAAACTCCTTTGTTGAAACTAATCACTTACTGATATCTTAATCAATCACTGAAACTAAATATCACAAGATTATTAGTAAACTATAACTACATGAGTTAATCATCATCAAAACTAGAGTGATGAGCCTATAGGCTAACAATCTCCCCCTTTTTGTTGATGACAAAACTCATAGTGTTATATATGTATGGATTAAAGTTAAGCTTCATAGAAGCTCCCCCTTAACTCAAGCATAGCAATAAACAATAAGGATATTCGGTGAATGAATAAACCAAATAACACATATATACATAAATGAAGAATGCTTCTCCCCTTTTTGCATAAACACAACATATATGCTCTGATACCAATTGAAAAATAAACATGCATATATAAATTTTCAAAATTCTTATTCCCCTTTTTGTATAAAACAAGGAAATAAAATAAACATGCATATAAATGAAATAAACATGTATATATAAAACTCCAAATACTTCTCCCCCTTTTTGTCAAATCATCAACAAAGGGGCATAAAAAATTCTCAAAAAAATTTTCTCCTCCTTTTTGTCAAATCAAATAATAAAGATATATATGCGATATATATTCATGAAGAGGAGAGACGTAAAGTTAACTCCCCCTGCAGACTTGCATTTATAAGAAAAGAGATGACTAAACTCTACCCACATAAAGTATAATATACAATATATAAAAGGAGATGTGAAGCTCCTACTACACACGTGTACTACATACCAAAGAGAGGTCAAGCTCCTGAATATGAAATACGCTCAATATGAATCTATATATAGAGAAAATGTTAAGCTTCCCTTACATATAAGCAATACATATTAAAACATTATGATACACATTCATGATGCCAAGTGAAAATAAACAAAATTTTTAAGATACCAAAAGATACCAATTTAAAATATCTTGTAAATTTTTGATACCAAATAGAAAATGAAACATTGTATGTTTTTTATACCAATTGAAATATATATATATTGTAAATTTTGATACCAATTGAAAGTAAAAATCAAATTTGTTTTAGGTAAACACAACTCATCCCAATATAAATACCAATTTAAAATGAGACATGATACCAATTGAAAAGATAAATCAACTTTTGAATAAACAAATCATTTTGCAATAAAGATACTAAATTGAGAATAATACCAATTAAGATTATTGATATCATTATTGAAAATGTTAGCATATACCTAAACAAAGTATTTTCATCATAAAGGTTTGGGAGTAAGATACCAATTGAAAATAAAATCGATTGAAAGATAAAATATGAATTTTCTCCCCTTTTATGAAATACCAATAAAAATAATGCATAAGCTTGTATTCGATACCAATTAAAAAATAATTGTCATTAAGGACTAAATCAAGTTTGGCATGAACATAATTTGTACTTTAAGATGTAAAGATATTGTGAGCACAATCAAATCATGTATATATGTATGAAAATGAAAGTACCAATCAAAATTGATACTATTTAAAGTTTGAAGCATACATATACAGGAAAACACATATAAGTATACAAACATGAAAATATCAATTGTGATACCAATTGAAAATATAATGAGGATCAAATGTATAACTCATACTACCTCCGTTTCATGCACATGTTTATAAAGATTTTTAATTAGGCATACAAGGCATGGTCGCCCATCCATCCACCTTTGATGGCAGGGGTTTTCAAAAATAAGTTTTGAAAATAATTTTAACATATTTGAAAACTCTACCAAAATGAAGAATAATGTAACTAGTTTTAATAATAATCTTGTAAACTAGTACGAAGTCCTTTAAGAAAGGAATAAAACATGAAAAATATCCATGAAAATCATCAAAACTAAATAGGCTTCAAGGTATATGTATGTTTTGTCTAAACTAGAAGTATACAAATATATCTAAACACAATTGAGTCCATAATGAAAGTTTGCATGAAGGCAAGTGACTCAAGGGTATACATATATATCTAATAGTTTTGGCTAAACTAACATATACAGGAAGCTAAAAGCATTATCATGAAAACATGTCAAAAATAGGGAATACAAGTTGAAATGCAAGAATCATCAAAACTAGGCTATCCTAATACATCTAATGGGTAAAAATGATAAATTAAGCACAAACATACAAAAATCAAATATGGCTCATTAGTTGTACAAGTATATACACAAGTTTTAATGAAGACTACATCCAAACATGTAATCAAAACATGAAGCATAAAACAACACAAACAATATGATCATTATGCAAATACACATGTTTTAGAGTTATGATATACACAATAGTTAAACTAATAGTGAGAACACAAAAATAATAATTCATATAAACAAGGGTGTATCTCAAAGACTATACATGTATGTCATAAGTCTAATTATCATGACAATTAGCATCATAATCATGAAAAATAAAACATGCTAAAAATCAATAATCTAAAAGCATGCAAATATAATAAGGAGTTAGAGATAGTTACCAAAGCCAATAGGGCTTATCTCTAGGTCTCCAAACCATGATGGTCCTCCCACCAAACTTCTTTTGAAAGTGATGTATCCAAAATTGTCACCATTTAGCTCGAAACGCATCAACCATAAAGGCACCATTACTCTCACGTCAAGTGAGAGCCTGCACCTACATCAAATAGAATAAGCGTGGATTTTGGTACCCATACCTTATTGGGTCCATGGGGGTTAGCACCTTTCCTAACCCAAATAAACTTATTTGCAAAATTTAAAGTATTTAAGCTATCATAATAAAACTTTACAAGGTGGCCCTTACATCCACAATATGTACATGTGTACACATGAGCATACATGGTGTTATGTGTATGAACGTGAGAAGTATGTATATGTCGTGGTTTGTGTGCATGCATAGGAGGAACATGTTTCTTGTGAAACATGAATTTCAACCGTGTATGGTTCATGGCACATTGGCTCAAAGTGGAGCCCAAACAATCTACACTTTTCTTCAACATACATATATCATTTTTAATACTTGAAGATAAAGTGGAGCATACAACACTAGATGATGAAGTTATAGTAGCATGATAAACATGTGAATCAATGTCATTTTTCAAAGAAGTATTTTTCTTAGAAACCAAATCCAAATTCTTTGAAATTAAAGCAATTTTATTTTTTAAAGTTTCATTCTCTTTAAAACAAAATCAAGTTTTAAAGATAGCACTTCATTTTTCTTCAAAATACTATCACAATCATTTTTATTTTTCAAAATTTCATTTTCTTTTAGGGCAAGGTCAAGTTAGAATTTCAATGAGTCCCTTTCATTCGAAATCTCTTCCCTCTCTTGTAAAATCAAGTTAAGTTTTGAACACAAATCCTTATCTTCTTTATTTAATTTAAAGCTTTTCTTTTTTAAAACTTGGTATTTTTTAAGCAAGTTTTCACAAACAATGAAAAGCGCTTCATTTAATGCATCGGCATCCATACTATCATAATGTAAGATCCCTAATTAGAAATACTGTATTTTTATTTTCTAAAGTATATATATTGATTTACTAATTATTTTATTAACTTAATTTATTATTTTTTCATGTGATCATTATTATTAAATATGCAAATTATTTTAAGATAGTAAATGGTAATTTGGCTTTATATATGTAATACCAATATTTCTTATCAATATCTTTAAATTACATATTACTATTGATTGATATTATTGGTAGTGGATATTTCTATTATCATTTTATTATTAATTATTTTTATTATTGTTAGTGGTGTCATTATTATTAGTAGTATTGTTATTATTCTTACTGTTATTATTTTATTTTACTGTTACTATTATGTTTGTTATTAGTAGTAGTATCTTTTCCATCTCCCTTTGATTCTTGACTCTTACCCCTCATCTTGGTCCATACCTATTAATCCTGTTATCTAATAACCCACTAGCATTTACACAATCAGGCCCCAAATCCATTAGATTATAACCCAATACCCTCAACCCAATAGCATACCCTTTATCCTATTACCCATTTACCTATTTGGATTCAACCCGTTACCCAATACCCAATAACCCAATTTAGATCCTACATATATATAATCTATCATCAATCCTAACCTAATCCCTAATCCATCTCCTCCTCCTTAACCCAGCCGCCAGCCCCTATCAGCCCTGCCGGACCCAACCACCAGCAGCAGGCCCTTGCTCCCTTCTCCGGCAGCCAATGGCCGCGCACCCCTCCCCTTGCGTGAGCCCATCATGGCCGAACTCACCAATCCAGCGGCAGCACAGCTCCTCCCTCTTCTCCTTGCCACAGTCTGCACCAGCGCAGCACCACCAGCTGCCCAGCAGCACAGCAGGCCGTCCCCATCCCCATTGCACAGCCGAGACCCCCTCCTTGATGGCTGTCGCACTCCTCTCCCCTTGCTGCGCCTCCAGGACGCCCAGCCCTCTGCAACAGCGCAACAGCCGCACCCCCTGTAGATCCCAGCGCGGCTATCTTTCTGGCCGAGCTGCCCTCTGCAGCGACCAGAACCAGCCCACGGCAGCCAGATGCATAGCCGGCGAGTGCGAGATCTCCTCCCAACAACCCCTCTCTGATCTGCATTGCCCATCCTCTTTTGCCGCCTCAGCCCGAGCACCTCGGAGCACACACCCGTAGCAGTAGTGGCAGCATATCCAGCGCCTCCCTTGGTCTGGCCGTGAACCACGGCAATGGCAACACATCCCAGCTGAGTCCCCTGGCTGCTCCTCCTCTCTTAGGCTAAGTTTTCCCCCTTCTCCTTGCTGTGTATAGCCAACAGCCCCTCGGTAGTGCATACGGCATCCCCACGAACTCCATCGTGCCGCCTTCTACGAACTCTGCCTATCTCCTTCACCCATGCGTGGGTGAGTCTCTCTCCCTCTCTGCTTTCATGTTTTGGTTTATGTTAGTGTGATGGGTTGTTTAATTATTTACATATGTATGGGATTATTATGAGTGTACGATTTTTGTGTGTTATGCATTTGAAGGTTAAAAGCATATATGTATGTAAGCATGTATGTGTATGCGCGCGCGCGCGCATGTGTGTGTGGTTGTGTGTGTGTGTGCGTGTGTGTGTGTGTGTATATATATATATATATATATATTATAGTAACATGTATGCGTATGTATATATACAAGCGTATACATGTGTATGTATGCATGATTGTTAGTTTGTACCCATACATGTATGTGTACGTGGGTGTACACGTATGTGTCGGTATGCTCAGAAGTGTGTTTAGTGTACATTTATAATTATTTGTATGTTCGGTTGCATGCTGCAGTATTTCGGACCCGTTCAGTGAGATCCGAACCCAGTTGTAGGAGCCCCGGACCCGATTCGGATTCGTGCTCGTTGTGGATCCGATACAATGGTGATTCGAAGACCGATCCATGGGATGATCCGTAGATCAGTAGAGGTTCATGTAGTGAAGACCAGACGGCGATTCGGTTCCGAAACTACGTCATTTCATGTGAGTGTTTGTTCTTATGTCATTTTCTTCTTTACCATTATTGTGTTTTATTCGTATTATTTTATGCGTCCTTATTTTATATTTTATCAGTTTGACTTGCTGTATTACTTCACGAGACATTATTAATTGTTCACCTTATTTGTGTAATTGATATGAGCTTATATCAGCATCATTTCATGTGTTGGTAGATTGCCATTGTTGGCTTAGGCCTAGTATTGATATGCTGTGACCGGACTTGACCTTATAACTGATATAGCTGTGATAAATTCTAGAATGAATATACATGTTGATATTGAGGTTGATGGATCATTGAAAGAGGTTAGAGAGCTATACTATATGAGGTGATTTTCTAGTCATATTGTTTGGTGACATATCTTGATGATAACGAGTGTAATATCCACCATTTTTGAGTATTTGTAGGAATTTGTTTAGAGCCTGGTTCATACACACAAGCAGGGTTGATTAGTTGACTTGCCCCTTTTATTAGTCGACTAATTGCTCTATTAGTCGACTTACCATAATTCCATAGTCGACTTGGTGACCACCCAGGAAAGTTGGCGACTCTCTGTTTGTTGACAGTAACCTGCATTAGTCGACTTGCCATTTCCTATAGTCGACTAATATCTTATATTAGTCGACTTATCCCTCTTATTAGTTGACTATTACCTTGTATAGTCGACTTATTATATTTGTTAGTCGACTAACCCACTACCCTAGTCGACTAACTCTTGTTCTGACTGTTGTTGTAGATTCTTGTGGATTAAGGACTTTACCCTTTAGTTATGATCTTGGCTATAGTGAATGAATATGGTTTTGAGGAATAGGTATAAATTGGGTTGACCCGACCTGGTGGATTTTAGATATATTCTCTTGATAGATTACTTGTGTTTTATAGATCTTGTGATTGACCTTGATAGAGTGAGAGTGTGTGATAATCTTATTCTTTTGAAATATAAGGATTTGATTATGTGTATCAGGACATGTAGTATTTTAGTTATTGGGATTTGGATATATCGGTGACTCAGAGAAGATATATATCGATGACTTGAGGATCAGAGTAGATTGATAGGGAGAGACAGTTTATTGATAGATTGAGATGGTGGTTTATTGAACCAGATTACTGATATGGACTGATACTTAATGATTCACGATGATTGAATTGAGATTGTTGGTTGATAGATTAGTTACTATTGTATTTTAGTACAGATGGATGTGAGATATTGATCAGTTCCAGATGGGACTAGCTATTGAGTATTATCTAGTTTTGTTGTTGTATAAATTCATGTTATTGAAAGTTACTGGGAAAATATTATTAGACTGTAACACTTTCATTGTTCTATTGTTCTACTGTTTATACGGTAATAATGTTCACATTGTTATTGTTACATTGACATTGTTACTGTCACCGTATCGTTCCAGTAATCGAAATAACATGGATATTGATTGTTATAAATAATAATATAAATTGACAACTTACACTGGGATTGGGAAAATTGATGGAGGAGACAGCATCAGTATTTTGGGTGGACCTAGGATACAGGTTGCGCAGCCGACTTATGGTTCCACTGTAGGGTTCCGGGGGATGACTGACATCCGTATTGTTCATATTGTCATTGTATTGACACATTGTTATTGTTATTGACTACCTAGCGGTAGGACCTGGTTCAGCGCCAGGTGATTGGGCCGTGGTTCTGGGTATGTACGGAACCCACCTAAAGCATGGACAATGCTCTTCCACTAATTTCAATAACTTAGGACCCTGATTGACACGTGTAGTAGGCGTAGTATGGTATGCGTCTATTACAGGTGGCAATTGGTATTCGCTGACATAATAAATGTTAATAAATTTGTTATATCATTGTGACTGACCTTAATCACCTGATTGTACATATATATCCCTATGATTATGATAGACATATGACTATAACCATGACCAGATTTATATACCAGATTAGTGACATTGTTAGGATTCACATGTAGACATCAGTTATTTATTTACAGTTGTGATAGTTGTCTTATTTCTTTATTCATGTTGTTTTCAGATATACTACAGTTCAGTTATTTATCATGTTATTTAGTTTCTTATATCTGCAGTTATTTTTGTTATTACTTTATGCACATTGTTTATATGCACGAGCTTTCCCTTTACACACACACTCACCAGGTCGCTTTCTGACGACCCTAGATTTGCACGTCCAGATATTGGACGCTTGTTTCTATTGTGCAGGTGTTCGATGAGACTGTACGCTTTGCGAGCAGCTAGACTCTCTCCCTTTTGATTCTGGTATTCTTGCATTTCTTTATTCTTACTATTATTCTTTGATTCATGTATATCACACTTGGCATCTATTATATTCCTTATTTCATATGGGATCATGTGTAGCCTTTATATGTATTATTGCAGTGATCGCTGATTATTATGGTTCAGATTTTATAGCTTGTTCAGGTTAGTTTAGGCTTAGCGTATATATGTAGGGTATTTTCCTCGCGTATATACGTCGCCGACTCTCGTCGCGACTCCGTTTCTACGTATTTTGGGAAGCGGGGCGTGACAGGGTTTTCTTGGTATCAGAGCCAGGTTTTCGACTTGCAATGTTGAAGTTTGACTTTTGTTTCGCAAGAGAGGCCTGGTTCTTACCGATAACTTGAAACAAGCTAGAGTTATACTGCAATATACATATACTATCCATCATGATATTCAGTCCATTTGGAATTGGCCGTCCTCTCCTTGAATTCCATTTCTTGATCATTTGATATCCATAATTCCAGCACTCCCTTTAAAGTGATTTGAATTTCCATCTTGATTTCGTCCTTCTTTCTATTCTATTTCTTCTGATTCTGTCTCTTGGGAGTGGTTACTTCATGTTGAAGCTGGTAGCATACATCAGAGTAGTGCAGCGGAAGCGCGGTGGATTTATGATGTTCAGAGGTGTGACGTGGAGTTTGTTTGTCTTCTCCTTTAATTTTGAGTTATTTTTACCATTCCCTACTTTATTTGAATTTCGGGGACGAAATTTATATAAGGTGGGTAGAATGTAAGATCCCTAGTTAGAAATACTGTATTTTTATTTTCTAAAGTATATATATTGATTTACTAATTATTTTATTAACTTAATTTATTGTTTTTTTCATGTGATCATTATTATTAAATATGCAAATTATTTTAAGATAGTAAATAGTAATTTGGCTTTATATATGTATACCAATATTTCTTATCAATATCTTTAAATTACATATTACTATTGATTGATATTATTGGTAGTGGATATTTCTATTATCATTTCATTATTAATTATTTTTATTATTGTTAGTGGTGTCATTATTATTAGTAGTATTGTTATTATTCTTAGTGTTATTATTTTATTTTACTATTACTATTATGTTTGTTATTAGTAGTAGTATCTTTTCCATCTCCCTTTGATTCTTGACTCTTACCCCTCATCTTGGTCTATACCTATTAATCCTGTTATCTAATAACCCATTAGCATTTACACAATCAGGCCCCAAACCCATTAGATTATAACCCAATACCCTCAACCCAATAGCATACCCTTTATCCTATTACCCATTTACCTATTTGGATCCAACCCGTTACCCAATACCATTAACCCAATTTAGATCCTACATATATATAATCTATCATCAATCCTAACCTAATCTCTAATCCATCTCCTCCTCCTTAACCTAGCCGCCAGCCCCTATCAGCCCTGCCGCACCCAACCACCAGCAGCAGGCCCTTGCTCCCTTCTCCGGCAGCCAATGGCCGCGCACCCCTCCCCTTGCGCGAGCCCATCATGGCCGAACTCGCCAGATCCCGCGGCAGCACAGCTCCTCCCTCTTCTCCTTGCCGCAGTCTGCACCAGTGCAGCACCACCAGCTGCCCAGCAGCACAGCAGGCCGCTCCCATCCCCATTGCACAGCCGAGACCCCCTCCTTGATGGCTGCCGCACTCCTCTCCCCTTGCTGCGCCTCCAGGCCGCCCAGCCCTCTGCAACAGCGCAGCAGTCCAGCGCAACAGCCGCACCCCCTGCAGATCCCTGCGCGGCTATCTTTCTGGCCGAGCTGCCCTCTGCAGCGACCAGAACCTGCCCACGGCAGCCAGATGCATAGCCGGCGAGTGCGAGATCTCCTCCCAACAACCCCTCTCTGATTTGCATTGCCCATCCTCTTTTGCCGCCTCAGCCCGAGCACCTCGGCAGCACACACCTGCAGCAGTAGTGGCAGCACATCCAGCGCCTCCCTTGGTCTGGCCGTGAACCACTGCAATGGCAACACATCCCAGCCGAGTCCCCTGGCTGCTCCTCCTCTCTTAGGCTGAGTTTTCCCCCTTCTCCTTGCTGTGTACAGCCAACAGCCCCTCGGCTGTGCATACGGCATCCTCACGAACTCCGTCGTGCCGCCTTGTACGAACTCTGCCTATCTCCTTCACCCATGCGTGGGTGAGTCTCTCTCCCTCTCTGCTTTCATGTTTTGGTTTATGTTAGTGTGATGGGTTGTTTAATTATTTACATATGTATGGGATTATTATGAGTGTACGATTTTTGTGTGTTATGCATTTGAAGGTTAAAAGCATATATGTATGTAAGCATGTATGTGTGTATGTGTATATATATATGTGTGTGTGTATATATATATATATATATGTATATATATATATATATGTGTGTGTGTATATATATATGTATATATATATGTATATTAGTGTATAGTAACATGTATGTGTATGTATATACACAAGCGTATACACATGTATGTATGCATGATTGTTAGTTTGTACCCGTATATGTATATGTACGTGGGTGTACACGTATGTGTCGGTATGCTCAGAAGTGTGTTTAGTGTACATTTATAATTATTTGTATGTTCGGTTGCATGCTGCAGTATTTCGGACCCGTCTAGTGAGATCCGAACCCAGTTGTAGGAGACCCGGACCCGATTCGGATTCGTGCTCATTGTGGACCTGATACAATGGTGATTCGAAGACCGATCCATGGGATGATACGTAGATCAGTAGAGGTTCATGTAGTGAAGACCAGACGGCGATTCGGTTTCGAAACTACGTCATTTCATGTGAGTGTTTGTTCTTATGTCATTTTCTTCTTTACCATTATTGTGTTTTATTCGTATTATTTCATGTGTCCTTATTTTATATTTTATCTGTTTGACTTGCTGTTTTACTTCACGAGACATTATTAATTGTTCACCTTATTTGTGTAATTGAATAAGCTTATATCAGCATCATTTCATGTGTTGGTAGATCGCCATTGTTGGCTTAGGCCTAGTATTGATATACTGTGACCGGACTTGACCTTGTAACTGATATAGCTGTGATAAATTCTAGAATGAATATACATGTTGATATTGAGGTTGATGGATCATTGAAAGAGGTTAGAGAGCTATACTATGTGAAGTGATTTTCTAGTCATATTGTTTGGTGACATATCTTGATGATAACGAGTGTAATATCCACCATTTTTGAGTATTTGTAGGAATTTGTTTAGAGCCTGGTTCATACACACAAGCAGGGTTGATTAGTCGACTTGCCCCTTTTATTAGTCGACTAATAGTTCTATTAGTCGACTTACCATAATTCCATAGTCGACTTGGTGACCACCCAGGAAAGTTGGCGACTCTCTATTTGTTAACGGTAACCTGCATTAGTCGACTTTCCATTTCCTATAGTCGACTAATATCTTATATTAGTCGACTTATCCCTCTTATTAGTCGACTATTACCTTGTATAGTCGACTTATCATATTTGTTAGTCGACTAACCCACTACCCTAGTCGACTAACTCTTGTTCTTACTGTTGTTTTAGATTCTTGTGGATTAAGGACTTTACCCTTTAGTTATGATCTTGGCTATAGTTGGATGAATATGGTTTTGAGGAATAGGCATAAATTGGGTTGACCTGACCTGGTGGATTTTAGATATATTCTCTTGATAGATTACTTTAGTTTTATAGATCTTGTGATTGACTTTGATAGAGTGAGAGTGTGTGATAATCTTATTCTTTTGAAATATAAGGATTTGATTATGTGTATCAGGACATGTAGTATTTTAGTTATTGGGATTTGGATATATCGGTGACTCAGAGAAGATATATATCGATGACTTGAGGATCAGAGTAGATTGATAGGGAGAGACAGTTTATTGATAGATTGAGATGGTGGTTTATTGAACCAGATTACTGATATGGACTGATACTTAATGATTCACGATGATTGTATTGAGATTGTTGGTTGATAGATTAGTTACTATTGTATTTTAGTGCAGATGGAAATGAGATATTGATCAGTTTCAGATGAGACTGGCTATTGAGTATTATCTAGTTCTGTTGTTGTATAAATTCATGTTATTGAAAGTTACTGGGAAAATATTGTTAGACCGTAACACTTTCATTATTCTATTGTTCTACCGTTTATACGGTAATATTGTTCACATTGTTATTGTTACATTGACATTGTTACTGTCACCGTATCGTCCCAGTAATCGAAATAACATGGATATTGATTGTTATAAATAATAATGTAAATTGACAACTTACACTGGGATTGGGGAAATTGATGGAGGAGACAGCGTCTATATGTTGGGTGGACCTAGGATACAGTTTGCGCAGCCGACTTACGGTTCTACTGTAGGGTTCCGGGGGATGACTGACATCCCGTATTGTTCATATTGTTATTGTATTGACACATTGTTATTGTTATTGACTACCCAGCGGTAGGACCTGGTTCAGCGCCAGGTGATTGGGCCGTGATTCCGGGTATGTACGGAACCCACCTAAAGCATGGACAATGTCTCTTCCACTAATTTCAATAACTTAGGACCCTGATTGACACGTGTAGTAGGCGTAGTATGGTATGCATCTATTACAGGTGGCAATTGGTGTTCGCTGACATAATAAATGTTAATAAATTTGTTATAGCATTGTGACTGACCTTAATCACCTGATTGTACATATATATCCCTATGATTATAATAGACATATGACTATAACCATGACCAGATTTATATACCAGATTAGTGACATTGTTAGGATTCACATGTAGATATCAGTTGTTTATTTACAATTGTGATAATTATCTTATATCTTTATTCATGTTGTTTTCAGATATACTACAGTTCAGTTATTTATCTGTTATTTAGTTTTTTATATCTGCAGTTGTTTTTGTTATTACTTTATGCACATTGTTTATATGCACGAGCTTTTCCTTTACACACACACTCACCTGGTCGCTTTCTGACGATCCTGGATTTGCGCATCCAGATGTTGGACGCTTGTTTCTATTGTGCAGGTGTTCGATGAGACTGTACGCTTTGCGAGCAGCTGGACTCTCTCCCTTTTGATTCTGATATTCTTGCATTTCTTTATTCTTACTATTATTCTTTGATTCATGTATATCACACTTGGCTTCTATTCTATTCTTTATTTCATCTGGGATCATGTGTAGCCTTTATATGTATTATTGCAGTGATCGCTGATTATTATGGTTCAGATTTTATAGTTTGTTCAGGTTAGTTTAGGCTTAGCGTATATATGTAGGGTATTTTCCTCGCGTATATACGTCGCGACTCCGTTTCTACGTATTTTGGGAAGCGGGGCGTGACATATAATCATTATTAGAAGAGATAGCACAATCATCTAGATGAGTTTCTGAATTTACCTCAAGGGAGTCATTCCCTTAGACCATGTAACAAGCTTGTTCAGATTCCTCCTCACTAGATTCCTCCTCCACAAATTTTGTCGTTTGTAGCGCGGGAGAGGTCAAAATGTTCCACACTGTAAAAGCGAAATCACAATGAGAAATTATAGACAAATATTCTTTACTTAATATTTGCCTAAGTGCCTCTAGGGCTTGTGCATTGTCCTCTATATGCTTGCTATTAGCAAGATAAGATTTCTTGATAGCGTCAAGAAAAACATGCAATCCTAGGGCTTTCAAATAAGCACTGATCCTAATTTTTCATACATCGATGCTAGAAACATCAAACATAGGAGGGGTCAAGAAATCCATGAGGGTAAACTAGATGTATGCAAATGCAATATTAGATTAGTTAGTCAAGATCTCACCCGTAGGTGGTTAAACCTAATATCAGGAGCGTAGGCTTTGATACCAATTGAAAGTATACCTAGAGAGGGTGAATAGGTGTACGGCTAATCTAATGACAAATGATACGGAATTAAAAACTAAATTGCAACACACTTAGTGTAACCAAAGAGTGTAGCCGAATTCTCAGTGAAGGGCTCTGGACTATCTCTTCTAAATTCTTCAAAATAAGAGTATAGGTGCTATGTAAAGCTCTCTTGGTACAATACAAGTATGGCACACAATCAAAACCAAGCTTATATATATGATATGAACAATATGATGCAATGCTCAATATAATAGAGAGAGTTAGAGCTAGTGGATCAAACGCAAATACCAAGATATGTTTTGATGTTCGAGCCACTACTCTACGTCCCCGCCTTCATACAGAAGGATTTTCACTAAATCGTCCACACAGGAAATCTCCACTGAGAATTTGGGTAATACAACTTTAGAGTACACAACTCCTCTCTCAAATAACAACAACCTCTGCACAAGAGGCAAGGCACTAAGCCACACAAGATCAACCTCTCAATAGAGGGACAAGGCACGAAGCAACACAATCACCTCTCACTAGAGGAACAAGGCACTAAGCAAAACCATCTACAATCACCTCTACACTTAGAGGGATGCCAACACAACCTCCACAATCACCTCTACACAAGAGGGATAACAACAATCCTAAATAAAAGAAGGTTTACAACTCTTGGTGATCTCAAAAATCACAAACCAATTTTTCACAAAAATACAGATCCTATAGATAGGATAGATATGATAGCTCAAGTGTGAGAAATCAAGGTGTTTGAAAAATAAATCACAAAGAAAAATACTTGGGAAAATAACTAGAATAAGATAGAAACGAAGATCAAAACTAATATCCCAAATACTCTAATTTTCTTTGATTTTTTCAACCCTTAAAAACAAATAAAAATAGATCTTTTGAACCCAAAAACTCTTTTAAAACTTGTTACGAAAATACTTAAGAATATGGAAATTTTTACTCTTGAAAAACTTAACCAAAACAGCTCAAAAGGATGGGTATTTATAACCCATTCCAAAAATTAGCTGTTGGGCCAACTCAGCAGAAAACTCTGCTGTCGGTCGACCGTCCGGTCGACTGGCCAACGACCATTTTTCTGACCGTTGTGCCACTGGTTGACCGCCCGGTCAACCGAGGCCTGGATACAGAGAGCAGAAGCTCTCTGCCGGTCGACCGGGGTCGGATCCAGAGAGCAGAGTTCTCTGACGGTTAACCGGGTCGGTCGATGGGCCCTCCAGCCAAATGGCCTGTGCACGTCTGTACACATCGATCGACCGGACTGGTGCGGTCGACCGGAAGAAGGCCAGGTCACAAATTTTAGGGATTTAAACTTGGACTTTTTAACTTCAATTAAATCCCATAAAATCACATAAATTCTACAAAAATAAGTTCTTTTAAGATCTTTGAAATACAAATATGTGTGACTAAAATTCAACACATATTACAAATTATTTGAATCGTTTTTGTGATATTGAAATTAGGCTTAAATACAAAATGGTATTTTCCAAAACTTGAATTTTTGCGAAAGCCGTTTTCTCCAAAACTCATATAAATAAAAAACATGATATTAAAACAAATTTGAAGCATGTTGCTTATAGATAGAATCCAATATACATAAAAGATATATATCTATGTTTTTGACATGAAATTCAAAATTGGTTAAACCGAAAACCAAAACCAATAAATTTTAAACTTGTGTGTATGTGAACTTGAGCATATCAATACTATCTATCTTTACACAAGATCTAAACAATCTTAAACTAAATAAACTGAGATCTTCTTATCTCCAAGCCGACTCGTTCCAAACACGATCCAACGAGCTTGACTCCAACCGAGTGTTAGATGCGATCTTGACGCGCGAGCTCTTGAATTTACACTTGTTAGCCTCAAAACTCCTTTTTGAAGCTAATCACTTACTAATATTTTGGTCAATCACTGAAACTAAATATCACAAGATTATTAGTAAACTATAACTACATGAGTTAATCATTATCAAAATTAGAGTGATGGGGCTCTGGGCCAACAGAAGGCTATGAAGAAGTTAATTTGGCTTCAAGGGTTGCTTGATGACTTGGAGATTGATCATGATCTCTTGAAGATCAACTATGATAGCATGAGGGCTATCTATTTGGCAAAGAACCAGGTGTATCATCAAGGATGAATCACTTCTGTTAGCCCAGAGGCCTTCCACTCTAGTTTTGATGATGATTAACTCATGTAGTTATGTGTACTAATAATCTTGTGATTTTAGTTTCAGATCATTAATCAAGTTATTAGTAGGTGATTAGCTTCAACAAGATGATTTGGAAGCTTTCACATGTTGATTCAAGAGCCCGAGCGTCAAAGATGATATATAGCACTTGCTCAGTGGATCAAGGAGTTTTGGATCGAGTCGGCTTGGAGACGGCGCTCTACAAGAAGACTTCGGTACCATAGTTTAGTTTTGTGTTTAGATCTAAAATTGTAAAGATTAGAATAGTATGATATGCTCAAGTTCACAACACACACGTTTCATGTTTTGAATATTGGTTTTCGGTTTTTCCGCTTTTGGTTTAACCGATCTTGGTTTCATGAATAGAAAGATCAAAACAAGTTTACTTAGTTTAATGTATATTAGATTTGTTCTATATACATGCATGCTTAACTTTCCAGACAAACTTAGTTTAATAGTCTATTTCATGTGTTTTATGTTTTGGTATTTTTGACAAAACATATTTTGGAATTAATGACAAAAACATGGATATATATATGTTTCATGTATATAGGATTATATCCATATACATCATGCCTAAATGTTGTTTAATATCATGTTTTTGTATTTGGATAAGTTTTGGATAAAATGTATTTTCTATTCAAAAATCCAAGTTTTAGAAAATACAAGTTTTGGATTTTGGTAAAAATGATAAGACACAAAAATGTTTAAAAATGTTTGTTATTTGTGATGAAATTTTTATCACATGTTTATATTTCAATATAAAATGAGAAAACTATTTTTGTGTAATTTTTACAAGTTTTATGGATTTATTGAAATATTTTTCCATCCTGTTTTCAGACCTAGGACACTGGCTGACAGGCCAGGTCGGTCGACCGTGCGGTCGGCCGAACCAATAGCCGGTCGACCCAGCGGTCGACCGACGTGCACAGAGCTGTGCACGTCTGGCAGCACAGTGGTCCGGTCGGCCGGCCGGCCGACCGGACCAGAGAGCAGTGCTCTCTGTTCTTTTCGGTCGACCGGGCGGTCGACCGTCAGTTGCCAACGGTCAAAATGTGACCGTTGGACGGTCGACCGAGCGGTCGACCGGTAGGGCATTTTTGGCAGGATCTGCTGCCAACGGCTATATTTTTCTGGGGGCTATAAATACCCCATTAATGGCCAGTTTTCTCTAAGATTTTTTGTGCGAATTTTTCCTTACTCTCTGGTGTTTTCACAGCAATCAAAAGAAGTTTTGGGATTTAAATTGAACAATCTATTTGGTATTTTTGTTAGGGTTTGGAATATCAAAGAAAAGGGTTTTTGGGAAAAGAGTTTTGATTCAACTTCTTCATCTTTTTTTCAGTTTTTCCCAAGGATTTTCTTTGTGATTTTGATTTCCATTCCATTGGTTTTCTCCACACTTGAGCTACATCTACTTTCTTATTCTATAAGATCTTTGTGTGAGAGAAAGAGATTGTTTGTGGTTGTTGTTTAGACCACCAAGTTGTAAACCCAATCTTTGCTTGGCTTTGTGCCTTTCCCTCATTGTGTTGAGGAGGTTGTGCATTTGGGTTGTATCCCTCAAGTTGTGAGGTGATCCTTGTGTTAATCCCTCAAGTTGTGAGGTGATTGTTTGTTAGCTTGGAGATGTGCCTCAAGGAGGAGGTTGTGTTTGTAAGGAGAGGAGTTGGGTACTCCTTGTAATTGTTATTGTCCCAAATCCTCGGTAGAGGTTCCCTTTGTGGGAGTCCTTTGTGGACAAGTTAGTGGACTTAAAATCCTTCTGGGTGAAGGTGGGGATGTAGAGCTGGGTGCTCGAACCTCGAAACATATCTTGTTGTTTGCGCTTGATCCCTTGGCTCTTACTCTATCTCTCTCTCTCTCTCTCTTTACTTTGTGCCTTGCTTCAATTCATATTGTTCATTCATAATTATTTGCTTGGCTTGATTGTGTGTGCATTTCTTGTTAATTGCAATTAGTTTTTAAATTCCGCATTAAGTTCATTAGATTAGCATAATCACCTATTCACCCCCCCTCTAGGTGATTTTCAACTTCAATATTAGATTCCACTTTGTTCGAGAGATTTTTGATGAGGGTAATATCGAGTTATGAAAGATTCACACAAAGGAGAATTTTACTAATATGCTTACCAAGTTTGCTTCAAGAGTAAAGTTTACAAATTGCAAGGAGTTACGTCATATCCTTCCAGTTGCTTGAGGTCGGTGGAGCTCATTTGATGAACTACGAATGGCTTGATCCACTGGGTAGGTAGGCATCCAAATTGGGGCAGCCTGATGGAGTTTACATGGTGCTATGTTGTATTCGGCTCAGATTTGAGAAATCATCACAGATGTGGAGAATTATGGGGAGAGTGTAAAATCTTAATGGTGGAGTTCTTTAACTCCTTGGTGTTCGTACAAAATTTGCATGAAGTACTAGAATGCAGCAGATATGTGGATACACCAACAGCAAGCAGCAGTTTACTTAGTCTATCGATAAACAATCTCGGCTGTCAATATAGTCCAATCGACAGGCCCCCCATGGCTGTCGATGGTATTTCCCGAGAGTAAGTTATTATGCAGAATGGCTCAGTCTGTCGACAGGCAAACTGGCTTTTCGATAGCGTTTGTCTTTGGGGTTTCTAAGTTAGATTCAGAGTTTATTTCTGATCTGAATTCATAGTTTTTGGTTTTCTTTTCTTCATAGACTCTATGGCTATATAAAGAGGGATATTGTCCCTATTGATTGTATATTATAATTGATTGATTAATAAGATTTGTCTCCCCGTCTGTCCCGGAGTCATAGGCAATTGCCGAACCTAATTAAATTTGTGTGCTCTCACTTTCTTCCCTTTATTTGCTTGTTCGTACAGTTGGTAACTATTTTCTGATGTGTTGTTGTTCTCTGTCGATTGAATTATAGCACATACAAGCATGTCATACAAAGCAGCAAATCCTTTTGAGTAAAACAAATTTGCACACGCAAGTGCTGGAGGAAAAAGATACAAAAAAGTACAGTCAGACAACAAGGAAAGTGGAGAGCAAAATCGGAGCCGGTGATGCAAAAAACAGAAACAAGCTTTATCTTGTGTGTTTGGTAACTTGCACTGTATCATTGTATGGATCCTAGTCTAATTCTTTGGTGCTACTAAAACTGGAACATCAACCTTCTGAGCCATTTGTAGGACATTTTCAATTTAATAAAATTGAATGGTAAATCTATACATCAGCCTAGTTAACCATTAGAAGGAGGGTTATCTTATTTGTCATCTTGGTTAGTGATACATGCATGGATTCCTAGCGTGCAGATTGATTACACACAAGGTGCATTTGTATATGGGATTTCACTTTGGAATTTAAGATTCCACGCAAACCATTGCATTTAGCATAAGTTTAACTCAATATTCTTGAAAAGTATTTAGTTCCGATGGACATCAGTTCCCATGGGCATCAGATTCCCTCATTTCATGGGGAATAATAATTCCATCGTGATAATTGTATATTTTCAAAAAATATTTTGTTGTTCTTTTAATCTTTCTTTCCTTTTTGCCTTTTGCCACCATGGTGATCACTGCTACCATTGCCACTTACTATCGCCACCATCATCACTGCTGATCGTTGTCATCGATCGTTAATCCATTGTTGACCATAGTCATTGCCGACCTCAACCGCCGTGACTCGTCAACCGCCGCCACTACGACCCACTGATAGCCACCATCTTCACCTCCTTTACCACTATCAGATTGTCACTACCATCACGCATCACTGTGTAGACTATCGCTACCATCGCCACTGTTGAGCATGACCTGCTCACTGTTGCCATCACTGACCTGTCAACCTATTGCCACTAATCGTCATTGCATTGCCACCGCTGACCGCTGCACTATCACCACTAATACCACCTTCAACCGTTGCCCTGCACCACCTTCATCCCAGCGACGTCGCCTTTTCTACTGCTTCCACCGTAACTACTCTGTTGCCATCAACACAATTATCATTGCCACTACTTTCACCACCTTATTCATTACTATTATGATTGCATGTAAGGTTAACTTTTGAAAATTATATTATGGAATGTCATATTCCAAGAAATCTTTTAATATACAAATAGGGGTGCAAATGGGACAGGTCAGGCAAATTTTTGATAATTTTTACGCCTGACCCGAATTGTAAGCCCTCAACCCTCAACCTAAAAATACACCTAGATGGGGGTGAATAGGTGTATGGCTAATCTAATAACAAATGATATGAAATTAAAAACTAATTGCAATATACTATGTGTAACCAAAGAGTGTAGCCGAATTTCCGGTGAAGGGCTCTGGACTAACTCCTCTTGATTCCTCTAAAAAGTTGAGGTGTTATACGAAGCTCTCTTGGTTCAACACAAGTATGGGCACACATAAACAATACCAAGCATGTATGAGATATGAGCAATTGAATCAATGTAAGATATAAGAGAGATGAGTTTAGAGATAGTGGATCAAACGCAAACACTAAGATATGTTTTGAGGTTCGAACCACTGCTCTACGTCCCCGCCTTCACACGGAAGGATTTCCATTATGTCCACACAGGACCTCCCACACAGCGAACCTCCACCGATAAATTTGTAGACACAAAGTTAAGAGTACATAACTCCTCACTCCAACACAACTACCTCTACTAGGAGGCAAGGCACAAAGCCAAAACAATAATCACTCTACATAAGAGGAATAAGGCACTAAGCCAAATAACAATCACCTCTATGCAAAGAGGGATGGGTACAAAGCCAACCAACAATCACCTCTATACAAAGAGGGATAAGGGCTCAAAGCCAAATCACAATCACCTCTACACTAGAGGGATGAACACATACCCAAAGTAAAAAAAGATTACAACTTTGTGATCTCAATAGACCACAAACACTCTTGGCGATCACAATAGACCACAAACTATAATTCTCATAAAAATAAGATTCTATAGATAGGATAGAGATGATAGCTCAAGTGTGAGAAAATAAGGTGTTTGAAAAACAAATCACAAAGAAAAATACTTGGAAAAAATACTAGAATGAAATAGAAATGAAGATCAAAATAATTTCCCAAAGACTCTCTTTTTCTTTAATTTTTTCAACCCTTGAAAACAAATAAAGATAAATCTTTTTGACACAAAAACACTTCAAAAACTTGCTGCTAAAACACTAATATAGATGTGAAAATTTTCTCTTAAAATTTTTGTTAAAAATAGCCCAAGAAGAGTCTTATTTATGCCTCAAAAATCTACCCATTGGTAGATGGAAAGGGCAAAAATGCCCTTCCGGTTGACCCCGGTCGACCGGCTAAACGTTATATTTTTGACCATTATGCCTCGGTCGACCGCCCGGTCGACTGGGCCAAGCCTGTCGGTCGACCGCCCACACCCGAGAGTTGGGTGCTTTCACTCGATCGACCGCATGGTCGACTGGCCTACTTGGCTGGCCTATGTGCACGTCTCGTGCATATTGGTCGACTGATCCGGTCGACCGCCAGTGGATCTGACTGGGAATTTTAGGACTTAAAAATTAGTTATTTTAATACCAATTAAATCCCATAAATACTCATAAATTTCAAAAAAAATAAGTTCTTGTTAAATCTTTGAACAACAAATATGTGTGACAAAAAATCAACACATATTTCAAACTATTTGAACTATTTTTGTGATATAAAATATTTGGCCTTAAACAAAAACCGTATTTTTCAAAAAACAAACTCTGAAATGGAATCCGTTTTTCAAAACTTGTATAAATACAAAAACAAGATATTTAAAGTTTTTTTGAAGCATATTGTATATGGATAAAATCCAATACACATGTAATAGATAAACCTATGTTTTTGACATGAAATTCAAAATTAAGTTTTGTTTAAATACAAAACTCCAAACAATGAATAGGATTATAAAAATAAGTTTTTCTAAGTATATGAAGTATATATGTATATACATGAAATCTAGTATATATTTAAACCATGTAAACTTATTATGATTCTATTTATTCATGAAAACTATATATGTGTGTATACGAAATCCAAAACCGGTTAAACCGAAAATCAAAACATATTAAACTTGTGTGTATGTGAACTTGAGCATATTAACAATATCTATCTTTATACAAGATCTAAATACAAACTGAAGTCTTCTTATAGAACTCCTTTTCCAAGCCGACTTGATTCAAATAAGATTCAAAGAGCTTGACTCCAACCGAGTGCTAGATGCGATCTTGACGCGTGAGCTCTTAAATCTACATGAGATAGCTCCAAAACTCCTTGTTGAAGCTAAACACCTACTGATATCTTGATCAATAATTGAAACTATGTAAATAGAAGATTATTAGTAAACTAACCTTCATAAGTTAGTCATCATCAAAACTAAGGTGAAAGGCCTCTGGGCTAACACAATCTGCCCAAACCCGATAGTATGGGTACTTCAATACCCAAACCCGCACCAAACGGGTTTGGACGGGTTTCAGGCTTGGTCGGGTCGGATCAATTTATATGGCATTTTTGGGTTTGAGTTTTTATTTTTCTTTTTCACTTCAATTTTATCTCTTTTGTGATTTTTAGGGTTATTAAACTGATGTACAGTTATTAAAAAATAGGAGGATTTCGCTACAGCACCCTATGTCAAACCATAATTAGGAAAAAAACTCAGCTTCGTAATTTTATTCGCTTCAGCCGCCTCTTCTTTTGTTCCAACCACGGTCCCCCACATGTCAATCGTTGAAGCTCTCATCAGCGATAAAAAACACAAATGCTCTGTAATAATCGATTCAAAAAAGGGACCGCTTCGAAAATGCAAACAATTTATATATAGAGGACTGCAACCATGATCATAATCCTAAAAAAAACTCTATTTCTGAGGACAGCGACTATAATTACAGTCCTCATAAAATGCCCTATTTTTTAGGACTGCGACCATGATCGCAACCCTCACAAAAATACTTTATTTCTGAGGACTGCAATCATATTCGCAGTCCTTTTATTACTATATATTTCTGAGTTTTTATAGGACTGCGACTATGATCACAGTCCTCACAAAAATGACATATTTATGAGTTTTTATAGGATTGATCGCAGTCCTCACAAAAATATCATGTTTTTGAATTTTTATTAGGATTGCAACCATGATCGCAGTTCTCTTTATTAGGACTGCGGTCATGATCATAGACCACAGAAAAAGCCTTGTTTTTTAATCTTCATTAAAGGACTGTAATCATAGTCGTAGTCCTCGCAGTAGAGGTGAGCATCGATCGGGTCGGTTCAGTTTTTGCTAATTTTGCAAAATCGAACCGAACCAATTACACTCAGTAAGCGAATCGAACCGACTTGGTTCGATTCGATTTTACAATTTTTTCAGTTAGGCCCATATATTTCTATCATTTTTTGCATTTTTAATCACCATTATATTATCATATTTTAATATCCTAATCTCAAATATCCAATATCCAAATTAAAAATAAGAAAAAGACCTTAACTTTAATGTGATTTGAAAATTTCATGTTCTAAAACATTTACATTGTATTTGGACTCTTATGTTAAAGCTTACATAATTATTACTAACTTTTAACGATAAGGATACAAAAGAAAGAACTATATTAATATAAATATTATTCTCAATTGAGATGATGTACTTAACACAGCTTTGACATGTTCAACATAAAAAAAATAGTATTTGTAGAAGTAATGAGATAAGGTTCCATTAGTTTTTGTTATGAGCTATATGATTCACTAAATAGAATTTGGGGAGGGTGATATATAGAGTGAGAGATTTGGTTTGGTTTGGTTAGGTTAGGTTCGGGTTTTGGAACCCAAAATCGAAATCCAACTGAACTAGAGCGGTTTGTTTCGATTCGGGTTTCAGTTTCAGTTTTCAATCAGTTATTTCAGTTATAACTAAACTCTGCTCTCCCTACCTCACAGAGGACTGTGATCATAGGTCACAGTTCTCATATTAGCATTATGATCATCAGCAGACCTCCTATTCACCAACTCATGTCCAATGCTTTCAGATCTAACTATCACATCGATCACAAACCAAACAAAACTCATCGGAGTACGAATAAATGAGATTTGTAAAGGTCGATCCGAAAAAATTGGTCTGGGGGCTTCACCCCATGAGACCCCTGAGAGAGGGCTCCTCGCCCCTTCCAACCCCACGACGACCTGACCTTGCAGGCTGACCCGCGAATTACTCGCGTCTGGGTCAGGGTTGAGGGGAAAGCAATATCGGAGGCAATGAAAAATGATAAAAGAGTAAATAAAAATATATAAAGTTGTGGTTGAGAGGAATCAATTTATGCTGACATGGATGAGGCTGTAGCGAAGAAAATTAGGAAGCTGAGTTTTTTTTCTAATTATGAAGCAAAGTAAGGAGTTGTAGCGCTAAAAAATATTCATAAAAATATTCATACAAAATTAATATGGCCTAGAAATACAAAAGCATATAACAAAAAGTTTTTTCACAGGCTCAATAAATCAAAATTTTGCCACATATTGATTTTAGACAATAATTTCCTCAAATACACTTAAAATGACATCAAATATTACAAATTTCAATTCACTTGCAAACTATAACTTACACAAAGAAACCAAAGGTAAAAATCAAAGAAAGGTACAAAAACTGAAGTAAAAAAGGAACAAATAGTGGCTAATTGTATGGCTGCCGAGAGGGAAGAGCGAGGAACTCGATACTTGTTTCATCATTGAAGGAATCAACAGCAAGAGAGATGCAAGAGAGAGGTTGTCATGCTTGGATTTTTTTTTATCATGAATTAGTGTTCTAATTTTCAATTTTTATTTATAATGTTATAATTAATGCGGTGATCCTTGTGACTATAATTTTAGTATGATTTTTGAGATAGCTAATTAATAATCCCTAATTTAATCATATGCAATAGAAAATAAGTAAAATAAGTACACTTAGTGGATGAGTTTGTGTGTATATGCTATGCGTACTTACATATATTCTTATATATGGTTGTATACAATAAATGCATATAAGTCTTTATACCTACCACGTATTATACTCTTGTACCCATTCAAATTAATAATAAAAAGGTTAAGGTTAATGGAGAATGAGGTGACTTGTTCAAGGGTGAGGTGGTGTAACATGGGGGGTGACATGGGAAATGAGTTTGCTAGGTGGCTTCATGAGATAATTGGTTGCAAAGTATTTAAGTGTAAATAAGAGAAAATAATTCATTTCACACCAAATCTTCTCTCTGTTGATCTTCTTCCTCCTCTCCTCCTCTCCCTCTCTTGGTGGCCAATGGTAAGAAGGCCAGGCGGGCAAGAGGGCAATGCACGTGGAGTGAGTGCGCGCGCGTAGGCGTGTTGGGGTTGACACGGTGCGATTTTCGGGTGATTTCTCGACCATCTGGAGTCCAATTCGCACGATCCTCAAACTATTGGCTTCGTGAAGACGAGATCTATGTATACACACACCTCTCACAGGATACCTGGTATGTTAACGGGAGCCTGAGAGACTCACAGCAAGGAAAGGTGATCATTTCTGGAGGGAAAATTGACAATTTGACTCTAATCCTTAAGTAATTGATTTTTGTCACAAATCAACTGAAAATTCAATAAAAAATAATTATAAAGTAGATATTGATTTTAGTATATATATTCTTGAATAGGGATGTGTTCGGAGAATTGGATGATTGATCGAGTAAGTAATCTTCTAAATCGGTGAGTAACATACCTCTGTTTTATGGAACTTATATAAAATGAGATGAGAACTTAACTAAGTGATGCTTAGTAGCATACATGAGAAAGTTTAAACTTTAACTAAGATGGTATTAATAATATAAATTGGTAATTAGATTAACTATATTAACCTTAATCAAGTGGTGGTGATTATAAAACCGATAATATTGTAACTTAGTTTACAACTTGATTTATCTATACATGTGTATGTGTGATGATTGTTTACAAACTATCATTTATACCAAACTTGTAAAATTTATGTGAATGTATCATAAACCCTAATCGTAAACTAGTATGTGAATATTAAGTTGGAATTGAAATCCATAATTATAGTATAACTTGTTCACTAAGCACCTAATTAAGTAGTGATACTTTTCCTGATAAACTGAGCTTCATGACATATATGAAATTAAAAATATATAAATATGATTGTGTGTAACATATTGGCATGTATGTAAATGAATGATGACATAAGAACTCTCAGAAAATTATCGATAATTAAGTAAGCTCATGACAAATACTAATTTTGATTGTTATATGATTTCTATGAATGTAAGTATGTATGTGGTATTTTTATATACATACTCTTATGTATTTTGTATGAGGAGGAAGGGACCGTGCGGGAGCTGGTGGTTGGGATAGATATGATATTTTATATGTTATATCTATTAACATGTGAATACATATTGGAGAAGGGAACGCACAGGGGCAGGTGGTGGGGGAAGGTGGAGTATTATGCTTATATATACTGTGTGACATGTGAATACATGTTAGAGGTAGGGGCCATGTGGATCCCGTGGCAAGAGAAGATGAAGTTTAATTTTATATATTATATTTTAGAAGAAAGGGGCTGGGCAGGAGCCGATGATGGGGGAAGACAATAAAAACTCAATCAATAAATGTGATTGTGAAATGTGTATATTTTAATTATGACAAGAATTATTTAGTGTTTGTTCAAATGAATGTATGTTATGATTACAAAGCCATATGAGCTTAATACAGTGATGTATGAATCACGTTTATATACAGATATTGTGTGCTATTTGAGCACGGTATGTCATCGTGCATCACAAACTATGAACATGAAGAGATACGAAATTATCTCCTATAGTTGAGTCATTTATGTTTTAAGAAAGATATAAGAAGACTGGGTAAGAGGTCAAGAGTTAAGATCAGTTAGAGAACTAGATAACTTATATAATTATGATATCAAAGCTTTAATACTGTAAGTTAATTAAGCATTCATTCATGTTGGTTAAATTAGAGTTTTATCTTCTTTATTGAGCAATCAAGCTCACACCATTGTTTTTAACCCCTTTAAGGTTATGAAAAAAGTAAGGGTCTAGCTTGAGGCCTTACAAGCAGCGAAGAAATTCGTATAGTTTTTGTTGAGTACTCATATTTAATTTATTAAAGTCTCTTTGTATAAGTAATGAAATACTTAGATTTTTGATGGATATATGTGTGAACGGTCAATATGTAGTATAAATATCCATTCTGTATTTAGGATAAGTTAAACTCGATATGAGTGATGATCTTTTAGAGGTGATGTGGGTTCTAGAATATCTAATTTTATGATGAAGCGTTGTATTTCTAAAATTGATAAGTAGGCTAGTGTTGGACAGAATTAGTTATATTGTATCAGAGCAGACTCCATATTATAGAGAAGATGCTGTCAAAATTATCGTTGATTATCAAAATATTTAAATATAATAATTATTAATTATGATAATTCAGTGATTAAAAATTAAAACCGTTATAGCTAGTATCAAAGCTAAGGTATAGAAATAGAAATTTGATCTAGAATAATTACTTCAGGAGTACGATTGATTGCTATGATTGATATGTATGTGTGCATTTGTATGAAGTATTATGGGTAGTCTAAGCGAACAGTGAGTTCTTACTTGTTGATTAATCTCAAAATGCGTGATATTGATTATTCCCTTATGATCGAATTAAAGTATACCTGCATGCCTTGATTCGAATAAGTTCTGTTGGGGGTGCGAGCTCTCGGTGCGAGCTACCAATGGCATGGGATACTGAAAGATTGAAATATCAGGTAAGTCAAGATTAAATCAGAACAGAAGAGCCTTATTAAGAATTTAATTGTGAAATGATGAAAATTCGGATGAAAGAATATAAGAAATACATCATATTGAAAGAACTTTAGATTTGATATTACTTTGATAGAATCTCTATATAGTTATGTCTTGTATTATGGGGTTATTACATGAGATAAACTTGATGCAGTTTTTCTCTGTTTTCTAGATGAGAGAGTTTGAAGATATAGAGTTTCAGATATCGATAGAGTCTAATGGAATAATGAGTGATGGAGAGAACATAATAGTGGGTGTACCAGTATATGGGAAGATTATAATAGTAATGAGGTAGAACTTCAAGTAATAGAGTCTCAGGCTGAATCTGTGCAACATATAGTTATAGAAGAACCCCAGATAGGGCTTATCTGTTGAGGCATTCGTTGGGACCAAGACAGATGGACCTTGAGATCTTTTGTATGTTTAAGAATTTAGAAGAGTCAACATTAAAATTTATGTTTGTGAAACATTTGTACATGTAGTGTATTATAAATAAAACAGATAGCGTGCAGTTCAAGTTTTGCATCAAGCCAGACAGAAACGTGGTATATGTATTATATTGAGAATGACTTGGTTATCAATCTATCATGCTTCTGTGGATTGTTATAAAAGGAGGGTGATCTTTAAATTGTAAGGAGTTCCGAAATTTATATTTGAAGGACAAGAGATAAACAGAATATATCAATAATATTGGCAATGAAAGCTCCCTATAGGATGGTTCCAGCCGAGATAAAAAAAAATTAAAGATCCAACTATAGTAATTACTGGATAACGCATTTATCGACCCAATGTATCATCTTGGGGAGCTCCAGTTCTATTTATAAAAAAGAAGGATGGGGTATGATATTGTGTATTGACTATAAAGAACTGAATCAAGTTACTATCAAGAACCGATACCACTCCCAAGAATTGATGATTTATTTGATCAACTTCAAGGTTCGTGTGCATTCTCCAAGGCTGATCTAAAATTGGGGTATCATCATTTAAGATTAACCTGGAAGATGTAACCAAGACTGCATTTCGGACCAGATATGGACACTTTGAATTTCTAATGACGCTGTTTAGACTAACCAATGCTTCAGCGATATTCGTGGATCTAATGAATAGAGTGTTTCAACCGTATTTATATCAATTTGTACTAATATTCATTGATGACATTTTAATATACTCGAAAAGTAAAAAGGAACATGAGGATCATTTAAGGATTATACTTCAGTTGCTAAGAGAAAAGCAGTTATATGCTAAATTTAAGAAGTGTAAATTCTAGTTAGAACAAGTTACTTTTTTGGGTTAAATCATGTCAAAAGAAGGTGTATCAGTGGATCGGATGAAGGTAAAAACAATCAAGAATTGGCCTAGACTCGATAATGTTACAAGAAGTTGAGAGAGATTGATGATCTTTTGGAGGTGATGATCTTTTGGAATTGATAAGTAGGCCAATGTTGGTCAAAGTTAACTCTATATGATTGATGATCTTTTGAAGGTGATGTGAGTTTTAAAATATCTAATTTTATGATAAAGTGTTGTATATTTAGAATTAATAAGTAGGCTGGTGTTAGTCAAAATTAGTTATATTGTATCAGGATAGACTCCATATTATAGAGAAGATACTGCCGAAATTATTGATGATTATAGAAATGTTTAAGTATAATAACTATTAATTATTGTAATTCGATGATTAAAAACTGAGATCGTTACAGAGGCACAATCATTATAATACTTTCCATTTGTGTTTAAATCTGAACGTTGATATTAGCGCGGAAGTTGAGAGAGGAGAGGATAAGGAGAGAGGGGTGGCTAGGTTTTCACCATTACTCAGAGCTTTCTCTACGCTAATCATCCATGCATGTATGAAGATGAACGACGAACAATGCTAGAGAACTTAATATTTGAGAATGCGGGTTACGACGAGTATGGGTGCGGGTTCGGTCTCAGTTTTAGACGGTTCGGGGGTGTTTTGGTTGGGGGGGGGGGGGGGGAGGGGGGCTTCTAGCTAATAATTTTACCCACCCGAATTTGTTTTAAAAGTTTCTGGACCCGCCTATTCGGGTTCGGCGCGGGTTTTAAAGCCCTTAAAACTGTTAAAACCGGCCTGAGGCGGTGCAGGTTTGGGCCAACCCCAACCCGATTTTTTCCCCTACATACAAATGCAATAATACTTCATTCGCTGAAATATTCTACTTACACTGAACATGATAGTGCAACATTTCCGTGAGGTGAGAGCTTGAAAATGAAATTTACGAGGGACTTGCATCCGTTGTGACGAATGCACCCTACATTGAGAGTTCTTTTTAGTTTTTCTTTAAACAAAAAAAAAAAAAAAAAAAAAATCTTTTCTTTGGCCAACGGGAAAGTGCCAAGCAAATCAAGCTACTTTTTTCCAGTCTTATTCAGAACCTGTTTTGAATAACTTCAGTCAGAGTCTAAATTGTTCCGATCGCTATCCCTAATCGTCATTAGCATGAGCTGTAAAAAATGTACCATTGAGCGCCACATTAGTAAAGTCCAATGAGCCATAGTACCAACAAAGTCTAATGAGAGGATAGTACCAGCACAAAGCTAGCTACTCACTCAAAAGGATTGCCTCAGGTGTGCCTCAGGTGTGCCTCAGCTTGCTAGTCTTGATTCTTGAGTTCTTAAAACCTAAAACATACTCCTTGCTTTAATCAAAATCGGCCGAACAGTGATTCTCTCGCATGATTCATATAGAAACGTTATCTGTCTATTTGTTTCTTTTTTTTTTTTTTCCACTCAACTCTCACTGCTTCTTCCTCCTCCTCATTTCTCTAACCCCCTCCTCTTGATCGGTTTTCACCGACATGAGCGATATATTAGTAGTAACTTATTGTTCAACAAATCCAACACACCTTGAAAATAATGCAAACTATTTATCTAGATTTTAATTAAAAGAAAAGAAGGGACACACACAGAAGAAAGCAAAGCAAATCTCGCTTAACACAAGAAATTTTTTTTTTTTGAGAGAGAGAGAGAGAGAGAGAAGTTCTCACTCTCTCTCATCTCTTTATCTTTTTCCTTTAACTGCTTTTTTTGTTTCTTCTCCCCTCTGCCCTGCCCCGGGGAAAGACCAGAGGGAGTTCAGGAGGGTACAACTATTCAACGAACTGACCACGGGCAGCCCGGGCAACGCCTGTTTTTAACTCTCTCTCTCTCTCTCTCTCTCTCTCTCTCTCTCTCTCTTGTAATTTAGAGTTTAATTCTTGAAATTGTTTTTAATAATCCAAACAGTTTTGGCCTGGCCTTGGATTTGGGGCAAAAGTCAGTGAGAGGGAGATACAGAGAGAGAGGAAGGGAGAGATTAGCACTTTATTCTCTTCAAATTTGATGCTTTGATGAGGTTTTCAAGGAGAGGCTAAACTCTCTCTCTCTCTCTCTCTCTCTCTCACTCACTCATGTGTCAGCATTACTGTTTTGATTGCTTTTCAGTTTCCAGAACTCAAAATCCGATCTTTTTCAATTATAGGAGTTGGGTTTTGGCTCAAGTCCGAGAACCCAATTGGGCAGAGGAGGAAAGGAACCCAATCTCCCCTCATCAACTGAAAATTTGATTTTCTGATGCAAAACCCTTTAAGATATAGGTTCATTCATAGCTCCCTCTTCTCTTTCTTCTAGTTTCTAGTTTAATATGAGAATGATGTGTTGCAATTCCATCTTGAGCAATATTTAGATTCCTGCAGTGGTGTTGCGAAGAGTTCTTGAAACAATGAGAGATGGAGAGTTCAAAGAGAAGCAAGGTTTGCTTAAATAACTCACATTTAATTGTTTTTTCTTTTGACTGCATTCTTGTGCTTTATTAATTTGCTCATTGAATGGTTTCATCTTTCTCTCATTTTTGTGTAAGAAGCTCTCGTGGTCCAAGTCTTTGATCAGGAAATGGTTCAACATCAAGGGCAAAGCTCAGGATTTTCATTCAGATGACATAGCTAGCAGAGGTGAGCTTCATTCTTTTCCTTAGACTTGAGTTCAGTTCTTTGTCTTTGTGTCTTTGAGCAGCAATGATACTTTTGTCCTATGTATTTCTTCTCTCAACTTTGTGTTTTGATGCATATTTTGGTCTCAAGTTTTTCTAATATTCTTGGTTAATTGAATTCTCACCATTCCTATCCACTGAATTAATTCATGGGTAGGATTAACAAGAGTCCATGGCATGTTTTCCTTAATTTCTTTGATGCTGTATGTTCCTTTCCTTTTCACTTGGGTTTTAGGATAAAAATCTTTGCTCATAGGTACTGTAATGGACTCTCTTTTTAGTCCCTTTTCTCTTCTGAGAATTATGAATTTAATGCATATTATCTTCCAGCATTTTATAATTTATTGGTTAGCAAAAATTCATCCTCTTGATTAGTCAATATCTACACTTACCATTCAACTCTGAGTTCAAGGGACCAATAACCTAACAGAGTGCATAGGTTCTACGACACAACCTCTTTAACTTCCTTTTCCTTTCTTTTTCTTCAAAATGTTTGCTCTTTTCAGGGGTTGATGGGGAGTGGAGGAACAGCTTCTCTGAGAGAGAAGCATCCACAGTCAATGAAAAAAAGACAGGTTACAGTCACCATTATTTGGACCACACTAAACATATATGTCATGTTCTCTTTCTCTCATTCATTCTTTTACCTTTCTCTTCTGAACCTACTTTGTTTCTCATATACTTCTTTCCATGTATTGGTCCCTCAGACAGATTGTTCAAGAGCAAGACAGATCAAGTTCAGCGAGGAAAGATCGATTGCGATGCAGCACAAGTCACAAACACTCAAGAATATAGGTACTTCAAAAAACCAATATACCAATCACTTGATTACTTTTTCTTGTCCTGATTTAATAATGATTGGTCATTCTTCCTCATTGGTGAGTAGGATCTTTGTCGCAACATGGAATGTAGGAGGAAAATGTCCACCAAGTCATTTGAGCCTTGATGATTGGCTCCAAGCCTCGCCTCCTGCCGATATATATGTATTGGGGTAAATTCTAAATTCCAAACCAACTAAATCCCTTTGAACAAGTTATTGAGCCAAAACCAATTCATCTTTTTGGTAATTTGTTAAAGGTTTCAAGAGATTGTCCCCTTGAATGCTGGGAATGTTCTTGGAACAGAAGACAATGGTCCTGCAAAGAAATGGGTCTCCCTCATTAGAAGAACACTCAAGAATCTTCCTGGCTCAAGCGGCATTGGGAGCAACCGTACACCGTCACCTGTTCCTAATCCAATTGTGGAGCTCGATGATGACTTTGAGGGCAACTCATCGTCTTGCCAGAGGAACCCGTCCTTCTTCCACCGCCACTCATTCCAATCTCTGAACCGTAGCATGAGAATGGACGATGATATCATGGCCCCTCAATCAGGCTTGACCGCCGTTACAGTGTATGTGAACGAGTTATCTATGGAAGCCGTCCAAGCGACTTTGATCCAAATTACAGATGGGTTGGATCCTTTGACGATGAGAACATCACCGGGGATTCACCAAGCACCGTCTTCTTCTCACCCATGTCTTACGGATATGGTGCTTCTTCATCTCTGGAAGAAAGAGCTAGAGTATCTGGACTTTCTCGGTACTCCTCAGATGGCTTAATTCATTATTTTGTTAAACATGTTGCTTTGTTAAACTATTCTTTACTTCTCTACTTCGTGATGTCAGGTATTGTCTTGTTGCAAGTAAACAAATGGTTGGAATATTCCTTACAATTTGGGCTAGGAGTGAAATAAGAGATGATGTGAAGAATTTGAAGGTCTCTTGTGTTGGAAGGGGGTTGATGGGTTATCTTGGAAACAAGGTAGCTAACCATTGATTGTTAATAACAAAATTGATCAATTATCAATAGCATTAAATATATTCACTTTCCTTTATTTCCATTAACTTAATTCAGTGAACCTATGTTTCATGTGGGTTATAGACTTTGCCCTTGATATGGATATTAAGTGAGGATGTCAAGAATCAATAGAAAAACCCTAATTTGTTTCTTCCAGGGTTCAATTTCGATTAGCATGTCTTTGCACCAAACAAGCTTCTGCTTCATCTGCAGTCATTTGACCTCAGGGCAGAAGGAAGGGGATGAGCTTCGAAGGAACTCTGATGTAATGGAGATACTGAGAAAGACTAGGTTCCCACGGATTCACGGGCTAGGTGATGAGAGATCTCCTGAGACGATCCTTGATCATGAGTAAGACAATTCTCTATATCAGTTTTCAATTACCTTTTTTCTTCTCGAGATCAGTTTTCAATAACCTTATTCATTTTGGTCTTTTTACCTTCCAACTAGAATTATAGGTTTCATTTACATTCTGTGTTGCCTATAGTTTGTCTAGACAAGAATTTGACGCCAGATTATAGAGGTTTTGATGACCAGTTGACAGTTGGTCACAAACATTTTGTTAATCCTTTTGTGGCTTGGAAGTATTTGATTCTAATAAGTCTTTGATCCTTCATTGTATCCTTTTATAAAAGTTGATTCACTTTTGGGGTCAGTCTAATATATTCTCTTCTCTTCTTTTTAGTCGAATAATTTGGCTAGGGGATTTGAACTATCGTATTGCTCTCTCCTACTGCTCTGCCAAGGCTCTAGTTGAAATGCACAATTGGAGGGCATTGTTGGAAAAAGACCAGGTAGTTTTGCCTGTCCTGATCTTGCCAATACATACTCACCAATGTTTTTAAAGCTATAATTGAATTGCTTTCCAAAAGTGTCAGGAGATTTCTTCTGTTATAGATAATTCTTGTTTCTTATCATGCTTTTCTTGCTCCACTTTATCTATTGAGATTGATGTCTTGTAGATTAAAGTCTATTGAGATTGATGTCTTGTAGATTAAAGAAAGCAATGATTCTTTCCATCTTTAGCTAGTGTGACAACATGGAACCAAACCACCTTCTTTAATATATGAACAGCTTCGGATTGAACAAAGGTGTGGCCGAGTCTTTGAGGGATGGAACGAAGGGAGGATTTATTTTCCTCCCACATACAAGTATTCAAACAATTCTGATAGGTATGCTGGTGATGAATTGAACACAAAAGAGAAGCGGCGTACACCAGCTTGGTAATAACCATTAACCTCTTTGTGGGAGAAAATAAGATATTGCTCAATTATACTTATGTTCCATTTATTCAACCTCACTTGACTATTTATTCATGTATAAAGGTGTGATCGGATATTGTGGTTCGGAAGGGGCCTAAACCAGTTATCTTATGTTTGTGGAGAATCAAGATTATCTGACCATAGGCCGGTTTATAGTATTTTCACTGCAGAAGTGGAATCCATCGACCATAGTAAAATCAGGAATATGAGTGCCCAAGCCCTAGAATTGAGGTTGAGGAACTATTGCAATACTCTCATGGATACGCTGAGCTTAGCTTCTTCTGAAAAGGTGTGATACCTTTCTTTTGATCAATAAGAATATTTCCTCGTTTGATGCTTCCAGTTACAAAATTCCCCTACCCTCGGTAATTTCTGTTGTTCTCTATGAAGGTATTTGCTTCAGAAATCTGGCATCAGGGTGGCTTCATGGGAGTGCTTCGGAAACTGGCGTTCTTTATCTCAATGGTATGTTAAAGCTCTTCTTCATGAATAATCACTATTATAAGAGGAACCTAATAAGAAACCTCTATTCTACTGACTTATGTTCTCCTTGGACAAACCAGGATTTCCTTGAATCAATGAAATCTTGTGGGAGAGATTTGGCACTCTTGAGAATTCCGTGATCATTACTAATAACACAATGAAACAGGTAACCGTTTTCATTCAGGTTATCTTATCTATTTTTATCAAACCTTAAATAATGTCAGTCATTAGGAATATTGCAATTGTAATCAAATCTAGAAATATCGTGTTTAGTTACTTCAGAAAATTACTTCACTTGAAAAGAATATACAGAACAGCTATAATAGTTTCTCATAGAAAAGATATAATAGGTTTAGACAAATACTTTCTGCTTTGAGATTAGAGAAATTTTAGAATATCAGAAACTCTTTATGGAACATAACATTGAATAAATTTATTCAATTTGTTATTACTTAAAGTGAAAAAGTAGGATGCATTGAAGCACATAAATCAACTATTGTCATACCCAGGATACATTCTCATCAAAATGTTAACCGCTCAACATTGAAGGCATGAATCATGTAAGGCTGCTGCAAGGTGTCTCAATATATGGGGTATCTTATCAGTCCAATGTATGTTGTATGATATCGATTTAACTAAGTTAAACTTCCAACAAATTTGGAGGAACCCTTAAAACCTTATTAGTAAGGGTGTCGAAGTAAACATTGTCATGGAATTTGTGTGATAGGACCACCTCCGAGAGATTAATGTTGGGAAATCTGAAGTTAAAACTGGGAAGATATTTTTTTTCCCCGGCATGTTCCATTTGCACGCTTCATATGATCTAACTCGTGGTCTTTCTGCAGAATCAATGGAAGAAGAGAGCATTCCTCAATATTCCAAAGGCAGATGCTACTCCTCCGTACAAACTGGCAAACGGTCACAAAAATTTTGTGATTACTAACCAAAAGAGCTGCACTCAGAAGTAATTTGCTAACCACATCACCTCGTTACAGAAAATTTTCTATTAAAGGAGTTCCTGATACCCGTTTGACTGTGCTGCACTCAGTTACTCGAACTATTCATTAACATGATTCTTTTTGTCCGAAAGAAGGGAAGACTGACATCGATCAGTGTTGTCATAGTTGTAGAAACTGATTGATGTAGTGTAGTTCTTTTTTGTTTGTATAGTTGGGAACAAAGATGGGTGATAAAGAGGTGTAAGCTATTATGCGCGCTAGTAAAAGGTCATTCTACTGATTATAATGTGTAGAGCCCTTTGCTTTGTCCTCCCTCTTTTTAAGGTAAGAATTATGAAAGGAGAGAGTGACAGATGCACTGGGGATAGTAAAAGTCTGAACAAAGGACAGTCTGTCATTGGTGTGAAGGAATTCTTTCAACTTTCAAATGTTTGAAGATGGAGTGACAAAAATGATTTTTACTTGATTATGGGTATATTCTCCCATCTAATGTGCATCATTAGGCCAATATGTTGGGCCAAAGTCAAAATATGTGTTTTGTTAGGTTGCCCAATGTTTATGCAGATATACTACTTGTTACCAAAAGCTACTTCTAGTTCTAGGAACATTGTTGACATACTGTAACCCAAGCTTAAATATTATAAGCACACCTGCTGAATTTAAGTTTTACAGTTTCCCTTTTCATTTCCTCATCTTTACAATATTCTTGCTATGAAACTCTGGATTATTTTCAGATGTGCCCAAGAATGCACGTGTTCAGTTACTTGCATTCCATTTTGGGTAAGCTATCAATACACAAACCATTTCAATTCATTCCAAGTCAAAAGGGTTTCTTCATAACTAACATGATTTGGTCATGGCACTTTGAATATATATGCTTTATGGGAATATTCTAGTCTCCATAAAATGACAAGAAATTAGGAATAATGAACTTCATCATTCTTTCCATCACCCAGTGCTTTAAAAGGAGTTGGGAATGATTGAGAATCCTGGCATGAGTGAAGAAACCCAAACAAGCTCTTGAAAGATGTGTGAATCATTAATGGAAAAAGGAATTATGAGCAAAGATATAGAAAACAAATAGAGTTGATATGACATAGATGAGAATGAGAGAATCAGCAAGCCCTTGTATGGCAAGTAGAGTCTATACCAAAAGTGGAGTGGGGGCCTAAGAATCTAATCAGACATGAAAGCATGGCATAATGATGTGGATGGAGAGAATCTCAAGGGCATTTGTCATGCCATACTTGATGGGTGAAACATGTCATGCAAACGGTTTTCGCATGGAGCGAGTTTGATTCCTGTTTGGTTGACGGTGGAAGTGAGGAAGTAAGGAAGTGAGGAATTGATAATAGTTCCCTTTGGAACTTGGGAATTGGTTAGTAAGTTTTTCGGTGTTTGGATGTTGTTAGGAAGTGTGATTTGAAAAATGTTATGTCTTTTTCGGTGTTTGGATGGTAATGTGAAAGTGAAAGTGGAAAAGTTGGCCACAAAGTTGACCGCAAAATAATATTAAAATAAAAATTAATTAAGAAAAATAAAAAATAGACTGTAATTAGAATGCAAGTGAGATTTACATGATCAAAAAATTAACTGTTTTGTACTACAACTTATTATAAATGAGATTTACATGACCACAAAATTAACGGTAGCACTTTGGAAGCGAGGAAATGGTTGTGTAAAAGAGAAAAGAGAGAAGGAAAAGGAGTTTTATTATTTTCCTTTTCCGGTATTTGGATAGATAGGGAAGTAAGCAATTATACTTCCTCATTTCCTTACTTCCGCCCACTTCCTTGCATCCAAACACCCCCAAGGAAGTAGGAAAGTGGGAAAACTGTTGGAGGAGAGAATACAGTAGAGGAAGTGAAGTCATGCCAGGTGCTGTTGAAGACTGCCAAGGAGTCTACGACGAAAGGCGACGGAACAACAGGCAGGAAAAACGAAGCAGCAGCAGAAAAGACAGTGGTCGGTCGACCGGACCGGTCGACCGACGTGCACGAAGTGCACAGGTGCTCCCAGGTTGCTTCGGTCGACCGGACCGGTCGACCGAAGAGGGTCTTGGTTGCGTCGGTCGACCGGACCGGTCGACCGGAAAGGGTCTCTGTAAGCAACCCAACTCTCTGTTTGTTTCGGTCGACCGGCTCGGTCGACCGTAAGAGGGAGTCGGTCGACCGGCCGGTCGACCGACAGTCGGGTTTTGGGCGAAATCTGTTGTTTCGGGAAGTTATGTATTTAAGCCCTGGTTGTAATTTTCTAGGGTTAAGAGTGCTGAGAAAAGGTATAGCTGTAGACTATCTTGTGTTGATAGAGATCTAGAGCTATTGTAATCCATCTTCCATAAAGAAAACTCTCTCCGTGAATTGCCCCGAGGACGTAGGCAAGTTGGCCGAACCTCGTTAGATCTGGTTTTTGCGATTGGCTGTTCTTCTAGTTTGTTTTCATTGTTCTTGGTGATTGAGATCAGGTTGGATCTTCTAAGGGTTGTTGTCTTCGAGCACAACAAGTGGTATCAGAGCCAGGTTACGCTTGGGATATTCTGAAGATTCGAAGGGCTCCAGATCTGATCAGGTGGAGATCGTGTGTCGATCTTAGGTCAGAGGCATTGGTGTTCAAGGAGATCGTGTGTCGATCTCAGGTGGACGCAGGGAGGGCTCGTTGAATCAGGGGTGGAATAGATCTGGTGAGAAACTCAAGCTAGGGTTTCAAGGTAGAGGTAAAAAATCACTTTTTTATCTCAGAAATAGATCTATTTTGCAAGTATTTGATCTTCCGCATAGTTAGAGGGTCAAGGAAAGGATCTCAATGGCAGAGGAATCTAAGTCTGTTAAAACAATGAACAACTCCAGGATTGAAGTTGTTAAGTTCAATGGAACTAACAATTTCGGGATGTGGAGGTGTGAGGTTATGGATGCATTGAATGCACAGAACCTCGAGGACACGCTCCTTTTGGAGAAGAAGAAGGATACTACCACTGATGATGAGTGGGCAAAAATGAACAGGTCGGCATGTGGCCTGATTCGCTCATGTTTGTCACAAGATATCAAATATTCTGTTCAACATGAGAAGTCAGCAAAGGATATGTGGAATACCCTCGAGAAGAAGTACCTGACAAAGAGCGTGGAGTCAAGGCTGCAGCTTAAGAGCAAGCTGTATTTGTTCAGGATGCAGAGGGGAAGCACAGTAAATGAGCACCTCAACAGGTTTACAAAGCTTCTTACGGATTTGCTAAATGTGGATGCCATTATAAGTGAGGAAGACAAGTCAGTCATTCTTCTGAACTCTCTTCCACCGGAGGAGTATGAAATATTTACAATGACATTCATAAATGGAAGGCAAACCTTAAACTATGATGAGATATCGTCAGCACTGATGAGTTATGAGAAAAGGAAGAATGAGAAACATTCTGGGAGATCTAGTTCATCAGCAGAGGCTTTGGAGGTAAGAGGCAGGAGCTCATCAAGGAAAGGCAAGGAGGTGAGAGGAAGATCGAAGTCAAGACCGGGCTTAAGGGATCTTAAGAAAGACCAGTGCATGTATTGCAAAGAGTTTGGGCACTGGAAAGTTGACTGTCCAAAGTACAAGGGGAAGAAGAAGAAATCAAAATCTGAGGCAAATCTGGCAAGAGTGACAAAGGCTGCTAGCAATAAATCACAGGTAGAGGATTCAGATTCAGATTCTTCGGTATTCTCGTTTTCAGTTACTACTCCTGTTGTAGGTTACTCGGGGGGAAACGAGTGGATCCTGGACACAGGTGCTACATATCATGTATGCCCTAATCGAGATTGGTTTACTAGTCTTGAGAAGCTGGAGGGATGTTCGGTCGTCATGGGCGATGATCATCCATGCATCATGGAGGGTGTAGGCACAATTCCTATCAGGATGTTCGACGGGATGGTAAGGGAGCTGAAGGAAGTGAGATATGTCCCTCAGCTGAAGAGGAACTTGATCTCAGTAGGTGTTTTGGAATCATTAGGGCTCGGAGTGTCTATTAAAGAAGGTGTTCTTAAAATGACGAAGGGCTCAATGGTGGTGTTGAAGGCCAACCGCAGGAATAATTTGTATTACTTGAAGGGTAGTACAGTGATAGGGCAGGTGGCAGCTTCGACCAGTCAGAAGGAAGATCTAACCCGGCTATGGCACATGAGGCTGGGACATGCAGGGGAGAAATCTATGCAAGCTCTTGTGAGGAAAGGGCTACTGAAGGGTGCAGAGACCTGCAAACTGGATCTGTGTGAACATTGCATCATAGGCAAGAAGACAAAGGTGAAGTTTGAAACAGCTTCACACTGCACCGAAGGCATTCTTGATTATGTGCACACAGATGTATGGGGACCCACAAAGACTGCATCAATAGGGGGAACCCACTACTTTGTGTCGTTTATCGATGATTATTCTAGGCGGTGCTGGGTGTACACCATGCGACACAAGAATGAAGTCCTAGAATTGTTTGTGAAGTGGAAGGTTAATCAGGAAAGGAGTACAGGAAGAAAAGTCAAGGTCCTTCGTTCTGACAACGGAGGAGAGTACAAGTCAGACCCTTTCCAGAAGCTATGTCTTGATGAGGGCATAGAGAGGCACTTCACAGTAAGGGAAACTCCGCAACAGAATGGGGTGGCTGAAAGAATGAACCGAACTTTGCTAGAGAAGGTTCGGTGCATATTGTCAAATGCAGGATTACCAAAGAAGTTCTGGGCTGAAGCTTTGGGGTATGCATGCCATCTCGTCAATAGGTTGCCGTCATCTGCAATAGGGGGTAAGACCCCCCTTGAAGCTTGGTCGGGTAAAGCTGCAGGAGATTATGATGTGCTCAGGATATTTGGATGTCCAGCCTACTATCACGTAAAAGAAGACAAATTGGATCCGAGAGCAAAGAAAGGTGTTTTTGTTGGCTTCAAGAAAGGAACCAAGGGTTCAAGATCTGGGACCAACAGGACAACAAATTCATAATCAGCAGAGATGTCACTTTTGATGAGGCCTCTATGATGAAGCCTACAGTCTCTCAGCAGGTGGAGACTAAGAAGACCAAGGAGCTATTGCAGCAGGTGGAGAGTGATGCAGATCCACCATCTCTAGAAGACTCAGTATCTGTGAGGATCATTCCTGAGGTGACACAGGGAGGTGATCAAGTTGCAGAAGAAGATGCTGAGGTTGTTGAAGAGGATCAGGAACAGGTTATGGATACAGTTCCAGATCCCACTGCAGTTGGAAGACCAAAGAGGAATACAAGGAGACCTGGCTGGCTCACTACAGACATGGTGATTGCACATGCACTTCCAGTTGTTGAAGAAGCCATTCCATCTACTTTCAGGGAAGCTGAAATCAGTTCAGAAGCGGAGTTATGGAAAGGGGCCATGAATGAAGAGATGCAGTCTCTTTATAAGAACAACACATGGGAACTGACCAAGTTGCCCAAGGGGAAGAAAGCCATAGGGTGTAAGTGGGTATTTGCTAAGAAGCAGGGATCACTCCAAGAAGACAATGTGCGCTACAAGGCAAGGCTGGTGGCTAAAGGCTACGCACAGAGAGAAGGGATCGACTACAACGAGGTGTTCTCCCCAGTTGTAAAACACTCGTCTATTCGGATCCTATTGGCCTTGGTGGCACAGAATGAGTTGGACCTTGACCAACTTGATGTGAAGACCGCCTTTCTCCACGGCGATCTTGAGGAGGAGATCTACATGACTCAGCCCACAGGTTACAAAACTGCAGGGAAAGAGGAGTTGGTATGCAAGCTGAAGAAATCACTGTACGGTTTGAAGCAGTCTCCAAGACAATGGTACAAGCGATTTGACAGCTTCATCAGGAAGAAGAAGTACACAAGAAGCCATTATGATCCATGTGTGTACTACAACAAGTTATCATCTGGTGAGTATGTCTATCTACTACTTTACGTAGATGATATGCTAATTGCTTCTAGGTCAAGATCTGCAATTGATTCTCTGAAGAAGACTTTATCGTCTGAGTTCGAGATGAAGGACCTGGGGGAAGCAAGGAAAGTATTGGGTATGGAGATCACAAGGGACAGGGAAGCTGGCAGGATTAGCTTGACTCAGAAGGGCTATCTGGAGAAGGTACTGCAGAGATTTAATATCGGGAAAGATACAAAGACTGTAAGTACACCAATGGCGCCGCACTTCAAGTTGTCAGCGAAGATGTCTCCAAGGAGTGTTCAGGAGCGTGAGCATATGACTCATGAACCATATGCCAATGCAGTGGGAAGCTTGATGTATGCAATGGTGTGTACAAGGCCGGATCTATCACAGGCAGTTTCCATGGTTAGCAGATATATGCATGATCCAGGTCAGGGTCATTGGGAAGCAGTGAAGTGGATCCTGAGGTACATCAAGGGTACTGTTGATGTAGGTCTCGTGTTTGAGAAGGACAACACTGGGAAGTAAGAATGCATAGGGTACGTGGATTCGGACTATGCAGGTGATCTTGACAAACGCCGGTCGACGACGGGGTATGTATTCACATTCTCGCAGGCACCGGTGAGTTGGCGCTCCACACTTCAGTCCACAGTCGCATTGTCGACTACAGAGGCAGAGTATATGGCCTTGACTGAGGCCATGAAGGAGGCGATTTGGCTTCAAGGATTGCTAGATGACTTGGGAGTGGAACAGGAGATCTTGAAGATACACTGTGACAGTATGAGTGCCATTTATTTGGCAAGGAACCAAGTCTACCACGCAAGGACGAAGCACATAGATGTCAGGTATCACTTTGTTCGGGAGATTCTGGAGGAAGATGACATCAATTTATTGAAGATTCATACTTCGGAGAATCCGGCCGATATGCTTACAAAGGTGGTGTCGGGAGTAAAGTTTGCACACTGCAAAGACTTGCTCCAGATTCTTCAGGTGAATTGAGCTTGCTGAAGCTCATGTGGATGAACTACGGATGGCTTGATCCCTTGGGCAAGGGGTACGTAGGCAACCAGATTGGTGCAGCCGCTTTCGAGTCGGTGTTCGGCTCAGATTTAACAATCTTCACCGAGGTGGAGAATTGTTGGAGGAGAGAATACAGTAGAGGAAGTGAAGTCATGCCAGGTGCTGTTGAAGACTGCCAAGGAGTCTACGACGAAAGGCGACGGAACAGCAGGCAGGAAAAACGAAGCAGCAGCAGAAAAGACAGTGGTCGGTCGACCAGACCGGTCGACCGACGTGCACGAAGTGCACAGGTGCTCCCAGGTTGCTTCGGTCGACCGGACCGGTCGACCGAAGAGGGTCTTGGTTGCGTCGGTCGACCGGACCGGTCGACCGGAAAGGGTCTCTGTAAGCAACCCAACTCTCTGTTTGTTTCGGTCGACCGGCTCGGTCGACCGTAAGAGGGAGTCGGTCGACCGGCCGGTCGACCGACAGTCGGGTTTTGGGCGAAATCTGTTGTTTCGGGAAGTTATGTATTTAAGCCCTGGTTGTAATTTTCTAGGGTTAAGAGTGCTGAGAAAAGGTATAGCTGTAGACTATCTTGTGTTGATAGAGATCTAGAGCTATTGTAATCCATCTTCCATAAAGAAAACTCTCTCCGTGAATTGCCCCGAGGACGTAGGCAAGTTGGCCGAACCTCGTTAGATCTGGTTTTTGCGATTGGCTGTTCTTCTAGTTTGTTTTCATTGTTCTTGGTGATTGAGATCAGGTTAGATCTTCTAAGGGTTGTTGTCTTCGAGCACAACAAAAACTCATTTCCTCACTTTTCTTGTTTGTTTTGAATCGGAAATAGAAAATGAGAAAAAAAATTCTCCTTTTCTTTTTTCCCTTTTACACCTCTATTTTACATTATCATTTTCTTACCTTTTTCAGGATGCTACAATTAATTTTGTGGTCATATAAATTTCACTTGTAATAAGTTGTACCTCAAAATAATTAATTTTGATATCATGTAAACTCCACGTACAGTCTAATTACAGTCTTAAAATATCATTTCAGAATTAATTTTCAATTTAATATTATTTTATGGTTAACTTTGTGGTCAACTTTTCTAATTTTACTTTCATATTACTAACCAAACAACGAAAAATAAAATATACTTTTCTACTTACACTTTCATATTACAACCAAACACCAAAAATGAGAATTGCACAAATCCCAATTTTCTACTACACTTTCACATTTTCCATCCTCATTTCCCACTTACACATTTTCCTCCCATTTCCATCAAATCAAACAGGGTTTCATTAGAGTAGCAGGGCATGATGTGATTTTGAGTGATAGAAAATAACTTGGAAATATGGATACTTTTTTTTGAAAAAAACATTGAAATAGAACCACCATGTTTCCCTAAAAGAAGCAATAATGGATAATTTGGAAATTTCGTAAACTATGTTATAATTTTGAATTTTGCTAATATTGAATCTTTTCTCAAGGGATGTTCTAGATAAAATTTGTAATCAGATGCCATGTTGAAAAAACATTAAAGTTGATTTTAGAAATTATGTTTTCACTAATTTTCTTATGCATGCTTTTTATGAAGAAATTAGTAGGGAAAAACAATTGTAGTTAGAGGGCATCTTTTTAGAGCTTGCATATATATTGTGTTAGGATACAAATCAATATTATAGCAAGAATAAGATAAAATCGTGTGTTTGTATTATAATAGGATGTCTCTCTTTGTGTTTGTATCATAATTCATTTCTATCCAAATTCTGATTTCATGGCATGAGAGCTATAATTTTTTTTCTTTTCAAATTTCTTGTGTCATCAATTTGATCATAAATCAGCCACGTAATGATCCCTAGGTTTTTGGGTGTTCTGTATGTGCTGGTAGATTTTGTTTTCGCAAATTCTATTTAGATTGGCTAGTTCAGTGGTATTATGGCTTCTTTACTTAAAAGTTTCCTCAGATGTCAAACTAACTGAATCAAATTATGGCGAGTGGTCTATCTCCATTGAGTTACTTTTTTTATGCGCTTAATTTTACGAAATCACATTGGTGGTACTTGCACCACCCCTATATAAGGATAATAAGGCAGTTTAGTGGGCTCTCGCAGATCGTAGAGCACGCATAATTATTTCTCTTCTTCCCTTGAGATTGATGTTCGCATGCAACTTGTCAAGCTCACCACTATTTGTGACATGTGGCCACATCTTCTGCTGAGATTTGGGTCGAACAAATAGTCCACATTGGCTAGACGTAGGGATGGTCTTGGATTTATAAGGATTTGGGCAACTCCACCTAATAGGCTAGTCTTTTGGGATGGAGCCCCGAGTCCTTCAATTGGTATCAAAGCTTCCCAGGTTTCGCTTGGGATTTTTTTTGGAGATTCGGAGGGCATCAGGAGATAATTCTGTGGAGGAGGTCGAGGAAGTCGTGAAGTCGACGAAGACAGAAACCTGAAATCAGCAGCAGCAAAACAGCAGATCAGCAGGCGTACGGTCGACCGTCGGCAGAAGCAGCGGCTCGGTCAACCGGTCCAGTCGACCAACGTGCACGCAGACATGCACAGGCAGCGGTCGACCGGTACGGTCGACCGCAGGAGGAGATAGGTCGACCGGGCGGTCGACCGACTGAAAGTGCCTAACTCTCGGTTAGGCACGGTCGACCGGACCGGTCGACCGGTGCATAGGGTCGGTCGACCGGCCGGTCGACCGACAATCGTATCTGGCTGTTTTCGGAAAGGGTTGTTTGGACCCTATAAAAGTGCTGTTTTGTTTTTCTAGGGTTTGTATCTTGTATGAGGGTTTGAGAGTGCAATCAGGGAGGAGAGTAAAGCAGAGGCAGAGCTTTCCCGATCCCCATTGCTGTAAGTGTATTGATTTGTAGAAATCAATAAAAACCCTCCCCCTTTCTTGCCCCGAGGACGTAGGCATCAAGGCCGAACCTCGTTAAATATGTGTTTTCTGTGCTTTTCTCTGTGTTTGGTGTTTGTGCTGTTGGTGGTACTATTCTCTGTGCATCTTTGATCTAGGGTTCTTCTATGTGGGTTGTTGTCGGAGCACAACAAGTAGTATCAGAGCTTCCCAGGTTTCTCTTGAGATTTTCTCTGGAGATTCGGAGGGCATCAGGAGCTGATTCGGTGGAGATCGTGTGTCGATCTCAGATCAGCGCAAGGAGTGCTCAGGGAATCATTGGTGGAGTAGATCCAGTCAGAAACTCAATCTAGGGTTTCGGGAAGAAGGTAAAAATCTGATTTTTATCGAAGCTGTATCTATTTCAGTTGGTTTTCCACATACATAGAGGATCCAGTTAGATAAATGGCAGAAGAAAGTACGTCAGTAAGGACCATGGGTCCTCATCCGAGGATAAACGTGGTGAAGTTTAACGGCACAAATAATTTTGGGATGTGGAGGTGTGAGGTTATGATGCCCTAAATGCATCAAACCTTGAGGATACTCTACTTCTGGAGAAGAGGCGAAGCAAAACCACTGATGAAGAGTGGGAGAAGATGAACAGGTCTGCGTGTGGATTGATTAGGTCGTGTCTAACACAAGACATCAAATATCTTGTGTTACATGAGACATCTGCGAGGCAGTTGTGAGAGACCCTTGAGAAGAAATATCTGACCAAGAGTGCGGAATCGCGATTGCAGCTGAAGAGCAAGCTGTATGAGTTTTAGATGAAGAAGGGGTGCTCCGTAAATGAACACATCAATCGCTACACGAAGCTTCTTACGGATTTGGTCAATGTGGATGTTAAGGTAGAAGAGGAAGACAAGGCGATAATACTCTTGACCTCACTCCTGGCGGAGGAGTGTGAGACATTCACATTAACCTTCATAAATGGTAGACAGACTCTGGACTATCATGAGGTGTCGTCTGTATTGGTAAGTTATGAGACGAGGAGAAAGGAGAGACAGCCTTCTCAGTCAAGCTCATCAGCAGAGGCGCTAGCGGTAAGAAGCAGGGGTTCATCTAAGAAGGGCAATGATGAAAGAGGAAGATCGAAGTTCAGGTCGGGCTACAGGGATCTGAGGAAGAACCAGTGTGACTTCTGCAGAGAAATAGGGTACTGGAAAGTGGACTGTCCGAAGTTCAAAGGGAAGAAGAAGGAGTCGAAGACTGAAGCAAATCTTGCAAAAGTGATTAATACTCAGAGCAGTAATTCACAGGCAGGTGGATCAGATTCGGACTCGTCGGGTTTCTCATTTTCAGTCATTACTCCCGTGGTCGGCCACTCAGGAGAAAAGGAGTGGATTTTGGATACAGGTACTACATACCATGCGTGCCCTAATCGGGACTGGTTTTCTAGCTTTGAGAAGCTGGAGGGGTGTTCGATCGTTATGGGCGATGATCACCCATGTATCATGGAGGGTGTAGGTACAATCCGTATCAGGATGTTTGATGGGATGGTAAGGGAGCTGAAGGAAGTGAGGTATGTACCTCAGTTGAAGAGAAATCTAATCTCCGTTGGAGCTTTGGAAGCATCGGGTATGACGATATTGTTCGAGATGGTGATCTCAGGATGATCAAGGGCTCGATGGTGGTGATGAAGGGCGTCCGCCGAGACAATCTTTACTACTTGAAGGGTAGTACGATTACAGATCAGGTGGAGACTTCCAGTTTCTCAGATGATGGTTGCCCGGAGGTCTGGCAGGGAAAGGTCGGATAGGAAAAAAAAGTCTTTGCAAGCTCCTGTAAAGAAGGAATCGGAAGGTGCTGCAACCTGCAAGTCGGAAGGTGAACACATCGTTCTAGACAAGAAGAAGGTGAAATTCAGCACCAGTACTCACCACATGGAAGGTCTTCTTGATTGTGTTCACGTGAGCGTTTGGGGACCTGCTAAGACGGCATCGCTTGGAGGTCACAAGTACTTTATCTCTTTTGTTGATAGTGTATCTAGGCATTGTTGGATATATTCCATGAGACAAAGTAGTGAAGCCCTAGATATTTTGGTGAAATGGAGAGGAAGAATGAAGAGGCAAATTGGTAGGAAGATCAAGGAGCTGAAAATTGGTAATGTTGGAAAGGACATGAACCAATTCCTATGATGTGGCCAGAATACCAAAATTGTTACCCACTTCACAACAGGTACAGATGGGTTGGCTAAAGAAGTAATCCATTCCTTGATGGAGGAGGTTCGGCGGTTGTTGTCTAATGCAGGATTAAACAAGTCGTTTTGGGCTGAGGCAACTGAGTATGCTAGCCTTCTCATGAATAGATCGATTGCGATAGGAGGTAAAGCTCCATTGGAAATTTGGCTTGGGAAAGCTACTCAAGATCATGGTTTGCTATGGGAATTTGGAAGTCCAACCTACTTCAGTGCCAAGAATGGCAAGGTAAATCCGCAAGCAAAGAGGTTTGTGTATTTGGGTGTCAAAAGGAACAGCTACAGGTTGTGGGACCCTGAAGACAAGAAGATCGAGATGAGTAGGCATGTCACATTTGGAGAGACTTCAGTATTGAAGTCCACCGTCTCTCAGCAGGTGGAGAGGACGGAGACCAAGAAAGTATCGCTGCGGGTAGAGGTTGAGGCTACTCCATCATCTCCAGTTGGTTCGGCATTAGAGAAGACTTCACCAGATGTGACACCGGGTGGAGATCATGAAACCAAGGTTGATGCTGAACAGGTTGAAGACATTGCTAAGGATGTCTGAAAGTGCTCTAATGCCAATTGAAAGCAAACCTAGAGGGGGGTGAATAAGTGTACTTGCTAATCTAGAATCTAAATGCGCTAAATGCGGAAGCTAATGCAAATTTTGCAACACACTTAATACAACACACAAGTGTAGCCGAATTCCCCGTGAAGGGCTCTGGACTAACTCCTCTTGATTCTCCTTGAATGGGTTGAGGTGCTATATGAAGCTCTTGTGGTTAAGTATAAGTGAGGCACACACACAAGCAAGCCAAGCATATAAGGATGAACAATATATAAGATGCAAGGCAACACAAGCAATATGAATGATATGGCAATATGAATAATGCAATGTACAAATAAAGAGAGAGAGAGAGAGAGTTGAGAGACAATGGATCAAACGCAAAGGCAAAGATATAATTCGAGGTTCGAGCCCCTAGCTCTACATCCCCGCCTACACCACCGTGTAGGATTTTCAATCCACTATCTCCCACTGAGGGAACCTCTACCGAAGAGGATTTGTTACAACAAACGGAGTACCGAACTCCTCTCTCAAACACCGCCTCACAACCGAGGGGTAGGCCCGTAGCCAATACAACAACAACCAACACAATCACCTCTACCGAAGAGGGATGCAAACACCAACTCCACCTCTCACTAGAGGGAGCAAACAACAACCAACTCCACCTCTCACTAGAGGGAGCAAACAACAACCAACTCCACCTCTCACTAGAGGGAGCAAACCACAAGCCTCAACCTCTACCAAAGAGGGAGCAAACACCAACCCAATACAACAACCTCAACCTCTACCAAAGAGGGAGCAATACAAGAAATCAAGGGTTTACATCAAGTGGTATGTCTCAACCACAAACCTCTTTCCTTTTTCCACAAACAAAGATCCTAAATAGAATAGGATAGGAGATAAGCTCAAGTGTGGAAAACAAGTGTTTTGATCAAAGAAAAACTCTTGGAAAAATACCAAATAGATATTGAATTGAAGAACAATAAACCAATTCCCAAAAACCTATTTTCTTTGAAAATAACAAAACACTTAAAAATAAATAGATGAATCTTTTTGGCACTTAAACTCTTTTGAAAACTTCTTTTAAACACCAGGAATAGAGAGAAATTTTAGCTCATGAAAACCTGGCCAAAATCCCAAAGAAATGGGGTTTATATAGGCCAAAACAGAAACTAGCCGTTAGGCTGATCTGGCAGCCTGACAGGCTATCGGTCGGCCGGTCCGGCCGACCGCCAACGGTCAGAAATGTGACCGTTGGGGCAACCTGGTCGACCGCCCAGTCGACCCAAATAAACAGAGAGCACTGCTCTCAGGTCCGGTCGGCCGCCCGGTCGACCGTCCCTGTGGCTGCCAAACGTGCACAAGCTTGTGCACGTCGGTCGACCTCATGGGTCGACCGGCTTTAGGTGCGGTCGACCCGTGCGGTCGGCCGACCTGGCCTGTCAGCCACTGTTCTGGGACAGAAACACATGTTAAAATATTTCTAAAAAATCTTTTAAGACTTGTAAAAATACCCAAAAATAGTTTTATCATTTTGCATTGATATATAAACATGTGATAAAAAGTTTAGCTCAAATATCAATCAATATGAACTATTTTTGTGTCTTAACATTTTTACCAAAAACCAAAACATGTATTTTTATCAAACTTTGATTTTTCTATACATGAATAGGATAGTCAAAATAAGTTTGTATAAGTCATGTAAGCATGTATGTATATAGAGCACATCTAATATACATAAAAACAAAGTAAACTTGTTTTGATCAATCTATTCAAGAAAACCAAATTCAAAACATAAAACTTGTGTGTGTTGTGCACTTGAGCATATCAACTATTCATATCTTTACAAATGGATCTAAAACACACTAAACTATACTAGGATACCTAAGTCTTCTTGATGATCTTCTATCTTCAAGTCGACTCGATCCCAAACGTGATCCACCGAGTGCAAATGAGTGATCTTGAAGCTCGGGCACGGGAATCACCAAGTGAAGGCTTCCAAACTCCTCTTTTTGAAGCAATCACCAACTAATATCTTGATCAATGATCTGTAACTAAAATTACAAGATAATTAGTAAACATAACTACATGAGTTAATCATCATCAAAACTAGGGTGGAAGGCCTTTGGGCCAACAATCTCCCCCTTTTTGATGATGACAAAACTCATGGAGTTATATATACATGGATTAAAGTTAAGCTTCAAAGAAGCTCCCCCTTAACTCATGCATAAACAAATAAACAATAGATATGCAATGAAAGCTCTTAAACATGAATGCATATATAGATATGCATAAACAATAAAAAGGTTCTAAATACCCAATGAAATGTTCAAAAACAAAACATGCTCTAGATACCAATTAAAATTAAACTAAATTAAACTTAATATATGCAAAACACAAATATGCATATATAAATCTTATAAACTCAAAATCTTTCTCCCCCTTTTTGTCAATCATCAACAAAGGGGTAAACAATCAAAACAAAACAAAATCTTCTCACCCTTTTTAATACAAAGAATCAATCATCAATAAAGGGTAAAAGCAAAACTAAATCAATAAAATTTTCTCCCCCTTTTTGTCTAAAATAAAAACAAAACCAATTAGGGGTGACAATCAATTAAGGTACCAATTGAAAATATGTCAAAGAATAGCATCTTGATACCAATTGAAAGGAAACAAACAAAAAAATATTGATACCAATTTTAAGCAAAACACATGAAAATCTTGATACCAATTGAAATTAAACATAATAAATTTTGAATGTCTAAACAAAAATTTTGATACCAATTGTAAATATTTTTCATTTTGAACATATGATACCAAATTTGAATCTCCAATCATAAAGTATGGGAGTGGAAAATAAATACCAATTGAAAGATGAAATACAAGTTTTCTCCCCCTTTATGAAATACCAACTAAAACAATGCGTAGGCTTGATACCAATTTAAAAGTAATCAATTGAAACAAAATTGAAACTCAAGCTTAGCATAAACACAAACATATATATGTATGAAAAATAAATACCAATTGAAATTGATATTCTTGGAATTGAAAGCATACATACATACAAACATATATGAGTATACAAGAAAGGTCAAAATTGATACCAATTGAAAGAGTCCAATGATACCAATTGAAACAACAATAATGATCAAGTGTATACATCATATTATCTACCACCCAATCATGGTTCAAGTTTTAAATAATTTTTATTTTAAAGCATACATGAACATGATCTCCTATCCAACCTCCCATCGAAGGTAGGAGTTTTCAAAAATAGGTTTGAAAATAGAGTACGTTTGAAAATCTCTACCATAAGAAGAATACGAACTAGTTAAGTGAAAAATTTGTAAACTAGTACGAATACGAACTAGTTAAGTGAAAAATTTGTAAACTAGTACGAAATCCTTCAAGTAAGGAATAAAACAAAAATATTTTTCATGAAGACATGAAATTCACAAAATAGTCAACACTCATAATCAATTTAAGCATAAAAATGACTCATGAAAACAAACACATGAGTAAACAATAAATGTGAGTGTACAAATATAATGAGAAGATCATAATCATGAAAGATAAGCACTTAAGCTCAATATTTCATTAAAACAAGAAAATCATCAAAAATTTATTTAATCTTCAAGGTATATGTATGTCTTATACAAACTAAGGTATACATACATATCCAAACACAACGAGTCCACAAAGATATATGCATGAAGGCACGTGGCTCAAAGGATGTATATGTATAACAATAATTTGGATAAAATGGACATATACATGAAGTTCAACATATAAACATGAAATCAAGAAAAACTAAATTTTCATCAAAACAAATTTCATTTCAAGGTATATGTATGAATTGTCAACACAATAAGTATACATACATATCCCTAAACACAATTGAGTCCATATATATAGATTTGCATGAAAGGCAAATGACTCAAAGGGTATACATGTATATCTTAAAGTTTGGCGAAATAAACATATACATGAAATGAAAACTCATAAAATAAATCCAAAAATAAGAATACAAGTTTAAAATGCATGAATCATCAAAATAGACTATACTAGCACATCTAATGGGTTCAAATAAGCATTCAAACTCAAACATATATAGATTTATTTGTGCCCACTATATGCACAAATATATATACCTAGTCTTAATGAAAACTAACATTTAAAAACATATATTCAAATCATGAAGCATCAAACGGGATATAAATCAACATGAAAATCATAAACATGATTATTATGTAAATCCACATGTTATTAAACCTATGATAAACATAATAGCTTAAACAAACGGTGAGAACACAAAATAATAGACCATATTAAACATGGGTGTCTCAAAATGCTATACATGTATGTCAAGGATCTAATTAACATGGCATTTTCATACTAATCACTAAACAATGAAACATGCTATAAACAATGAATATAAAAAGCATGTAAATAATAAATAGGAGTTAGGGATCGTTACCAAAACCTAGAAGGCAACTTTTCTTGTCTCCAAAACGTGGTGGTCATCTCCACCAAACTTCCCTTGAAAGTGATGCATCCAAATAGTTTCCTTTAAGCACGGAACGCATCCACTCCAAGGTACCGCTACTCTCACGTCATGTGAGAGCCCACACCTACATCATAAACAATAGGGGTGGTCTTTGGTACCCATCTCTTATTGGGTCCATGGGGGTTAGTACCTTCCCTAACCCAAACAAAATTATTTGCTAAATTTGAAACATGTATTCTATCATAGCAAAATTTAGCAAGGTGGCCCTTACGTTCACAATGTGTACAAGTGTACACATGAGCATACATAGTGTGATGGTGTCCGTGAGGAACATGTGTATGCCGTGGAGGGTGTGCATGCATAAAGGATGGAACTTGTTTCTTTCAAACCAAGGTTTCCAAGCGTGTATGGTTCATGGCACATTGGCTCATAGTGGAGCCCAAACATTCAACACTTTTCTTCAAAACATTTATATCATTTTTAACACTTGAAGATAAAGTGGAGCATGCAAGGGGTGATCTAGGTGAAACTATCCTAGCATGGCAAACATGAGAAACAATATCATTTTTCAAAGATTTATTTTTATTTAAACAAATTTCTAATTCTTGTGAAATAAAATCAATTTCTCTTTTTAAAGAATTATTTTCTTTTAAAACAAAATCAACTTTTGAAGACAAATTTTCATTTTTCTTCAAAAGAGTTTCACAATCATTTTTAGATTTTAAAAACTCATTTTCTTTTAGTGTAAGGTCTAGTTGAGATCTAAGTGAGTCACATTCACTAGAAATCTCTTCCTTCTCTTGCAAAACATTGTTAAGTCTAGAATGCAAACTTTTATTTTCTTTTTCAATTCCTAGACTTTTCTTTTTCAAAACTTTATATTTTTCTATTAATTTTTCACACACAATAGATAGTTCTTCATTCAAGACATGGGCATCATAATCATTTGAAGCACTAGCATCATCATCATCTAAGTGGGTTTCCGAGTGTACCTCAAGGGAGTCATTCCCTTGGATCATAAAGCATTGTTGTGGCTCGGATTCTCCACTAGATTCCTCCTCTTGTTGGATTGGCATTTGAAGCTCGGAGGTGGTGGTTGTTGTCAACTTGTTCCACACTGCAAAAGCGGAATCAAGGTTAGAAACACTCATAAGATATTCTTTAGGTAATGTGCTTCTAATGGCCTCAAGGGCTTGTGCATTGGCCCCTATATGCTTGCTATCACTAAGGAAGGATTTCTTGGTAATGGCAAGGTGAACCTTATGTCCTAGGGTTTGTAAATAAACGGACATCCTAATCTTCCAAACAATGATGTTGGAAGGGTCAAACATAGGTGGGGTCATGAAGTCCATGGGTCCAAACTATATGTGTACAAACAAGAAAATGCAAATGTAGATTAGCAAACAAATGGATCTCACTCCTAGGATGTTAAGCCTAAGTATCAGGAGCGTAGGCTCTGATACCAATTGAAAGTGCTATAATGCCAATTGAAAGCACACCTAGAGGGGGGTGAATAGGTGTACTTGCTAATCTAGAATCTAAATGCGCTAAATGCGGAAGCTAATGCAAATTTTACAACACACTTAATACAACACACAAGTGTAGCCGAATTCCCCGTGAAGGGCTCTAGACTAACTCCTCTTGATTCCCCTTGAATGGGTTGAGGTGCTATGTGAAGCTCTTGTGGTTAAGTATAAGTGAGGCACACACACAAGCAAGCCAAGCATATAAGGATGAACAATATATAAGATGCAAGGCAACACAAGCAATATGAATGATATGGCAATATGAATAATGCAATGCACAAATAAAAGAGAGAGAGAGAGTTGAGAGACAATGGATCAAACGCAAAGGCAAATATATGATTCGAGGTTCGAGCCCCTAGCTCTACATCCCCGCCTATACCACCGTGTAGGATTTCCAATCCACTATCTCCCACTGAGGGAACCTCTACCGAAGAGGATTTGTTACAACAAAGGGAGTACCGAACTCCTCTCTCAAACACCGCCTCACAACCGAGGGGTAGGCTCATAGCCAATACAACAACAACCAACACAATCACCTCTACCGAAGAGGGATGCAAACACCAACTCCACCTCTCACTAGAGGGAGCAAACCACAAGCCTCAACCTCTACCAAAGAGGGAGCAAACACCAACCCAATACAACAACCTCAACCTCTACCAAAGAGGGAGCAATATAAGAAATCAAGGGTTTACAACAAGTGGTATGTCTCAACCACAAACCTCTTTCCTTTTTCCACAAACAAAGATCCTAAATAGAATAGGATAGAAGATAAGCTCAAGTGTGGAAAATAAGTGTTTTGATCAAAGAAAAACTCTTGGGAAAATACCAAATAGATATTGAATTGAAGAACAATAAACCAATTCCCAAAAACCTATTTTCTTTGAAAATAACAAAACACTTAAAAACAAATAGATGAATCTTTTTGGCACTTAAACTCTTTTGAAAACTTCTTTTAAACACCAAGAATAGAGAGAAATTTTAGCTCATGAAAACTTTGCCAAAATCCCAAAGAAATGGGGTTTATATAGGCCAAAACAGAAACTAGCCGTTAGGCTGATCTGGCAGCCTGACAGGCTACCGGTCGGCCGGCCCGGCTGACCGCCAACGGTCAGAAATGTGACCGTTGGGGCAACCCGGTCGACCCAAATAAACAGAGAGCACTGCTCTCAGGTCCGGTCGGCCACCCGGCCGACCGTCCCTGTGGCTGCCAAACGTGCACAAGCTTGTGCACGTCGGTTGACCTCATGGGTCGACCGGCCTTAGGTGCGGTCGACCCGTGCGGTCGGCCGACCTGGCCTGTCAGCCACTGTTCTGGGACAGAAACACATGTTAAAATATTTCTAAAAAATCTTTTAAGTCTTGTAAAAATACCCAAAAATAGTTTTATCATTTTGCATTGATATATAAACATGTGATAAAAAGTTTAGCTCAAATATCAATCAATATGAACTATTTTTGTGTCTTAACATTTTTACCAAAAACCAAAACATGTATTTTTATCAAACTTTGATTTTTCTATACATGAATAGGATAGTCAAAATAAGTTTGTATAAGTCATGTAAGCATGTATGTATATAGAGCACATCTAATATACATAAAAACAAAGTAAACTTGTTTTGATCAATCTATTCAAGAAAACCAAATTCAAAACATAAAACTTGTGTGTGTTGTGCACTTGAGCATATCAACTATTCATATCTTTACAAATGGATCTAAAACACACTAAATTACACTAGGATACCTAAGTCTTCTTGATGATCTTCTATCTTCAAGTCGACTCGATCCCAAACGTGATCCACCGAGTGCAAATGAGTGATCTTGAAGCTCGGGCACGGGAATCACCAAGTGAAGGCTTCCAAACTCCTCTTTTTGAAGCAATCACCAACTAATATCTTGATCAATGATCTGTAACTAAAATTACAAGATAATTAGTAAACATAACTACATGAGTTAATCATCATCAAAACTAGGGTGGAAGGCCTTTGGGCCAACAATGTCGAGTTATTTGCAGCTATTAGAACCAAGGTGAAACCACGCTTGTGTGGAAAGAAGCATGAATCTCAAGCTTGTGATCGTAACAAGCTCAAGTTGAAGGCCGTTGTTCTCCATGATGGTCGTGAGGAGGTTCATATGACTCAGTCTGACAGGTTCACTGATGTAAATACAGGTACCAGTGTTTGAGCTTGATGGAGCTCATTTCTAATGAACTATGGTTGGCTTGATCCTTTGGGCAAAGGTACGTAGGCAGCCGTAAAGGCCCAGCCATTTGGTGATGCAACTTTTATGAAGCTGTTTTGGGTTCTCGAGAAGCTATTTGATCTTCACTTAGAGGTGAAGAGCTGTGGCCGATGGAACTTCACGTAGAGGTGGAGAGGCTTCATGTAGAGGTGAAGTATTGTGGCTAGTTGGACTTCACGTGGTGGTGAGAGATCTCGATGAACAAGTTGATCTTCCGGTAAGAAGATATTGAGCTTGCATAAGGAGTGGTATGCATCCAGTTGAAACCGATGATGTTTGGTGTGCTCTATGCAGACTTGGTGGACCGTCAGTGGAAGACAGGAAGACTAGATAGAGCTAGTCAATTGGAGAGTCAGTGTTGGCTCGTGAGGAAGTCTTCGTGAGGTCGTGAAGTTGCGGAGTAGAAGCCACGGTTTGGTGATCGGCATGTATGAAAGTTCTCCTAAGGTGAAGTGTAGGGAAGGCATGTGTGGTGCTTTCCAGTGGATAGCTGAGCTATAGATTCCAAGCCGAGACCGTATGTCGATTTCGCTGAGATCGTGTGTCGATTTCGTCCGGTGCGCGCAAGCCGAGATCGTGTGTCAATTTCGTCGAGATCGTGTGTCGATTTCGCCAGGTGATAGACTGGGGTACGTTGGAGATTGGCTCAGATTTTTTTGAAAAAAAATCTTCATCGAGGTGGAGAATTATAGGGGGGAGGAGGTCGAGGAAGTCGCGAAGTCGACGAAGACAGAAACCTAAAATCAGCAGCAGCAAAATAGCAGATCAGCAGGTGTACGGTCGACCGGCCCGGTCGACCGTCGGCAGAAGCAGCGGCTCGGTTGATCAGTCCGGTCGACCGACGTGCACGCAGACATGCACAGGCAGCGGTCGACCGGTCCAGTCGAGCGCAGGAGGAGATCAGTCGACCGGGCGGTCGACCGACTGAAAGTGCCTAACTCTCGGTTAGGCACGGTCGACCGGACCGGTCGACCGGTGCATAGGGTCGGTCGACCGGCCGGTCGAGCGACAATCGAATCTGGCTGTTTTCAGAAAGGGTTGTTTGGATCCTATAAAAGGGCTATTTTGTATTTCTAGGGTTTGTATCTTGTATGAGGGTTTGAGAGTTGAATCAGGGAGGAGAGTAGAGCAGAGGTAGAGCTTTCCCGATCCCCATTGTTGTAAGTGTATTGATTTGTAGAAATCAATAAAAACCCTCCCCTTTCTTGCCCCGAGGACGTAGGCATCAAGGCCGAACCTCGTTAAAGCTGTGTTTTTTGTGCTTTTCTCTGTGTTTGGTGTTTGTGCAGTTGGTGGTACTATTCTCTGTGTATCTTTGATCCAGGATTCCTCTGTGTGGGTTGTTGTCGGAGCACAACATCTTCAAGGTCTCTGGCAGTCGTCGAGTCATGCTTACACTTTTGCCATCTATCAAGAACTATCCATTGCTCATTAAGCCATTGCTCATTAAGGAGGGCGCTCCATTCAAGAATTCTATAACTAAATGAAAATTTTTTGACCTTAATTGGTTATTATGGGGGATCCTTTATGTCAAGCATGTTCCACTTGTGATTGAGAAAATAAATAATAACCTCTGTGAGATCAACAACATTTATTTCAGTTCTGGATGTGACTTCATCCTGTGTATGAGGCACTTCAGGGAAATATTCTCCATAGATCACCGTTGCCTACTTTGTATGTTGCTTTAGTTAAGTTGTTGGCTGAGGAGACTCGTCAAAAAATGATAATACTTCTATAGTATTTGTGATGTCTTCTTCGATTGCACTTGCTACTGGGACAAAGAAATCTACAGATCTCAAGACTTTTTTTCACTCCTCATTGAAGACTTCATCTTATTCATTAATTTCTTCAAGATTCACTCTTGAAAGGAAGAACTTGAAAGACATTTAGAATAACTATTGTAGAGGATATGGACATATCATTAGAGACTACCGGAAGAGGCAATACAATGAACAATAAAAATCCTCTAATATAGCAATAGCTACTCCAACGTCTGAATCTTAAATTAGCCGGCCACCTGATGCTCATATTTCTGTGTCGACTATGGATCACGATGTGTCAGCCGGACCTTCTACTACTCCTACCTCCACAGGTATTCCTAAAGATGATTGAATATTAGATTCTGGTGCATCTTTTCATATGACATCACAATCTTCTGTACTTTCTTCTGTGACACTTCTACCTAATAACTTTGATATTTTTACTGCTGATGGCTCTCTTGTTCCTGCAACTCATTAAGGATCTTTTCTTAGGCGATTCTCTGTACCTTCAGTTTTGCACACAACAAATATAGCTTTAAATCTATTTTTAGTTAATCAAATTGTTGATCCTGACTGTGTTACTAGTTTTGATCCTACCTCTTGCTTTGTGCAGGATCGTCATACCGGGTATTGATTAGCTAGCCATATGCATAGCCGAAAGGGGCTTTACAGTATGAATCACCTTCATTTACCTTTCCCACCCATAACCACTTTTACTACAACCAATGTTCCTTGTTCTAATCATATTCCTCCTCCTTCATCTGTAGGTGATCTCTGGCATCATTATTTGGATCATTTGTCAATAGATCTTCGAGTCTTAGTTAATAAAGGCACCTCTCATAGTTTTTCTTTTTCTAATATTTCTCCTTGTATTGGGTGTAACTTAGCCAAACAGTCCACCCGACCTTTCGTCCTAGTCAATCTCACTCTAGTTTTGAATTAATTCATTTTGATGTTTAGGGACCAACATCTATTTCTTTTTATAATGGAAATCGATATTATGTTATTTTTATTGATGATTTTCTTATTATACTTGGGTTTATTTTATGCATCATTGCTCCATAGTTTCTCAAATTTATCAAAACTTACTTTCTATGATTAATACTCAGTTTGGAGCTACTATCAAAGTTTTTGGCTCAGACTTTGGGGGAGAATATATGTCTCATAAATTTCATCAAATTCTAGTAAATCAAAGTATTCTTCTATAATTGGCTTATCCTTTCGCACACCAACAGAATGGTGTTGTGGCGCGTAAACATAATCATATCATGAAAAAGTCTCGTTCTCTTCGTTCTAGTTTTATGCCACAAAAGTTTTAGGCTGATGTTGTTTCTACTACTGTGTGTCTCATAAATATTATGCCTTCTTCAGTTCTAGATGATCTCTCTTTCCCCTCTGTGAGGTCTTTACTCCAGTCCTCCAACTCATTCTCATCTTGGACTTTTGGTTGTACTTGTTTTGTCCTGCTTTCTTTGCATGAATGAGATAAGTTGTCATCTCGATCTACTATTTGTGTTTTTCTTGGATATAGTTTGGAACATAAGGGTTATCATTGTTATGATCCTGTGAAATGACGCATTCGCATATCGAGAGATGTGACTTTTCTAGAGCATGTTCCTTACTATTATAGACATTCTTCTGATTTGAGATCACTGACATCTCTCTTATTAATCTTTCTTTCTTAGATTTTCATCTGTTGTGACCTTTGCTCCCTTGACACCTCCATCAGAACATACTGAATCTGCAAACTCAAAGTCTATTGAACCAAATGAATGTGTTGAACCTAATACTTTTGATCATTACCTGATGAAGCTCTAATCACTGACCCACTTGGTCCTACTCCGGTTGGTGATAATACACTAGTTGTTGTTATCCTCTTCATGAGAGAAAGCCAAACAAATTATTTGGTTGTTCCTCCTTTAATCCAAGTTGTAATGCCTTTCTTGCAGCAGTTCATTCTTATCACGAGCCTACTACATATTATTAGGCAGTTTCTATTCTAAAATGGCAGACAGTTATGACAGGTGAATTAGTAGCTTCAAAAAACTGGTACTTGGAAACTCATTAAATTGCCTCCAGGAAAAATTTCTATTATTTGTAAGTGGATTTATAAAATTAAGACTCGATCTTATGGGTCAATTGATCGTTACAAAGCTCGCTTAGTTGCATGATGTTTTAACATTGGTTACGAAGAGACCTTTTCTCCTATGAACAACAGTTTGAGCACTCATGGCTATTTCCTCCTCTAAATGATGGTCTCTATTTCAACTTGATGTAAAGAATGATTTTCTACACGGGATCTTCAGGAAGAAGTTTTCAAGCAACCTCCTCCACCTCTTCTTCATTCATCGCATCAAGCATGTCGCCTTCATCGTGTGTTATATGATCTCAAACAAGCACCTCATTCCTAGTTTGAGAAGTTTTGTTTAGCTATTCTTCAACTTGATTTTATTCAGAGTTCTGCTAAACATGACATGTTCTCTCATACTTCTCCTTGCGAGCGCACTATTCTTCTTCTCTATGTCGATGATATGATTGTTACAGGAGAAGATATTGTGATTCTACAATGTGCGAAGACTCTCTACATCAACAATTTGAGATGAAAAATTTGAGACTCCTTCGTTACTTTCTTGGTATTGAAGTTACCTATGGACACCGCGACTATCTACTTTCTTAGCAAAAGTATATAGCAGATGTACTGACTCGCGGAACATTAAACTGACAGTATCACAGTTGATACTCCTCTTCAACTTCATAAAAAATTATCACCGGAGATGGGTGAGCCATTAGAGAATCCTACTCGATATCGCAAGCTTGTAGGTGCTTTTTATCTTATCATCATACGACTGGATATAGCTCATGCACTGCATGTGGTAAGTCAATTTGTTCAAGCACCTACTTCAGCTCACTATGCTACTCTACTCAGAATTCTTTATTATCTTTATGGCACCATATCTCAGAGTCTTCTTTTTTCCTCTACTTCTTCATTAGAGCTACGTGCTTTCTGTGATGCGGATTAGGCTGGAGATATTGCAGCTCGTCATTTCGTAACAAGATTTTGTATATTTGTATATTTCTTGGTAATTCTTTTATTCTGTGGTATTCTAAAAAGTAAGATGTGATATTCAGGTCTAGTGCTACAGTAGAATATCGAGCTATAGCTGACACTACTGCTGAGATTATTTGATTGCGAAAACTGTTATGGTATATGGGTGTTGATTATTCTTTGCCTACTTTTCTACATTGTGACAATCAAAGTGCTATCAAAATCGCTACCAATCCAGTTTTTCATTAACGCATTAAACACATTGAGATTGATTGCTACTTTACACAACATCAATGTTCTAAGATATAGATTGTTACATTACCCTATATTCCTCACAGTTGCAGATTGTTGATCTCTTTACAAAGATACATACTTCAAAATGCCATCAGTTTTTACTTTCTAAACTCCTTGTGGTTGACACACCTTAAGTTTTAAGGGGAGTGTGAGGATACAAATCTGTATTATAGTAGGAATAGGATGAGATCATCTGTTTGTATCATAAACGGATTCCTCTCTTTATGTTTGTAGCATAATTCAATTCTCTCTAAATTCTGGTTTCATGTTGGAGACACACAACTTTTAACTTTTTCTAGCCTATCTTCAATTGTTAATTTCCTTTTACACATTTCCACCATGATCAAAATCATTTAATTAAGTTTATTTGATCATTTCACCTTATCTGATACCACTGATTGCACCAGTTTTCCATGCCACCAAAATCAAATCAACTCTTGATCTCTCACCCTCTTCGAAAATTAAAGGATAGCTTAACTTTTTTATTTTTTTTTTCCAAAATCAAAGTACTCTTGACTTCTCATATTCTTCATTAATTCTATTCTAGAAAAATACTCTATGAAGAGAACTCCGCTATAAATACCCTCATCTCCTAATATGTTCGAGTCAGAAGCTCAGCATGATGAAGCAAGACCATTCTCCTTCGTAAAAGGGGTTCCTACACTGAACGAGGGCCCTACAACATGGGACTTCTTGTGGGGCCAGTGAGGCTTCAAACTGTCGGGCTCCTGAAGCCCCTGAAGCTCTCTCTTTCTCTCGGCCTTGATCATCTTCGATGGAGGTGGTTGCCTTTTAGCAGTCATCGGAAGCCAATCTTTGTGATTCATAAAAAGGCTAGTTATAAACTTCTTCCCTTGATAGAAGAAGTTAAACCAATCGGTCTTGATAATTCTCCTGAGCGAAAAGAAGATGTCGAAAAGGGCATGGGTCAAGTGGACCTTGCACTTTTCTGCCAGAGTAATTATTTTTACTGCATAACTAATAGCATTCAGGGATAACTAAGTCAACATTATCTGAAAAATTATTTAACAACCAAACTAAGAATAAATGGGTTAGGATACAAAACCTGAGGGTTAGCTCCTTCTTGTAATTGCGATGACCCCCTTATCGGGGTAAAGAATTACTTGATTATCCCTCACTTGCATGAAAGAGAAGACATAGGGTGGAGGTGCATGTATTGGTGGTTGGAGGAAAGGTGGACAGGGGAAAGAAGATGGTCGTTGTAGCCACTACGTCGTTGTGATCCATTCTAGTAAATCACTCAATCGGGGGATGATCATCCTGGGTTACTAAGGCTTTCACATTGAAGAGTCTGAAACCCTGCACCCAGAATGAACACGACAAGTAGACGCTTTCCCCTTTAAGTCTTCGATCACATTGGCCTCGGTTTCATAGGAGTTCTTACTACTCCTTTTCTCGGACTTTCGGTTGTCCTCCTCAATTCAAAGCCTCACAATGAGATCTTTCAACTTCAACTCATTGCGCTTGTGCTTCAGGTAGTTCTTAAAATCTCTCCATACAGGTGGGAGTTTCTCTACAATAGTAGCAACCTGAAAAGTTTCAGGTAGAATCATACTTTCGGCCTCTATCTCGTGCAAGATAAGTTGGAACTCTTGCACCTGACTGATTACAGTCTTGTTGTCCACTATTTTGTACTCCAGAAATCATCCTACGACGAACTTCTTGGTACCGGCATCCTCAGTCTTGTACTTCTTATCAAGACTGGCCCATAACTTCTTTGCGGTTGTGATAGGACTGTGGATATTGTAAAGAGAGTCATCCAGTCCATTCAAAATATAGTTTCGGCAAAGGAAGTCACCTTGAGTCCATGCATCGACAGTAAGGACTGAGTCCCGATCAGTTTCAGGTTCTGGTGGATCTTCTTGTAGGAATTTGGCCAGATGCAAAGTAGTCAAGTAGAAGAGCATCTTTTTTGCCACCTCTTGAATTTTGTGCCATCAAATTTTCCTGGCTTTTCCGGCTTCGGGTTAGAAAGTGGAGCAGACATTAAAGTTTGGATCTGCATGTTTGGTGCCTTACTTGAGCTGTCTTGATTAATTTCAGACATTTTCTGCAAGTTCAAGCAGAACAGAAGTAAGAAACTTCAAAGTAATTGTCTTAAGAATGTTGGATGCTAGGATCAATCTGACAACTAATCAATATCACAGATCTAATTTGGCCAGGTCGGTGAATATCAGGTGGGAGGTTTTCCGTTCAATAGAACGTTCCTTAATTACAGAACCACCTTTCAATTACCTTCCTTAGTTAAACACCAATTAGACTGATATAAGTCAGTCTCAATATACTGAATATCAGTATAACCCCTGTATAAAGAAAATTAATTCACTTATATAGTACTTGGAGTGAGGTACGCTTATAGCGAATCTTCTTAAGACAATTGCGTCCCCCGCTACGGTGCTAACGGGTTACTGGACGCTGTCTCCCAAGATACAACACTCCTTCACGGTATTTGGATAGCACTACCACCATTGTTAACCAGTACCTTCACAGGATTATCAAAGCAGCAGACCAAGAAGACAAATTTCAGGGAGAATATTTGTCTTTACTTTGGAGGAACACCCACTGTAGAGAAAGGAGGAAGGTAGAACAATATTCTTCTTTGGAAGTTACAGATTCAGACAACAATTCTATTAAAGGCTCTCTGTTGAATTTTCTGAGCCTTCTTTCAGAACGAATTTCAGAATCTGTTGGAAGTCGCTTCGAAATTCGAGTTGCAGAATTCCCACTTCTTGTTGGAAGTCACTTCGAACTTGAGTTGTAGAGATCTCACTTCAGAATGCAGAAGAAGGAACTCAATTTCCTTTACTGTATTGCTTATTGATTTCTGTGTTTGTGTGTTTTTCATTTGAGAGAAACGGATCGCTATTTATAGCACTCTGGGAGGGGTAAAACGGTCCGAGCCCAACCGAACGGTTGCAATGGTTCGGTCTAAACCGTTGCAACAGTTCGTTTCAGACAGCAACCGCCTAACTGTTCGCGGAGGTTTTCTGACAGCTGTTGCACTGATTCGGGTTTGGATCCGGATGGCGGAACCGGTATGATCCGTGGTAACCCATACCCGTGAGATCCGATTCAAAAAGAACTGGAACCAGGTAGGGATCCTGAATCTGAACCCGAGTCCGGCCCAGCTCCAGCGCCGGCACCGGCCGGCTAGCCGGCCGCCGCCACCGACGCGCGCACGCGCGGGCATGGTTTCCCCTAATCGCGCGTGAAAACTCCAAGTACCCAAAGGGCACACCCCTTGTTCCTAATTTTCTCTATTTAAACACTTCAAACTTTCATCCCATGGCCAATGTGGGACTAAATACTTTTAGCTACCTTTAGTCCCCTTTTAGCTTTGAATTAGGCAAATTTTAGACTTGAATATCTCATTCATTTGAGGTCGGAATTGAACATGTGAATATACCACGTTTATCCCCAAAGGAAGGAGAACACACTCTAACTATTATCCAATTGATTCTATCAACAGATCTCGCTGTAATTCAACTCAAGATTCACATTTATTCTTTATATTTCCCAACAATCTCTCAATGAATGGAGATTCAAGGAATTGACACACAAAGAGACTGACTCTATAGTGAAAGATACTTTAGAAAAGAAACTGCATCAGGATAGGTGAACTAGGTCTTGAACCTTCCATAGTGAAAACTTTATTAGACTTACTGAATAATCAGTGAACTAGGTCTTGAACTGTTAGCCGTTTTGTAAGCCAAGTTAACAAGTTTCACACAGTAACTTTTCAAATCAACTTTGGTTCTCAGTTATATCCATTTTGGCCATGGACATTCTTAGTTTCAGAGAGTATCTTTAGAGAATAACAGCCTCCATAGAAGTTCCCAAAGAGCCGACCCAACTTTATACTCACATCAGTGATCGTCCTATTAAGAGTAGTCTACTCTACTCCACTTGTTTAGTAACAAGATATAGGCATTATTAAAAGCGTTAAGCTTATCCTTAATCCACTTGTAGAAAGTACTTGTGTGCACCTTAGGAATGGATTAGAGTCAAGCTCCTAAGTGCTTACTTGTTAAGTCAATCATAACTAGTTTTTCCTCTTAAACTTAGTCAGTAGGATCTCCAGTCGCTAAGTGAGGTTTTCATTAAGCTGACTTGGTAAGGTTAGGCTTTTAGACCCATTCCCCTCGATGCTCAGTTTATACGCTCTCCACTTAAACCTTTGGCAAGCGAATCCGCTAAATTATCTTTTGATGAGACAAAGTCAATAGAGATAATTCCATTTGAGAGTAACTACTACGGTATTATGTCTACGACAAATATGTCTAGACTTACCGTTGTATATAAAATTTTGTGTCCTAAATATAGCTGCTTGATTATCGCAGTGTATGCATATAGCGGGCACTGACTTTTGCAATAATGATATATCTTTCAAAAATTGTCGAAGTCATTCTGCTTCTTCTCCGGCCTTATCTAAGGCTATGAATTCTGATTCCATAGTGAAACGGGCAATACATTTGTTTGAAAGATTTTCAAGATACCGCTGCTCCTCCTAGAGTAAATACATATCCGCTAGTTGATTTTGATTCCTCAGAATCTACAATCCAATTAACATCACTGTATCCATCAAGTACAGGTGGATACTGTACATATCTCAAGGCATATTCCTTGGTATGTGATACGTAACCCAATACTCGTAGTAGAGCAGTCCAATGATTATCACTAGGATTGCTAGTGTATCTGCTTAACTTGCTTACAGCGTAAGCAATATCGGGTCTAGTGCAATTCATTAAATACATTAGACTTTCGATAATCTGAGAATACTCCAACTGGCGTACTCCAGTTCCTATATTCTTACGAAGGTGGATGTGTGGGAGAAAAGGATTTGTATTCTCTTTTATCCCATGATCCTTGAATTTTTCTATTATCTTATCCACGTAGTGAGATTGAGATAAACAGACTCTATCTGGTGTTCTTATGATTTTAATTCCTAAATTACATCAGCAACCCCCAGATCCTTCATGTCAAAACTGTTAGATAACATTCTTTTAGTGGACTTAATAATTTCAATATTAGTCCCAAGTATCAACATGTCGTCTACATAAAGACAAACAATGATACACACATTTCCAACTGTTTTAGTGTAAACACACTTATCGCATTCATTGATAGTGAATCCATCTTTGATCATGACACTATCTAATTTCTCATGTCATTGTTTTGGAGCCCGCTTTAGACCGTATAAGGATTTTATCAATTTACAAACTTTGTGTTCTTGGCCCTTGACTATAAATGCTTCAGATTGCTCCATATATATTTCTTCAGTTAATTCACCGTTTAAGAATACAGTCTTAATATCCATTTGATGGATATCTAAATTATGCAATACTGCAATTGTAATCAACATCCGAATGGAGGTTATTCTTGTTACTGGTAAATAAGTATCGAAGTAGTCAAGTCCTTTCTTTTGTCGATAGCATTTGGCTACTAATCTAGCCTTGTACTTATCGATAGATCCATCGAGTTTTAATTTTCTTTTGAAAATTCACTTACACCCAATTGGTTTACTGCCTAGAGGCAAGCTTGCCAATCCCAAGTATGATTACTTAGTATGGATTCTATTTTGCTATTTATAACCTCTTTCCACATTTGTGCTCTAGGGTAGACATAGTCTCTTTAAATGTTTGAGGCTCGCTTTCAATAGCGTATGCTATGAAATCTTGGCCAAAAGATTTTGAGATTCTAGATCTCTGACTTCTTCTTGGTTCAATTTCCGCATTAACAATCGGTTCCTCGGGGTTTTCATCCCTGAATGACATCTCATATGTTCTTTTCCCAAAAGTCTTATCTATTTCCCGTTTGTATGGAAAGATGTCTTCAAAGAACACAACATCTCTAGATTCGATAATCATGTTTACATGAATATCTGGTATTTCTGATTTCTGAACCAGAAATCTGTAGGCACTACATTTCAAGGCATAGCCTATGAATATGCAGTCCATAATTCTTGCTCCCAACTTAGTCTTTTTAGGTAATGGTGCTAGTACCTTTACAAGGCACCCCCACATTTTGAGGTAATGGTAGGAAGGTGTCCTTTCATGTCATAACTCAAATGGTATAAGACCAAGTTTCTTGTTGGGTACTCTGTTTAGAATATAATTTGTAATTAACAAAGCTCCCCCCCACAAGTTCTGCGGAGCTCCAGAACTTATGAGCATGGAATTGACCATCTCCTTCAAAGTTCTGTTCTTCCGTTCAGCAATTCCATTTTACTGAGGAGTATATGGTGCTGTAGTTTGATGGATTATACCAAATTTAGCACATAACTCACTAAAATCATTTGATTCATATTCTCCGCCTCGATCGGATTTTAGAATCTTGATGTTCTTATTGAGTTGATTCTCAACTTCGGCTTTATATGTTATAAACATATTCATTGCCTCTTCCTTACTGTTTAAAAGATACACATAACAGTATCTTGTCCAGTCATCAATAAAAGTAACAAAATACTTCTTCCCGCCTCTAGTTGGCATAAACTTCAAGTCACACAGATCGTTATGAATTAACCCTAAAGGTTCTGTATTTCGATCAATTGAGTGAAATGAATTTTTCGCGAACTTGGCCTCAATACAAATCTCACACTTGGGAATTTCTTCTAAGTTGAGTTTAGGAATATATCCTAGATTAGATAAGTTTTTTAACGACTTGTAATTTACTTGCCCTAATCTAGCATGTCATAAAATAGGAGATTCAAGCAAATAAATAGAAGATTTTTCTTTATTTATAAGCTTAGGGTACAAATACACAGACTTTTTTTCCACCGCTGTAACATTAGCTTTAAAAAGTCCATCAATAAGATAACCCTTTCCCACATACATCCCAGTTAAGTACAAATTTATCTGATTCAAAAACCATTCTAAATCCTTTCTTACTAAGTATTGATCTAGAGATCAGATTCTTGCGGATATCTGGAACATGTAACACATCATTCAGAGTAAGCTCTTTTTCAGATGTCCACTTCAGGATGACCTTTCCTTTTCCCTCAACCTTGGAGACGGCTGAGTTTACTATGAAGAGTTGCTCATCTTGCTCTAGTTTATGATATTCATAGAATAATAATTTCTCAGGGCAGATGTGCCGAGTAGCCCCAGTGTCTACCTACCAATCCTTATTATTGGTCGTCAGATTCACTTCTGACACCACAGCTGAAAGGCTTAGTGATGCATGGTCAGTTGGGTTTGCCTGTGGATGGTTCTTCTTATTCTTTTTGAGACGGCTGTGACATTCATTTGCCTTATGCCCCTCTTTGTTGCAGATATAGCAAGTTCCCTTGAAGTGCATGTTCTTGCCATCTTGGACCTTGCCTTTGTACCCTTAGGCAGTTTTCTTCCGTTTTAAGCCTTTGGAAGTAGACGCTTTCCCCTTTGAGTCTTCGATCACATTGGCATTGGCTTCATAGGAGTTCTTACTGCTCCTTTTCTCGGACTTTCAGTTGTCCTCCTCAATTCGGAGCCTCACAATGAGATCTTCCAACTTCAGCTCCTTGCGCTTGTGCTTCAGGTAGTTCTTGAAATCTCTCCATGCAGGTAGGAGTTTCTCTACAATAGTAGCAATCTGAAAAGTTTCAGGTAGATTCATACCTTCGGCCTCTATCTCGTGCAAGATAAGTTGGAACTCTTGCACCTGACTGATTACAGTCTTATTGTCCACCATTTTGTACTCCAGAAATCGTTCTACGACGAACTTCTTGGTACCGACATTCTCAGTCTTGTATTTCTTATCAAGACTGGCCCATAACTTCTTTGCGGTTGTGATAGGACTGTAGACATTGTAAAGAGAGTCATCCAGTCCATTCAAAATATAGTTTCGACAAAGGAAGTCACCTTGAGTCCATGCATCGACAGTAAGGACTGAGTCCCGATCAGTTCCGGGTTCTGGTGGATCCTCTTGCAAGAATTTGGCTAGATACAGAGTGGTCAAGTAGAAGAGCATTTTCTATTGTCACATCTTGAATTCTGTGCCATCAAATTTTTCTGGCTTCTCCGGCTTCGGGTTAGGAAGTGGAGCAGGCATCAAAGTTTGGATCCGCATGTTTGGTGCCTTACTTGAGCTGTCTTGATTAGTTTCAGACATTTTCTGCAAGTTTAAACAGAACAGAAGTAAGAAACTTCAAAGTAATTGTCTTAAGAATGTTGGATGCTAAGATCAATCTGCAACTAATCAATATCACCGATCTAATTGGCCGAGTCAGTAAATATCAGGTGGGAGGTTTTTTCTTCAATAGAACGTTCCTTAATTACAAAATCACCTTTCAATTACCTTCCTTGGTTAAGCACCAATTAGACTGGTATGAGTCAGTCTCAATATACTGAATATCAGTATAACCCCTGTATAGAGAAAATTAATTCACTTATACAGTACTTGGAGTGAGGAACGCTTATAGGGAATCTCCTTAAGACAATTATGTCCCTCGCTACGGTGCTAACGGGTTGCTGGACGCTGGTCTCCCAAGATACAACACTCTTTCATGGTATTATGATAGCACTACCAAATCACCGTACAGTCGAACCGTAGTTAACCAGTACCTTCACAGGATTATCAAAGCAACCAGTACCTTCACAGGATTATCAAAGCAGCAGAACAATTTTTTAAAGAATCTGTTGAATTTTCTGAGCCTTCTTTTCAGAAGGAATTTCAGAATCTGTTGGAAGTCGCTTCCGAATCCGAGTTGCAGAATTCCCAATTCCTGTTGGAAGTCACTTCGAACTTGAGTTGTGCGTTTGTGTGTTTTTCATTTGAGAGAAACATAGCGCTATTTATAGCGCTCCGGGAGGGGTAAAACGATCCGAACCCAACCGAATGGTTGCAACGGTTCGTTTTAGACAGCAACTGCCCAACTGTTCGCGGCAGTTTTCTGACAGCTGTTACGCTGATTCGGATCCGGATGGCGGAGCGGGTATGATCCGCGGTAATCCATACCCATGAGACCCGGTTCACAAAGAACCAGAAGGGGTAGGGAACCCGAGCCCGAGTCAGGCAGCGCGCGCGTGTGTGCATGGTTTCCCCCTAATCGCGTGCCAAGTACCCAAAGGGCACACCTTTTGTTCCCAATTTTCTCTATTTAAACACTTCAAACTTCCATCTCATGGCCAATGTGGGAGTAAATACTTTTAGCTACCTTTAGTCCCCTTTTGGCTTTGAATTAGGTAAACTTTAGACTTGAATATCTCATTCATTCGAAGTCGGAAATGAACATGTGAATATACCACGTTCATTCCCAATAAAAGGAGAACACACTCCAATCATTATCCAATTGATTCTATCAACAGATCTCGCTGTAATTCAACTCAAAGATTCACATTTATTCTTCATATTTCCCAACAGTCGATTCCTTATTTGGCTTGAGACTCTGATCGTCTTTTGACTTCGGTTTTAGTTGGGGAACCATCCCGGCCTCTCATGATCGAGCTTCGTGGTTGCAGGTCCAGGGCACGAGCCAAACCTACATTACTCGAACCCCAAGCGACTCTTGGTGGAGACCCGACGACTTCACCATTAAACTCGATAACTTTGGACCCTAAGAGTTTTAGTATCTCCAGTGAGGTCTGGCTCACCGGTTAAAAGTAAGAGTGAGATATGAGAATTTAGATTCAATTTTGGCTACGGTATAATCTAAAAAAATAAAAAATAAAAAAAGTAAATAATGAAGAACAAGAGTTCTCATGTCAAATCTTTTTAACCAATATTTTGTATTAAGCCCCACGTGGGACCCGGTAAATTGAAGGCATTGCTTGGGAAGTGATGTAGGAGCAAATCTTTATGCCGGCACTGATGGACATAAAGGTTGTAATATTATATTGCATTTTTTGAGGCTGGCTTGATGTGATGTGGATTGTTCCCCTTTGTGTGATTTGATCTGTTTATAGTTTTGGTAGGATTGCGCAATCGATTTGTGATGCAACTCTTATTATTTTTTTCTCTTTTCTGTTGAACTTTTAATTAGAACAAAGATTCTCATTTTGATCTTAAGGCCTCCTGCAAACTAATCTCATTCTAGTGAGGCAAAGTCTCAATGACATTTCACATGTTGATAGGAGTGGTAGGATGAATCAACAATTTGCATTGAAAGTCTAATAATTGTAAAAATATATTATTTTTTGTTCCATTTTAAAAAATAAGGGTAATATATGTGATTCTTCTTTTGTGAGTATTAGGATATGGAAACGAAACTAAAATTTTTAAACAATATGATATTATATTTCATTATTATACATAGGAAATATAAACTGGGATTCTTGCATATATATTGTTTGAAACTTAGTTTTTTGCTTATTTTCCCGCAAAACATTCTATTTGTATGTACACTCTTTTAATTCTAAAGAGTTTACTGCTATCTCTTATTGTTACAATTCTTCTCAATATGAGAAAAGTAACTTTAATATATATCCTCGCAAAATTTGAATTTTTCTTATATACCCTCAAAACTTTTATTTATGTAAACTAAATTTATGGAATGTTCAAATTGTCACTAAGAATTATGCATCTTGTTTTTCATTTATACTTAAAAATTTATACTAGCATAAGATTATGTAATAGAACGTATATGAAATAAAAGAGGTAGGCGCCAATATTAGATATCCTCTGTCAAATCACCATTACATATCATTTATGAAAATCTTGATATTTTGATATGTTGCGCGCACTTTGCAACAATCAATGAGAAACCTCAACCAATAAGAGAAATGCAACAGAAAAGTACTCAAAAGATAAATATGAACAATAAACAAGAGAGAAAGCAAACACAATATTTAACGAGGTTCGGCAATTTGCCTACGTCCTCGAGGTAAGGAAGAAAGAGATTTTATTGATTCAACAAGTTTTTCCAATGGATACAATCCATGGGGGCTCTTCCTCATTATTATAGCCAGAGACTCCCAGGGCTTTAGGAAACGCAATTAGATTCAACTCTAATTCGAAAACGAAATCCAAATTTGTCCAGAAGAACAGATTCGCCTGTTGGTCGACCGGCCCAGTCGACCAACCCTGTCCTTTCGGTCTACAAGTCGGTCGACCGAGACCAACAGAAACCACTGATGGCTAGTCAGTCGACTGCTCCGGTCGACCGTTCTCCTTGCTACGGTCGACCGGTTGGTCAACCGAGCTGTGCTTGTGCACGTTGTACACGCCGGTCGACCGCCTCTTTTCGTAGGCTTCTGTAAATTGTGTTCTCGCTTCCTTTAAACTCTGATCTCTGCGCTATCTATTCCAATGAGTTTAAAAAACTCTACCGTAACTTTTTATCTCCTCTATCCCTACAATTCTCCACCAGGTGAAGATTTTTCAAATCTGAGCCAAACTCCAATGAACACCTGGCGAAATCGGCACACGATCTTGGTGAAATCGACGCACGATCTAGACTTGAGCGCTCTGGACGAAATCGACACACCATCTCGGCTTGGCCAAACGAACGAAACTAGTTCCAAATGAATCCCCATTGATTAGTCTCTAAATATGCAGATTTTATATAACATCTTCATATTTATTCAATATTAAACTCTGTTAATAACACCTCTCTTATATGTTTTTAGGTCCATGGCATGAAATAAAGAAGAAGCCCAAAAATCCCATTTATTTAGTGATTTAAAGCCTATATATTTAACCATTAACTTTGGAAGGTGATTTGTCAAAACCAGATGCCCATATTCAGAAACCAGGGGCTATAACCGATAAGGGAGCAAACCGACATGATGTGACAGAAGGCGCTTCACTTGCGGCGCCTATATGGCCGGGGAAACGAGGCCCTAGTCGTGTTTCCTCGACCGTACTATCTTGACGCGCTGCTCCGTGACACCCCCTGGTGTCCCCCTTGGCCTATAAATATCCTAGGATTTCAGAACATAAGGGGAGGAAAGTTTTAGGATTGTTTCTTTTCCATGTATGTAGTTTTTAGGTTAGTATAGATTAGTTGTTCTTCTTCTTTCTCTTTTGTATTTTTCATTTCTTGTAGATTATATAATAATGAAGAGAGTAGTACATAGGATGAAAGCAAGAGTTCTTATAATGGAAGGTGATAATGAATGAAAGGTTCTCTCTTTATCTCTGCTTGTTTTCTTCTCTCTAACTCCTTTTACATGTTTAACTAATTTTCTCTCATAGAAACTAACTACTAACCACTAAGTTGCTTACTCCTTACTTGATAATTCACATGAATCTAATAACCTTTACTTGGCTTGCAAGAGTCATTGATGGCTCATGATAATGGATTATAACACTCTAACATCCTAACTCTCTAACAAGCTAACATTACTTTATTCCATGCTTGCTCTTATTTAGTTTTGATGGTTTAAGTGTAATTTGCACTTATTTGTTGAGTTTGAATGTGATGAGTTATCTTATGGGTCATACTTTGAAACGCTCTTGAACCAACAACTAGTGATGGTCAAGGATACATGTGAGGTAACTATCACTAAGAGATTAATATGGTTAGTGGAGCCATTAGTAGTTAGTAGCCATGAGTTTTCTTCCCTTTTTACTTTGTTTTAGGAATAATACAAAAATCACAAATACCTTATCTTCTATATTTTTCACTTCTTTGTTTTCATCGTACCCTTCTCTTTTCATTCTTTATTTCTTTTCTTTTAATTCTTTAAAACGTTTAAGAAACTTTAACACACGCGTGAACATACCGTGAAAGCTTCTATCGCCTCCCATCCTTGTAGATTCGACCCATTTCTATGCTATAACGGAAGTATCGAGAAAGCCAAAGTGCACAAACTTTAATTGGTGACTGCAAAATGACACTTTTTATGCACAATTTTTTCACGATCAAATTTTGGCGTCATTGCTGGGGATGGGAACGGTTTGATCTCACATTTTCATTAACTTTTTTTTCTTTGTTTTGGTTTGCAGGTCAAATCTTTAGCATTGCAGAAGTTCACACTTACTTTTGTGTGGTTGGGTAAATCTTTATATATTGCTATCTTCTGCTGCTATTTTTTTGTTTAGATTACATGTGCACTGTAATAATTAAGAACTAAAATACGAAAATTGGATGCTTTAAAACTCTTAATACATTTGCATCTAATATACTGTATTTTATTCTAATATACTGTTTTTTATTCTTGTATTGTTGTGATCTTGACGGAGGTGTACATATTGCATTGCATATAGGTTAGGACAAATACTTGAGTGAGTTATTCGCTTTTTTGTATTCATTCTTTTCTATATTGCACACTTGCACGAATCGAAAATTAAGGACAAAATCCAACATAACATAAGGTAGGGAAGTCATTTGTAACGGTCTCAGTATTTAATTTTCTCAATATTCATAATCATCAACCTCAATATTTATTTATTCAGATATTCTATAAAAATTTTGACAGCATCTCCTTAGAAATATGGAGTCTATCTCAATACAATATAAATTAATTTCGGCTAACATCAGTATCAATTCTAAATTTCATCATATAGTACATCTCAAAGCCAATCAAATAAACATATACATAAGAGTGCTTCCCTTGATATAATATTCTAACACAAAGTCATTTATGAGTTCTACTCAATATACAAACTGCAATCATCCATATTTATCTCTATTTATTAAAGTGTATCACTATCTACTGCCACTAACACTAACTCACAATTACAAAAAAAAAAGTCAAATTTACAAAAAGAATCACATTCTATAATAAATACATGCATTATCTCAGGAGAACATCCTTGCAGCTCTAAGCCGGATTTTTACTTTACCGTGACCTGAAAATATCAATCTGTGGTGGGGTGAGCTCAACAGCTCAGTGAGTAAAATCAATCAAATTAGAGTTTGTATTATAATACCATTGTAATTCAAGTATGATGCAGCTAAACAAATTTCAAGAATCAGTTTCAATTATATTCCTACTTATGGTTGATACTGCGGCTTATCTAGATTCTTTCTATTATCTGATACTTGTTATATGCATTCTTTTGGGTACACATGACCAATTTTATTAACATATAATATCATGCATTATACAATACTTGACCTAATCGTCTATCTCTTATAATCACCTCTCCTATATTCAGTTTGTAGTATATTCGTATTTCACATATAATTCACGATCACAACACAACTCTTTGAGTGCATAATCTTACTCACTAGATTAGTTTACAATTCGTTATTGTTTCTCTCAATATATATATGACATCACACACTACTCATGATAGTACCCAAATATAGCTGTATATTCATACATAAAGAAATACGAAACAATCACATTCATATACCGGATGTTACAACAATCTATTTACCAGATATCATAAACAACTATATACATATACTAGGTGCCATATATAACAACATCCATAATTTAGATATCATAAATAATTATATCCATGTATCGGATGTCATAAATAGCCACACCCATATACCGGATGTCATAAATAACCACACCCATATACCGGATGATATAAATAATCACATCCATATACCGTATGACATAAATAATCACATTCATAAACCGGATGGCATAAATAAATCATATACTATATGACATAAATAACCACATCCATAAACCAGATGACATAAATAACCACATCCATATACTGGATGTCACAAACATATCTTTATGCTTACTTCAATAAAATAATAGCAATATTCCCCTTCGATCACCTCTAGTTTAACCTGGTCCCTTCTTCTGATACAATAAATAATAACAATACTCCCCTTCGATCACCTCCGGTTTAACTCGGCCCTTTCCTCCGATACAATAAATAACAACAACACTCCCCTTCGATCGCCTCCGGTTCAACCCAGTACCTTTCTCCAATATAATAAATGATATCATGCAATAAATGACATGCATGCATACGTTTAAATATCAGTATACATAAACAATTACTACATACACAGTTATCATATACATATTTATGCACATTTCATATCACAAATACATTCACATTCGTACCGATATGTCATACAGTCAAGTTCATACGATTTTATTTCTCAGTTCATTATAGTAGTTTTAAGAAATTCTTATAGTATCTAAAAGATGCCAAACATACACATAATGCATACAGTTTAATGGTCTTAGTATCTTACCGGTCAAGTTCAGGTTCATATCACCAGTACTCGATCGTCTTAATCGTATTACTTATTCATCTTTTATTATTTAATCAACATCTAAAATCTATTATCAATTGCCTCTTTTTATCACTAGGTAGAATGACTATTGGTTATAACCTGTATAAATCAGTAATTTTCCCATTTCTTTTGATACAAGTTAATAATTACACAACAGTTCTGATATCACATGAATTATCAATACTTTCTATATTATAATTATCCTTTATTTCAACTAGGGATTAATTATAGTACTTTTATTTGATTTAGTTCAGTGTTAACTTTAGATTCTACAAATACCGGTCTTAACACTACTGACTTCTATAACATCTATTCTATCATTACTTATTTCTGTCTATTAAATCCCGACCACACAGAGAACTATGTTGTCCGATAAATCAGTTTATTACTAACATTTTCTCCGATTCCATAATTGTCAGTTCATACGTACCAAATTTTACCATTTCTGATTATATAGCTATTAATTTTATAATTATCTTTATTTTAATTAATTACTAGTTAAATCATCATCCGCATTCACATGTACAATCAACTCACATATATGCATATGTATGTATAATATATACATGTATAAATCTGTATATCAATCAATTATTAAGTATCAAGTTCTCAGCCCGTCAGCTTTCATAGTTATGTAAGGTTACTTCCATATATATATATATATATATATATATATATATATATATATATATATATATATATATATATATATATCACTTATCAATACTGGACTACTAATCACATTGACACGATGTCAATTTGTTGTCCGTATCACTAATACCCAATCATTTAGATAATTTTCTATCTATTACCGATTAGATATAATCGATATCACTATAGTGATTTGAATTTCAAGCTTAATTGAGAATTTTGATGTTCTGATTAATCAACTATAAGGATACTCATAAATTTCCGATGTATAGAGTAGTCATAATATAGTATTGTTCAATACTATTGGTATTTATTTTGTTGAAATCAAATAATCCATCTCTAATCAGTATACTTAATATTAAATTGTCAGGTTTGCTCGAATTGATTTTCACTAATTCATTACTCACTTTATTAATTATACACTATTCTTGGTGACACACTAACTGATTTTTATCAAACTTGATCTTATTCGACAGTTTTCTCATTAATAGCCAATAATCGCTAAATAGTATAATATCTACTTTCAAGTTCTGATCCAAGGGTATTATTTTGCTTACATTCCTTTATGTTTAATAAATTTTGGTTATTTATCTATCCAATTTCTTTCAATTGCTATTAATTAACAATTTAACAGGTATCTAAATCTATAAACCATCTGATGGCCTTTGATGCCTCAAGCGTGTAGGTCGTTATACAAAATCACGTTGCAAGCATATATGTCATATTTCAAGTTAATGCTATTAATCATGATTCAATTTATTATCATGTAAGGATTTCTGAACTGTAATCAGACTCATTAGTTACTACTGTGCGACCAATTATCATCGGTTCAATTTAGATATTCGAAGTAAATATCACCTGATCATTTTTGATGTCCGACCAATTTGTATATTATTGTTCATATAATAGTTATTCATCATTACCGTCATAGTAGATATTCACATGTTCACACAAACACACATACCATTAAACACAACAAATCCGAAAGCAGTATCAATACAACCAGTTCTACTATTCATAGTTAATCTATCTCAAGTGATCGTTATCTTAACTGATTTCTAATTTTTTCTTATTAATTAATGGACAACTACGATCTATAACCAATTTCCCATTCTGTTACTGTTAAGTCTACTTACCGGGTATATCCGGTGTTAACCAACCACTATCCAATTATTACCTATAACAGATTTGATATCATACCCGTATTATGTTCACACACATATATATAATAACACATCCGCAATTCATTATTCGGGATATCTTATTGGATTTCGGTCCCACAACACTCATTCACTTTTATAATAAATATCACAATCATCTTTTTAATAATATCTTAGTTCCATTGGATCAATATTGTCAATAATTTCTCAATAATAATTATTTCTAAATTGGGAAAAAACAAGACTTGAGTTAGGACTTCCACTCACCGGTATCCGATAAATTCTTGAACACCCAATACAACATACTGATATAGAGGATGTGTATCTCTCATTTCCACGATCACAACTGCTCAACAATTATCTGAATCCGACTTCGGATGGCCAAGATATTGTTCGGAAACTAAGACCAATATAAAAGGTTAGATATGTAATAACTGAAAATATTCAGGGGGGCTGTTTCTAATTTTTATGGCCCCAAAATAATTTTTTAATCTCACAGGGGCTAAAATAAAATTTTACCTTATTAATATGAATGCGGGTTGGATTTTTAACGGGTCGGGTTGGGTTTATTTTAAAACCCAAAACCCAAACCCAACATCTTATCTTCTTCTTCTTCTTCTTCTCTACAAAGGCACCAGCAGCAGCAGCAAGTGCAGCAGCAAGTTGATGCTTCTGCTCCTGCGCTCTGGCACCGCGCCGCCCTGCCGACGTGCCTCCGGCGCCGCAGTTTGTCAACATCACAGAGAGAGAGAGAGAGACGAAGGGGAGAGAGCGAGATTCAGGAAGAAAGAAGAAGAGAGAGATGAGCAACCGCCTCCCCGACGCAGCCGTCACCAGCGGCTTTCTGGTGCCCTCGCCGCTGGCGAGGTCCCAAAGAGAGAGAGAGGGGTGAAAGATAGAGAAAAGAAGAGAGAGAGAGAGAGAGAGATGAGGTGAGAGAGAGAGAGAGGAAAAATTCTCATCTCTTCCTCCCTTATAAAAATCTTACCCACTCTTACCTACTCCTATACCTCCCCTAAATCTCAATTTTATAATATTTCTTTTTTTTCCTCCTCTCTACAACAAATTAAAATATAATTACAATTAAAATTAGACCCAATACTTGGTATACATACAAGTATTTCTTGAAATAAATACATTTATAAAATTTTCACATATTTTTCAATATTCCGCTATTCACAATAATTTAATAATAATATGAAAAGAATATCTGCTAATATTCCGATTATTGACCTCCTTATCAGTATATTCCAAATTTTAGAAATATACATAATAAACCAGATTTAAATTATCCAAGTGTCACACACACTTATATTGGTGTACAAATATACATAGATATTAATATTTTCTCATATCAATTAATCCGGTGTGATTTATAAAATTGTATCCATTCCGAATTTCCACGAATGAATTACTGAAATTATTTCACAAGAAAATAATAATTTTATAATCATAAGAATTATTGAAAAATATTATTAACCCAACGATAATATATTAACCCAGAGTTTAATAATCCGGATGTTACATCATTACCCTTCCTTAGCCCAAAAATCACCTCCCCACTCACACAACCCATGCCTAAATAAAACTTGCTAGAAGTTGACCCTTAGGGACATCTCAGACTCATTTAAGAGATTGACCTAAGGGGGGAGTTGTTAGAATTTGTCTCTTATCAAATTGATGTCAAAAGTTAGGGATTGAGAGGCGAAACCTCGAAGACAGTGGTTTGGCATAATTAGGCATGTTGCTCCGGCACGGATATCTCCTACTATTCTTGCCCTTACCTATCTGATTAACTTGTGGTCAGATTTTTATAAGGTACCCCCGTAGACAGTCTAACCAGTTAGGAGTCGTCTAGATCTAGATCAACCCTAGCACAGACTTGTATTCTTTTTCTTTGTTTGTTTGTTTGTTTGTTTTTTTTTGTAAATTGTGATATGGATTTCAACATCAATAATTTTTTCAATCCTAATATGAATCCATATTTCACCTCAAACTCATTTGACTCGGATAACTCTAACCCGGTTCTGTACAACATGAACTAATTATATATACTGGACTGCGATTTTTTGACTCAATATGACCCATAACCTCAATCCTATAACCAAGATTTTCAAAATAATTTTTACTCTTCACAGAGTTCATGAGGATTCACCTCCCCTGAGTCAAATTTTCAACCACCTTATCCACAATTTTCGCAATATTCATTATCTTATTTTGCTTACTATACTCCTTTTGCAGAACCATCCTCTGAAGAAAAATCTGATTTGGAAAGGAGTATGGAAGCCATGCTTGAGTCCTAACAATAAATTTAAAATTTGCTCAATTCACAATCCTTCCCACATTAAACTCCATATACTCCTCTTCTAGAATATTCAATTGAAGAAAAATCTAAGCTAGAAAAGAGTTTGGAAGTCTTTTGTAAAATAGCGCAACAATTTCAAAATATGTTAGACTCATCATCTCAACTAAATTTTAAGAGTCATACTCATCTTTTCCAGTCACACCGATTCAAAATGAATAACCATCCATCCTGAAAATGAATATAGAACTCTTGCGTAAGTCCGAGCAACAATTGCAAAATCTGATGACTCACGACTTCATCATAATTTTCAAAATCAACTTCCATACTCAACTTTTCAAGAAGAACCAATTGCAAAGAGCATGGAAGACATGATTTAAACTCAAAATTCTGTTACCCGGCCTATCAATAGGACTCAATAATGAGTGAATTGATCAATAAGAATAATAAAAGTCTTTCTTGTTAACCTTGACCAATTCTTATATTCCTAACTCTATCGATATGACCTAAGAATCATGTTATTTTAGAAATCAAGATTCAATTTCACTGACCAAACTCCAAGTTTTGAAAGTCGCATTGACATTCTGGCAAGTTATCCCTTTCTTGAAATTAAAATTGAACATGAATCTGATCCCGAATCTCATGTTGGTAATTCCATTTCACTTTTGATTCAATAATGACTCTAGTATCTTTATCAGATTTTTTTTTCATATTCCAGAGTCAACATTGAATCCTGTACCAGTACATTGTGAAATTGAATCACCAATATCTTATGATCACACTTCATTGATGGAGATAGTGTGTGAACATTAATTCTTTGATTTGGACCCCATTTTTGAACCAATTTCAACTCCCCTTTTGAATCTCAACTTGATCTGAGTCAAATTTGTAGAATCTAAAAATAATGTCAACACAAACACTAAAATAAAGATGAATAGCGTTAAATAAAATAACTTGCAAGAAAGAAAATAAATCTCAGAAAATATGCAAACGCAAACACGAGAGATTTTATCCTGGTTCGGTCTTCGTGACTTACGTCCAGTCCCCAAGCAACCCACTTGAGATTTTTCTTATCCTAATTTTGTACACCCAAAATCAACTTCTTTTACATCACTTGACAAAATAACCTTTGCCAAATTCGTATAACTCTTCTCTATACCAAGAAGCCAACAACTTGTACAACTTCTCTTCTATACCAAGAAGACACTCTTGTACAATCCTTCTCTTTGAATGATTACAATATATTCTATAAGCCTTGAAACTTATGTGTGATCGTGAACAAGATTTCTTATAGGTGAACTCTCAGAATTCTTCACAATAGAATAGGAATTGTGTGAAGAAATAAAAGTGAAAACTAATTTTCTAGAAAACAGAATTTTTCAACAGAGTTTTGACAGAAAACTAATGGTATTGAATTGGTGTGAACATCCTATGACAACATCCTTATTTATAACTGAAATCAATGGTCAGTTAGAAAAGTTATCAACTCAAATTTGAATATAAGAACGTTGGATAAACACCAAAATAATAATAACTATTTAACAGTCAGAAATTGTCTATAGTCGACTAGGGTATTTAGATTGGTCGACTGATAGAACAAGTTTTGCTTGGGTTAGTTGACTAGTTAAGGAAGCAAGTCGATTACATTAAGATTGATATGGATGATAAGTTTCTGGAAACTATAATTAGTCGACCAGCAAAAAAGGTTAGTCGACTACAACATGAGTTAGTCGACTAGCAGTGTAGGTAAGTCGACTAATACTGCTAACAGTTAACAAACAGAGAACTGATATATTTTTTGGAAACACTTAGTCGACTATATAAATAATCAAGTTAACTGAGGATATGTTAGTCGACTAGATTTGGGTATAAATCGACTACAAGACTATATTGTATGTGTGATCAAGGCCTTTAACATCTAATAAAATATACACAAAAATAGTCAATATCCTTGAGTAGTCTTGAGCAGTTAGAGCTCATCATTAGCTTTGAAGATAGAGCTCCAATGCATCTGCATCGCAAATATTATCATCAAAGTTCTAACAAAATTTCGATCCGGTATCGATTTTTGTTCTATTTCATTTGAGTCCAAATCAATCATCTCTCAAAATCACACTTCATTGTTGGATAAAGGTGTTGAACAAAATTATTTTTGAAAATTGGAAAGTGGGTGGGGATAATTTTTTAAATAAGACCATTCACTTCATCATTATTTTTATAGGTTATATTCGAAATGTAACTGGTGGGTTCCTGCAAGATCCACAATATATGATTTGCGCCGCATTTCGTAGGCCAATCAGACCACCACTGGAATCACCACCATGAGATAATTTTTCTTCCATTTCTATTTGTTTCATGCATATACACATTCACGATGCATTGATGACAATGCATGAGATAAGTGTGGGAGAGAATTTACTAACATAGTTAGTTTTAAATTTTCTTTCTTTTACACTTCTTTTTAGAAAAATTTTAAATTTTCTTTTTTATATAAACTCTTTTCTTTTCTTTTTATAAAACTTTTTGACATAAGAGAAATAGATTTGATTTATTTTTAAGAAAGTTAAGAGGATCTTAAGAATTAAGAAGATCTAAAATTATAAATTTTTAAACTGAGTCAAAATAATAGATCTTATTTAAATTTTAAGATAAGGAAGTAAGATTGGAAAGATAATTTGATCTTGAATTTTTTGCCTTACATATATGCACTTCACACTTACACAATTTTTGGGATTGAAACAAAGACTGAAAATGTCATAAAAATATTAAAAAATGATGATAATAAAAATCACTTATTAAAGTTGGGTAATTATGCCTCAGGAAGCATGATTATTCACGCCTAAAAAGATGGACAAAATTAAAATAATCCCCTTTAGTTTTGTGGCGTTTTTACTCGAGTCCTTAAGCCCGAGGGATGTTTTCTCATCTGGTGTTCTAAAATCATCTGGTTTGGGAGTCGCCGGCTAAAGGCTCACTATCTGGGTAAATAAGAAAGCCTGAAAAAACTAAAGGGAAGAAAAAATATACAAATAAATAACATGAAAGTTCGAGTCAATATCCCAAAAATCTTCACAGTTCACAAAGTGCATATTTTTCTAAGAGTTTTATGAAAGATCAATGAATCGATTCAATTTAAATTCTTACATTTAATTTATAACAAGATTTTTTATTTAGACTTAGTTTAAAAAAGAATAATTTTTGGTTAACCTATGACCTTGGATTCCTTAAATTTTCATAAAAATATTTCAACACTTTTCTCTATTTTAAAATACATTTTCAAAATACTAACATTTGATTTCTTTCTTTATAGATTTTGTGGGTATAATCCGCTGAAAACCCTCTGTTGGCCCAAAGGCCATTAGCCCAATATCCCGTTGAATATTTTGATGATAACAAACCATATTTAGTTATGTATTTAACAATTTTGTTTAAAAGATTTTAGGTTAAAACAGGTTGATTTGACGGCTCCGATATCAAGACTCACAAGTTTGGACGCCGCTAAAGATGTGCATTCCCAAGCTAAACACATTAGGAAGCTTCGGGATCAAGACATGAAGAAAAAACCTAGTCAAGATCAAGACAATGAAAAAGCCCAAGATTTGTATTTTTGCTTTTCTTTTAGAATCTTTGTCAAAACCTAATGTTAGAAGTAGAGTTATGGGATTGTCACTCACACACACACACTTTAGTTTGGTCCATGGCTATAAAAAAAATTTCTATTTCCAACTTAGTTTTAGAGTTAACATGTTTTGGAAATTTGTTTTAGAAACTTTAAGTTTTGGAAAAACCGATTTTTGGAAAAACAAGTTTTTATCAAAGAGGATCTTTATCAAAATGTTTTAACATGTTAGAGTAGTGACTTATGATCACACTCCTATTTTTATAAGGTCCAAAACCTCAACCCAAAAGACCAAAACCAAAAACCCAAGTTCTGATTTCTGCAGTGTCTGATTTTTCAGAACTGACAGGAGCCGGTCGACCGCCCGGGTCGACCGACGTGCACGCTGTGCATGTGTGTACGTCGGCCGACCGCTCGGGTCGACCGGGGCACTTACAGTGCTCTCTGTTTGTTTGGGTCAACCGGGGCGGTCGACCGCTGTCCCCCAACGGTCAGAAATATGACCGTTGGCGGTCGACCGTCCCGGTCGACGGCAGCTGTCAGAAAAGTCTGACAGTCTCCAACAGCTATATTTTCTGACTCTTTTGTTGGGATCTTCACCCAACGAGTTTCTCCACCAGTTTTACCCTGTTTTTCAACCCCTATAAATGGTGGGTCACTTCAACATGATAAGACACCAATTTTCACAACATTTTTCACATCAATTCTTTCAAGCTTTTATTTGAGAAAAGATTTTCAAAGCCAAAATTTCCATACACCCATTTGAAGCCTTTACCTCTACTTCACTTTAGATATTTGCACTACACAATCCCAAAATTCTACATCTACATATTGGTTATAGGATTGTGCTAAGTGAGCGATTTTCGATCAAGTGTGATCATTTTCTTCTTGTGTGAAGTTGTAGAGGCATCGGCCTCAAGGCGAGCTAGTGTGCTCCCAGTGGTGTTGCGGCATCACGAGAGATAGGACAAGTGTGTCCTTGTATTGGCGATCCGGTGGGATCAACAATAGTGGAAATCCTTCAAGTGTGAAGGCGGGGACGTAGAGCGTGGCTCGAACCTCGGAAACATATACTTGTGTTTGCGTTTGCTCGAATTTTCTCTAAACTCAAACTCCTTTATTTCTTGCACTACTTATTGTGTTTATTGCTAGTCTTTTAATTTGAGCAATTTGTTAGTAGAATTTTTAATTCCGTATTGTTGCCATATTTCATATAGCCATCACCTATTCACCCCTCCTCTAGGTGATTTCAATTGGTATCAGAGCCTAACCCTACAATTTGGTTTAACCACCTTAGGGAGATCCTTGTTATTTGGCTATATTAATTGTTGCATTTTTCATATATTATGCATTTTACTCTTTTCCCATGGCATCACTTGACTTTTCTAGCATCAAGTCCCCACCAAAGTTTGATGGCTTGAACTTTCCCATATGGAAGGTCAAGATGAACCTCTTCCTTAAGTCCCTAGGAGTTAGGGTTGCTAGGTCCATTACAAAAGAATTTATTGAACCCCTCACTGATGAGAGCTCATGGTCCGAGGACACCTCAAAGGATTATGAAGCTAATGCTAGAGCCCAATATGCCTTAACCCAAGCCTTAAATGAGGATGACTTATCACGCATCATAAATTGCAAATCCGCATTTGAAGTTTGGAATATTCTTATTGTGACTCATGAAGGAACGTCACAAGTCAAAAGATCTAAGATTGACTTGTTGCGTTCTCAATATGAGAACTTTTATATGTTTGATAATGAGAGCATTGATGACATGCTCACGCGTTTCACCAAGATTACTAATGCTTTATCTTTTCTAGGTGACGCAATCGACAATGACCAAAAGATAAGGAAGGTCATTAGAGCTCTTCCCAAGGCATGGGAAGTAAAGGCTACTACCCTCAAGGAACTCAATGATAGGGAGGAGATGGACTTCTCCGGTTTCATCGGAAATCTCAAGACGCATGAGATGGAGATGAAAGTTCGAGAAGAGAGGGAGGCGCCCAAGAAGAAAGCACTCGCCTTCAAAGCCACTCCAACCATCCATGAAGAGGATGACTCATCAGAGGATTGCGATGAGGACTTCGCCATGCTCATTCGGAAGGTGGGCAAGATGTTCTACAAGAATGGGAGGCAAAGCAACTTCCGAAGAGGAAGACCTCAAGGAAGGTATGAAAAGAAAAGAGAAGAACCCGGTCCTTACTTCCATTGCAAGAAGATCGGACATCTTATTGCGGATTGCCCCGCTCTTCAAGCAACCACCTCCAAGAATGCCCCAAAGAAGAAAAAGGCTATGGTAGCAACTTGGGATGACACGGAGTCGGAATCCGAGGAGGAAATCGACGCCGCGCACATGTGCCTCATGGCACATGGGGAGGATGCATCTAAGGTAACTCTTGACAACTCAATAGATGATGATGAGTTAACAATGGATGAGTTAGCTCAATTTTTTGAAGAGTTACAATATAGGTATGAGATTTCTCAATCTCATAATAAGAAATTAAAAAGGGAAAATGAGTCTTTAAAAGATAAAATTAATGTTATTGAAAAAGAGAAAAATGATTTATCAAATGCTTTTAAGAAAGTAAAAATTGATTTTGAAAATCATAAGTTAGCTTGTAAAGGGAAAACCCCCATTATTTCTTGTAATAAAAATGATTTTGTTGAAATGCAAAAACGAGTTGATGTTTTAGATTCAACTCTTAAAAAGTGTGCTTTTGATTTAAATAAGTTTGCATCAAGATTTCCTAAGGGAGCAACCCAAGGGAAACACACTCATCATACACATGCACGAAAACATGCACACTCACACAAGCATGCATTTATGTATGGTAGTGGTAGAATTTACATATGCACGCATTGTGGCCGCAAAGGCCATTTAGAAAAATTTTGTTTTGCTAAACATAATGTGAACAATAAATATGTTTGGGTTCGTCCCGGTACTAATCCAAAAGGACCCAAAAAGATATGGGTACTAAAAGACCCACCAAATTTAAATGATACAGGTGGATCTTCTTCCTCCAAGACTTAGGGGGAGACGGTGCCCGGGTGGTGGATGCAACAAGGCTCAAAGAACACATCGCGCTTGCATCACTATCATGGAGGCACCTATTTGGAGATTGCCCTCGTTTGGTAACTTCTCCATTTAAAAGTTTTAATTTTGGTCATATATACAAATGTATAGGATTGATAGTTTACTTTTATGCTACATTGATATATGCTAGTGTAAACCTTCATCTCTATCATGATTGTGTATATGCCATGTTTGTATATCTTATCTTTTATATCATATTTTTTGTATGTCCTCATGTCTAGCCTAGATTATATATATCTATATATATACACATTGTATTTTCAAAACTAGAAATAAATTTTGTAAAAATTTATATTCAAGTAAATACATTAGAGATGGCAATTGCGCACCTCAACTCATTCAAGAGGAATCAAGAGGATGAAGTTCAGAACCCTTTACCGGGTATTCGGCTTCAACATCTCTAAAACTTTGTTTTTGTATGAAAATTAAATAAAAATGTCTTGTGTGAATATTTTTGGTTGATATGATAACTTAATGAAGATTTAAAACATTGTTGGATTCTTGTATGTTATATATATTCTACTTTATTTGTTAAAAATTTTCTTTTAAATTTTTTTTGGGCTTTTGCTGTTCTCAGTTTTTTGGGCATTGCCGGCCGACCGGCTCTAGACCCGGTCGACCGCTCTGTGTTACAGAGTTCTCGGGTTTTCTGGGTCGACCGACCCGGTCGACCGCTCTGTGTTACAGAGCTCTCAGGTTTTCTGGGTCGACCGGCCCGGTCGACCGTGCGTCGATTTCAGCCCTAAATCTGCCTATTTATTCACTCTCTCTTTCATTTCTCTCACACCCAACCAGCGATCCCCTTTTCTCTCTTTTTCTCAAAAATTTCCCACTCTCAAAATCTCTCAAATTTCTTCAAAAACCAAGTTGGATTCACTCATTGTGGGTTAGATCTTCACTCTCAGGGCTTTCTCTCCAACTGATTTCTGGGATTTCAAGATCTAGGGTTTGGATTTCTCATTTCAGGTAAAAAACTCTTCTTTTGTTTAAATCTTGATATCTAGACTTAAGTATCTCAATTCCTTGTCAAAGATTTTTAGGTTTCTTGTTGTTTAGATCAAGTCATAACCATCTACCCTAAAAATCATCTAAAAATCACTCTTTTCTCCAAAATGTCTAAGAGGTCTAGGTCTGAGAAGGGAAAAACTGTTGTTCCCTCCTCATCATCCACTCCTAAACCTAAACGACCCTTTGTTAATGAGCTAGCTGAAAACCGGTACATCATACTTTCTAAGAAAGCAGTTATTTCAGAGAGATGTGTGATTCTCAAAGACTTTGAACATCTCCACATCCCTCGTATCCTAAAAAGAAATTCTTTGGATAAATTCATGGCCATTAGGGAACCTGTGTACCCCTCCTTAGTGCATTACTTCTATGCAAATTTTGCTTTTGAGGGAAATCGAGTGAGATCTCGTGTTCTTGGGAAGGATATTGACATTCCCCTATCCCAATTTGCTGATATTCTACATCTCTCCTCTGGAGGAGTTGATGTTTACACCTTTGATCTCCAAGATTTTGAATATCCGGACGGTGAGTCTGCGCTCACCGCTTCCACCTTGATTCACGGGAATGACAATCCCGGTTTGGTTAGGAATGAGAAAGTGAACAAGTTCACGTTCACCGCCCAAGTCCTAGCCAAATTTGTTTTCTATAACATTTTACCTAAGTCTGGAGAGTATAGCAATGCTAGGGGTCCTGTTCTATTGATCATCTATTGCCTTCTGAAAGGCATCAAGATCAATTTCCCACATCTCATTGCCTTTCACATGGCCTCTGATCAGATCCGCATGTACGGTAGGCATTTGCCTTATGGCATGCTCATATCCTATCTTCTCAAACATTTAGGATTTGATCTTTCTTCGAAAACTCCCTCCGAACCCTCTGTGAACTTGGACTGCACCCTTTTGAAGAGGATGCAGGCTCAGATTCGTCGAGCCCCTCCTGAGCAGCCCCCTCCAGTTCCAGTACCAGGATCTTCATCTGCCCCAGGGTCTTCTTCGGCCCCAGGGATTTCCTCTGCTCCCGGTCCATCTTTATCTCCTGAGTTCCAGTCCTTTATGTCTTCTGAGATTCGCTCTCAGATTCAGGAGCATCAGTCTTGGATCGAGCAGCGAGTCGCAGCCTTCGTGCGGATATGGAGCAGCGAGATGCAGCCCTTCGCGCGGAGATGGACTCGCGCTTCCAGGAAATTCGCAATGACATGTCTTACTTTGCGAACGCCATGAGATTCGTGGACTCGCAATTTGAGACACTATTTGCGAAATTCGATATGCTTGGTTCAGATCCCACGACCATTGCTCGTCCTCTTCCATCCTCCGGCCCTCCATTTCCTGCCAGAAACCCTACTGCTGTTCCACCTCCACAGCCAGGCGTTGCTGGCATCGATCCAGAGGAGGCAGGTCATGATGATGATGATGATGATGATGATGATGATGATAATGATGATGAGACGATGGCAGAGGGTGACGCTGAGGAGAGTTCGTCTGAGGAAGGCGATGCTGAGGAGAGTTCTTCTGAGGACGATGCTGCTGGTGGTGCTGAGTGACCTGCCCCTTTTGATGATGTCAAAAAGGGGGAGAGTTATTTGTTGAGAGAGACTCCATATTTTGTGTACTTATATTTTGTAGTATTTTCTGTTGTTGGACATCTTTATCTTGTATTTATGTTTGTGTTGACATATACTTGTTTATGTTGGTTATGCTTTGTGGACATGTATTTTTGTATTGTGTCTGGACATGTTTTTATATTTATGTTGTGTTTTTTTTATAAAAATGTGTTATCCTTTTATGACACGAGTACCTTTTGGCATGGATATGAGTATTGTGGATTATCACTTACTATTTATCATTTGTGATATTTATCTATGCCTGAGTATGATTCTTTATATGCATGTGTTGAGGGGGAGCTTCACTTGAAGTCTCTACCCAAAATATTTGTGATAACTATATATGTTTTATCATCATCAAAAAGGGGGAGATTGTTGGCCCAAAGGCCATTAGCCCAATATTCCGTTGAATATTTTGATGATAATAAACCATATTTAGTTATGTATTTAACAATTTTGTTTAAAAGATTTCAGGTTAAAACAGGTTGATTTGACGGCTCCGATATCAAGACTCACAAGTTTGGACGCCGCTAAAGATGTGCATTCCCAAGCTAAGCACATTAGGAAGCTTCGGGATCAAGACATGAAGAAAAGACCTAGTCAAGATCAAGACAATGAAAAAGTCCAAGATTTGTATTTTTGCTTTTCTTTTAGAATCTTTGTCAAAACCTAGATGTTAGAAGTAGAGTTATGGGATTGTCACTCACACACACACTTTAGTTTGGTCCATGGCTTCAAAAACAATTTCTATTTCCAACTTAGTTTTAGAGTTAACATGTTTTGGAAATTTGTTTTAGAAACTTTAAGTTTTGGAAAAATCGATTTTTGGAAAAACAAGTTTTTATCAAAGAGGATCTTTATCAAAATGTTTTAACATGTTAGAGTAGTGACTTATGATCATACTCCTATTTTTATAAGGTCCAAAACCTCAACCCAAAAGACCAAAACCAAAAACCCAAGTTCTGGTTTCTGCAGTGTCTGATTTTTCAGAACTGACAGGAGCCGGTCGATCGCCCGGGTCGACCGACGTGCACGCTGTGCATGTGTGTACGTCGGCCGACCGCTCGGGTGGACCGGGGCACTTACAGTGCTCTCTGTTTGTTTGGGTCGACCGGGGCGGTCGACCGGGGCGGTCGACCGCTGTCCCCCAACGGTCAGAAATATGACCGTCGGCGGTCGACCGTCCCGGTCGACCGGCAGCTGTCAGAAAAGTCTGACAGTCTCCAACAGCTATATTTTTCTGACTCTTTTGTTGAAATCTTCACCCAACGAGTTTCTCCACCAGTTTACCCGGTTTTTCAACCCCTATAAATAGTGAGTCACTTCAACATGATAAGACACCATTTTCACAACATTTTTCACATCAATTGTTTCAAGCTTTTATTTGAGAAAAGATTTTCAAAGCCAAAATTTTCATACACCCATTTGAAGCCTTTACCTCTACTTCACTCTAGATATTTGCACTACACAATCCCAAAATTCTACATCTACATATTGGTTATAGGATTGTGCTAAGTGAGCGATTTTCGATCAAGTGTGATCATTTTCTTCTTGTGTGAAGTTGTAGAGGCATCGGCCTCAAGGCGAGCTAGTGTGCTCCGGGTGGTGTTGCGGCATCACGAGAGATAGGACAAGTGTGTCCTTGTATTAGCGATCCGGTGGGATCAACAATAGTGAAAATCCTTCAAGTGTGAAGGCGGGGACGTAGAGCGTGGCTCGAACCTCGGAAACATATACTTGTGTTTGCATTTGCTCGAATTTTCTCTAAACTCAAACTCCTTTATTTCTTGCACTACTTATTGTGTTTATTGCTAGTCTTTTAATTTGAGCAATTTGTTAGTAGAATTTTTAATTCCGCATTGTTACCATATTTCATATAGCCATCACCTATTCACCCCCCCTCTAGGTGATTTCACCCTCATGAGATAAAACTCCTCCTCTAGGGGAAACCTAGAGGTTTAACAGTTTGTTGCACATGCTCAGTGCAATCACGTCACCTGTGAAAGTGATGTAATAATTTTTTTAATTTTTCTGTTTTCGGGACGAGAAAAGATAAGTGTGGGAGTATGATTACTCTTTAAATGTGCATATTTTATACTACATCTTCACATTTCTTTAATATTAAACTCTGTTAATAATACCTCTCTTGTATGTTTCTACGTTTATGGCGTGAAATAAAGAAGAAGCCCAAAAATTTTATTTATTTGGTGATTTAAAGCCTACACATTTAGCCATTGACTTTGGAAGGTGGTTAATTTTGTAATTAATCAACCAACAAATACGCACCCCAACTTCCTCCTCTTCTTACTTACACACCCACTGGACTTGGGTGTACTCGGGTCCCCCTCTGGTCGAGCTTTGAAACATTTTGGGTCCTAACCAGCTCCAATTGGAGGAGAAAGAAAGAGAGAGAGAGAAGGGAAATGAAATTTTATTTAAAGAGAAATTTGGAGGAAAAAGAGGAATTTTATGGTTTTATCAAGAGGGTTTTGCACAGAACCACTTATAGTAAAATTTAATTAGGGAAAACCTCTTATAGTAAAACTTAATTAGGGAAAATCTCAATTACAATTTTTTTTCACTTGGGCCTCATTTTTTTTGCGGACGCTAGTTTGCGAACACTTATTTGGCTGGTGGTTTTAATCACAAAATACAAAAGATTAAAATACGGTCATTAACCTCCACCATGACTGAAAACGCTCTGCAACTGCGATTGCAACTTTGTGAAACTTGAACGCTCACCAGATGATTGTTTAACCACCAAGGTAGTTTTCAGAAGATAATGAGAATAATTCTAGTTAGTTATTGTGATTTTCTAAATTGAGAGATGTTTTTTCGGGATAACCACGAAAGTTTAAGAAGATACTAAGAAAATAAGCTAAATTTTATAAACTTTCAAATTTATGAGAAGAAACATAAAATGATATTTTTTGGCAAAACATCTCAAAATATGCCCAAAAAGATCAGCACCAGTTGTAATAGGCTACTTTTAAGTTTTGAACGGAATAATAGAAAAATCTACCACATTTATATGAATTTGTAAACTGCAAATATTCCAGGTAAACTATGAGAAACCCCAGAGAAATGGCATTTGCGTGTGAAAGAAGGTTGTCAGGTTATCATGTATCATTTCATTAGAGATTTTTTTTTTTTTTTTTTGGCTCACCTCGCAGTTAGCGACACCCGGTGAGCAAAATTTTTTTCATTGCATTATTCATACAGTTCCGCTTTTAGCATATTATTGTCCTTGTGTTGTGAAGACATTGTGATTTTTTAATGAAAAAAATAAAATGAAAATCACAATAGAAAACAAGAACAACAGTGACAAATGAAGAACTAGTCTAGAATCAAATAATTCTGAGGCCCAGGGCCTGTTTGGCTCTCAAAAATGGGTCGTATAAAATTCAATTGACTCAGATTTGAGACCATAAAGAGTAATTTTCTGAATATTCTTTTACCCACAATGCGTAAAAGCTAGTAGAGCCGCATAGAATTTTTGGGTGCTCTAGCACAATCATTATCTTTTTTTTTTTTTTTTTTTTTTACAGACAACGAAACAGTACTTTACGAAGCACGGAAACAATTAGATTTCGAGCTCATTTTCGAAGGAAGAAAATCATGCCCCAAGACAAAAGGGAGAGGAAGAAAAAAAAAAAGGACTGCTTCAAATCAAATCATATAGTGGAGGACGAGACCCTGAATACGATGTGCATGCATGCATTGCATCGTAGTCTCCCCTCTCGTGAGAGATCACATCTCTACTAGATTATTTAAGGGGTTGGTACAATATCTGAGTTGTTGCCTGAAAAAGGAAAGGGACAAGATTCACTCCTCATTAGATTGTTGGGGATTTTTGTTTTCTTTAATATTTTTTTTCATGAATTTTGATGACTCAAGTTACTCAAGGGAGGTCTTTTATTTGGTGATAATACTTGGGTTTGGTCAATTGGACACAAATATTATTATTGGGCTGTGTTTTGCTAGTTTGAATGCTGGCTGGGTTCAGTTCCATCATTGCTCATTTGCGCCTCGGGCCTGTTTTGGTAAGCGGAATATATTGAGTTTCTAATGTGAGAGTTAAAGTATCATGCACACGGGATTCAACTGTATAATAAAGAACTATAATGACCGTAGACCGATGAGGAGCAAAAATCTTAACGGCCCATGATCTAGCCACATTGCCAACCACGGGGTCTCTATAAGAGTTAGTTGGTCAATCTGTTACTCTTGTCAAACAACCATCTTCTCAAAAAGTTAGGAGAAGAGGTGTAGAGGAAAAGTTTGAAAATTTTGAAAATTTTTATGCAATTTATGCCAACTTGATGGATGAGCAAAAGAATATTCAAAACACTTGCTTTTTATTTTTAGTTACTTTAGACAATGTGGATCAACGCCAATGGAGTGGATCTTCTATTTAAATACCGTAAGATTAGTTTGAGTGAGAAGGATTCGAGGATTCGGGCTCGAATCCTTCCGCGTGTACCCAAGTATCTCTCTCTCTCTCTCTCTCTCTCTCTCTATATATATATATATATATATATATATATATACTCTATATATATATATATATATATATATATATATATATATATAATATATATAGAGAGAGAGAGAGAGAGAGAGAGAAATGTAAATAAGCTGACACAGGAGGCAACTTCCTCCTATGTCGCACTCAAAACTCAATTTCCCGAGTGAATTTTCAAGATCCGACCGCACATTATCATCTTCATATTCTAAGATATACACATATAAAAAATAAAGTGATTTGAAGTTTGTTTACTCCATTTTCTTTGAGTTCAAATATTAACGGTTTTTTAACAATAGAGCAAAATGGAACGATTAGATCAACGAGTAAACAAACTTCAAATCACTTTATTTTTATATGTGTATATCTTAGAATATGAAGATGATAATGTGCGGTCGGATCTTGAAAATTCACTCGGGAAATTGAGTTTTGAGTGCGACATAGGAGGGAGTTGCCTCCTGTGTCAGCTTATTTACATTTCTATATATATAATATATTATATATATATATATATATATATATATATATATATATATATATATATATATATATATATATATATATATCAAGCTGTATAATTTGCATCAATTTAGGAATCTAGATCGTGAAATGAGCCGAGAGTTTTCCGTTATCATAATTAACGAGTTTATATAATTTATACCGTGTTTATCAAGCTATACTCAATTAATATTAATTAGCTATCTTTCACAATTAATATTATAATTAGCTAGCTTCTACAATTAATATTATAATTAGCTATCTTTTCACAATTAATATTATAATTAGCTAGCTTTTACAATTAATCCTAAAATTAATCAAGTTTTCGATAAGATATGGGAAACAAACTTATAAAATCTAACTACGTAAATTACGCGAGAACAAGAGAGAAACTTTACTCACTCTTAATTTGGTGATTTTTTCGATATCAATGAAGCTCGCCGTGACAATTCAATTTAACTTTATATATATATATATATATATATATATATATATATATATATATATATATATATATATATATATATATATATATATATATATATAAATAGATAGAAATTAGGGTTTGCATAACTATTAATAAAAAAATTTAATAAAAAGGAAAGATGTGTTAGTTTACCTCTAAAAGTGATTAATTTTGTAATTAATCAACCACCAAATATACACCCCTACTTTCTCCTCTTCTTGCTTACACACCCACTGGACTCGGGCGTGCTCGGGTCCACCTCTGGCTGAGCTTCGATCCATCTTGGGTCCTAGTTAGCTCCAATTGGAGGAGAAAGGAAGAGAAAAAAGAGAAGAACAGAAATAAAAAAGAAGAGAGAGAAGAGAAAAGAAATTTTATTTAAAGAGAAATTTGGAAAAAGAGAAATTTTAGGCTTTCATCAAGGGAATTTTTTGCGGAACCACTTATAGTAAAACTTAATTAGGGAAACCTCAATCACAATTTTTTCTTCGCTTGGGCGTCATTTTTTTTGCGGGCACTAAATTGTAAACACGTGTTTGACTGATGATTTAATATCAAAAATGCAAAAGACTAAAATACCCTCATTAATTGCCACCACGACTGAAAACACTCTGTAACTGAGACTTTGTGAGAATTACGACTTTGACTGTGATTATGACTTTGGGACTATGATTTTGTAAGAATTTTGTCCTTATGATCATGACCGTAGTTCTCATGACTGTGGTTACAGTCCTTATGGTGCAGTTATCATGAGAACCGCCACTATGGTCGCAATTCTTATTATGAGGATATTTTTTCTCTCACTATGTATCTCTCCTCTAAAACCCTAATGCGACCTGGATCACAGTGCATACACGTTGTGAAGAATTAGCTTTTTTATAAGGACAACAATCGTGATCGCACTCATGCTTAAAATTATAAAAGTTTTCATTAATTATAAGAACATTGACCATGATCACAGTACTTTAGTATATTTTTTAAAGTACTGCAACCTTAATCACAGTGAGTATACAAATGTGAAACTTAGCACTCTCTATCAGAAGTACGACTTGGATAACAATCATGAGTGAACACACATAGTTCTTATTGCTTATAAAGACTGCAACCACGATTACAGTATTTTAAAAAAAATATGCTAAACATATTTATGTCTGTGACCTTACTCGCATTACTTACTTAAAATTAAAAATAATTAAAATAGCAGTATAATTCAGTATAAAAAACTAAATTCCATCAACAAAAAAGGTTATTTCCTGATACTATTTCTCAAATTAACAAATAATTTTAGTTACAAAACTGTGACTTTGATTGCGGTCTTTGTTATAAGAAATCTTTGTTAATCTAAAAAGTCGCAGTCCAAATTTTAATTATAAGACTGACTTTTGATTGTTGGTTTTTGATGAATTATTTATAAATCAAAATTTTAGTTATAATTGTTGGATCTGTAAAACGGACAGATCCAAATCAAATAAAATGAATCATCTAACACGATTAATTCATCAAAAACCTAAAAAAGTGAACAAAATCAAAATAAGAACCAGATTAATACCTTTAAGGTCACAAAAGTATTAATAAGAAAAATAATAAAGATGACATTTACAACTTAACCCAATCCAAAGCAATTGCTATGGAAAAAGAAAGAGAAGGGTGATAAATCAAAATAGAAGAAGGCTAAGATAATTGATGAAGAAGATCGATGAAGAGAATAGATGAAAAAAGAAAATAAACTTAATCGTCTAGATCTGAAAAAGGTAAAAGTAAAAAGTGAAAATATAAGTTAATTATATGGTAGGGTCAAATTTGAAATAGACGACGTGTCTGATGTGGATTGAGGCTGAGGTGAAAAAATTCTAATTGAGGTTTTCTCAAAATTAATTAAAAAAAAGAGGAGTCCACAAAGCCAATTTACTGTTTCATCAATTGAGAAAAATGAGGAAGAGAGGTGGATGGGTGAATAGTAAAGTGAGAGTGATAAGTATGAGTGAGCTATTTTTGGGATTTTATTTATGTAAAGAAAAACTCTAGAACTCTTTCTCTCTCTTTCTATATATATATATTTGATTTTATATATATATATATATATATATATATATATATATATATATATATATATATATATATATATATATATAGAGAGAGAGAGAGAGAGAGAGAGAGAGTAGGATCCTCCGGGAAAGATTCGGGCCGAATCTTTCCCGCTCAAATATAAAGCCATGACATTCTAATATAAGATCGCTCCATTGACGTTGATATACATTATTTAAAATAGTTATAAATCAGAAATCAAGTGTTTTAAATAATTTTTGCCAATGCATCAGGTAGGGGCAAAACGAACAACTGAAATAGTGAGTTGGTTAGTTTAACGGTGTAAAATATTTAAGATCAAAAAAAAATTGTGTGTGAGGATTTTTAAGTGTTTATATTATGATGAATGGTCGGATCAAGAATTTGTATGTCTAAAGATGTAGATCTAAGCAATATGCTATTTTCGGCCGTTCATTTTGCGCCTATTTGATTGCTGGGTAAAAAGTATTCAAAATATATAAGTTTTGGCATTTAGTTACTTGAAATAATGTATATCAACTTCAACGAAGTGGATCTTGTATTCAGATGTCGTAGGATTATATTTGAGTGAGAAGTATTCGGCCTTGAATCCTTTCAGAATGACGCAAGTCTATCTCTCTTGCTCACTCTCTCTCTCTATATATATTATATATAGGGGGTCTTCGTGTGAGAAACTTTTGTTGGCCCAAGGTTACAATCACCCAGTTTTTTGAGTTTTGATGATTACAAACCATATATAGTTATTTGTACTAATCATGTTTTAGTGTTTAAGTGTGTTTCAGGGTTCTATGGATTCAAGATTTCTTCTCCCTAAAGGAAGGTATTTTTGACTCAAGATCATTTCGGGTTCAAGGATTCAAGCTATTTCAACATCGCATATGGAGGAGTCCATTTGAAGACCTTGTAGTCACCTAAAACCTTTATAAGAATTAGTTCTTTAAAAAATGAGGTTATGATAAGTTGGCTCAAGAAAAAACACACACACTTTCATTTTTCAAATTACGGTTTTTATTTTGGTTAATTGATTTAAGTGCATGTCTTGTTTGTTATACATGACTCAAATTATTTTTTATTTTTACATCTTATTTATATCATGTATACCAACCCTTATAGTATGCTACTTAATCATATAGCCTTACAAAATTATTTTAAAAATTTTCAAAGTTCAAAATTTTTCCTATAAAAATCATGTTTCAGGCCCAACGGTCGACCGGGCCTTGTGTTTTTGGCGTGCACGTTTTGTGCACGTCTGCCGGTCGACCGGACCGGTTGACCGACTGACAGACCCTTGCTCTCGGGTTTTGTCGGTCGACCGGGCCAGTCGACCGACAGAACAAAGTTTTGTTTTTGATTAGCCTCCGGTCGACCGACCAGTCAACTGAGTCTAATTGCTAGTTACCAAGATTGACTGCCGGTCGACCGGGCAGGTCGACCGATAACCGCCAGCAGCCCCAACGGCTAGTTTTCTGAGTTTTGTGTTTTGAATTTGATTGTGATGTTTTAGTCAGCTATCTCTGAATTTTTGGGGGCTATTTCCTGACCTATTAAACTAGTTAAAATGATGATTAGATCTCTTCTAATCCCTATAAATAGATGGCATTGGTCACTAGTGAAAATCAAGAAAAATACCTATTGTTTTATGTTTCAAAAAGAGAAGAAAAGTTTTTCAAAACTCTCAATTCTAAAGTGCATTCTTGGTCAAAGTTTTTAGTTGGTTTAAAGATTTTTCTTGCTCTTTTCAATTGAATTTTTCTCACTACACTTCTTGAGCCAAAAATCATTCCATTCTATAAGGAGTTGTAAGAGAGAAGTTTGTGGTCTTTTTGATCACCTTGTTACTTGTTGTTCTTTGTGTTGAGATCTCTCTTGTGAAGAGGATTAGATTGGTGGGAGTTCGGTACTCCGGTCTTGTGTAGACCTCGTGTAATTTTCTCGATGGATATAGTGAAAATCCTTCGCGGTGGTGAAGGCAGGGACGTAGAGCGGTGGCTCGAACCTCGAAACAAATTCCTTGTGTTTGCGATTGGTTTTCTTATTATTTTTTATTGCTTTACATTTATATCTTGTGATACTTCTGTTGGCCCAAAGGCCCATCACTCTAGTTTTGATGATGATCAACTCATGTAGTTATGTTTACTAATGATCTTGTGTTTAATTAGTGACAGATTCATTATCAAGATCTTAGTAGGTGCATAGCTCAACAAAGGATAAAATGTCAAGATTTGGAGCTAGCACGGTGTGATCCAAGGAGCTTTTGGATTAAGCTTGGACCAAGTCAAGAAGATGAGAAGCCTTCAAGTGAAGACTTCAAGAAGATCAAGACTTGTGTCTAGGTATAAGATTTTGTTTGTTTTAGATAAAATGTAAAGGATAAAGTAGTTGGTGGATTGCTCAAGTATACCATGCACACACACTCTTGATAGTTTTGTTTTTACAAAAGATTTTCTAGTTTAAGAAAATACAAGTTTGGTTTTTGGTATTTCTTATGAACATGTTTTTAACCAAAACCATATTTAGAGCTTAATGCCAAAAACATAGATATTTCATCTTAATTGTGTAGTGGATCATATCCATACACACTATGCCTTAAAATGAATTATAATATCTTGTTTTTGTATTTAAAGATGTTTTGGAAAAACAAAGTTTAGAAAACATGTTTTAGAAAATACAGTTTTTATCATGAGCCAAATATTTTCAAGTTACAAAAATAGTCCAATCTTTTATAACATGCCTTGATTTTGTGCAAGCATGTTTGTATATCAAAGTATATTGGTAAAACTATTTTTGTAGAATTTCTATGCATTTATGGGATTTTATTTCAACCAAAAAGACCAAGTTTTAAATCCCAGTTTACTTTTTCAGGCTTCGGATAAGTCGACTTACTACCTTTATAGTCGACTAATCCTGAAGTCAGTCGACCGGTTCGGTCGACCGACGTGCACAGATGTGCACGCCTTTGTGCACTGGAGGACGGTCGACCGTACGGGTCGACCGCTCCAGAGAGCTCTGCTTTCTGGAAAGTTCGGCCGACCGTACGGGTCGACCGACAGAGAGTTCGACTCCTGCTCCAGTGGCTCGGTCGACCCGGGCGGTCGACCGTGGCTTCAACGGTCGGATTTCTGACCGTTGGCGGTCGACCGACCCGGTCGACCGGTGATCGCGTAAAAAGCAAGTATTAAATGAGAGAATGAAGTGTGGGTTGATGTTACTGCTTTTGCGATTCTTCCGTAGTAGCTAAGTGGCTGTACGGGTCGTATCCACAAGGAGGGAGAGCGATAGAAGCTTGATGCGGCTTTCAAAGTTCAAGACGAAAGAAAGTTCTTGTTTCCAAATAAAGAATTTGAAAAGTGAAAACAAGTATTTTTAGAAATTGTTGGAAAATGTTTTGGTGGATTGTAAAAGTGATTTTTTTCTTAGTTGTAAAGATGCATGGCTAACTTTCTACTAAGTGCTCCCACTAATTTCTAACTTTTTGGAGATAGCCTCACGATGGATCATAGGCAAACACGACACTTGTGCATTGGAACTAATCACGTGGAAATCGAGTGAGAGTTCATCCTATAACTTAGCCTTACACGGCAAAAACTCAGACATTCCCATATCAAGATCCGATAGAAGGCGAGAATAAGGGAAGACTCGAGTGCACTATTGGTATCGGCAAAGTTAAAAGGAAAAGAGTCTAACAAGTAAAATACACAACTCATAGATCATCAAAACTCGGTAAGTATGAAGTATAAGAAAGTAGATACTTGTAGATAAATTAGAGTTAGAACCCTCATCTTAAGATGCCATAGCTCTCATTTGCATAAGGCTTGTTTGGCACTATTGATTCATACGGGTTATCAAACAAATGTTAGAAATTAGTGGGTTAGTAGTTAGTTAGCCATGCTATGGAAAAGTTAGTTAGACATGGTAAGAAAAAGAAAAGAAGTAGAGAAAAGGTGAGTTACACTACAAAGAGGAGAAGTTAAGAATAAAAAGAGTTATACTACAAGAAAACAAATGAAAAGAAAAGTTAAAGAGAGGAAGTTACACTACAATAAAGAAGTAAATGCAAGACAAGTAAATGAAAGAAGGAAGAGAAGTAGTACTTGTATTATCTTGTCACCCTTCAAATACAACTCTTTACACTCTCTCTCTCTTTCTCTTTAATGGCTAAGACCTAAAACTAGAAGAAGAAGAACAACTACAACAAACTAACAACAAGATTACAAATTTTTGCCTAAAACTCAGATCTGCTTGCACTGAAGACCCCAAGGGGGTATTTATAGCCACCAGGGAAGAGGGGGGCCAGGGGACAAACCCTGGCCCGAAGCGGCGCGCGCGGCGCCGCAGTATTGCCGCAAAAACGCGGCAAATGCCGCGTTTTTGCGGCAGTACCAGGGCGGCGCGCGCGGCGCCGCCTGCTGCGCGTTGCCCTGCTGTCCTTCTGTCGGCTCTGGTACCCGGTTTTGTCTTTTTCGCCCCTGATTCGTACAGAACCTCCTCTTTAGGTCAATGGCTATTTTAATAGCCCTTTAATCACCAATTAAATGGTGATTTGGTCTTCTTGTTCATTTGCCCACCATTGACCTAGGATCAAGTAAGTAAGGTATTATTAGCAGAATTTATTATTAAATAAATGTGAAGATGTGGTATAAATTATGCAAAATTAGATACTAATCACACCCCCACACTTATCTTTTTGCTCGTCCCGAGCAAAACAAAAACCTAAGAAAATTATTACACCACTTTCGCAGGTGACGCGATTGCACTGAGCATGTGCAACAAGCCTTTAAACCTCTAGGTCCCCCCTAGAGGAGGAGTATTGTCTCCTGAAGGTTTTCAGCGGATTGCACTCACAAAATCCAGTAAGTAAAGAAGTTAGTTGTTAGATTTTTTTTTTTTTTTATACATCTGAAAAAGAACTTTCAATTATCTAAGTAAAAATGACCGAATGATGTAAGAATTAGGTTTAACCCTCATAAGTCCTCTTATATTTTAGCCTTCATAAAAGAAGAAATTATGGTTTTTCTTTAAATTTAGAAAGGATCTTGTACTTCTAACTCATTCTTTTATTTTGCTTTAGATAGATATGCATATGTGTAAGTGTGAAGTGCTTGGGATTTTTCAACTCAACTTTGAATATTATTTAATTTTATTAATATTTACTTATTATTCTGGTTCCATTAGGCTTTCTACTTTACTTATGTAGCACATATCAAACCAATGACTCCCAAACCAGATGGTCTTAGGGCACCAGGTGGAAAAACACCCTTCAGGTCAAATATGCAAGTGGAGTAGGCCACGAAATCAAGATTTATTTATAAAATTTTGGCGTGAGTAATTATGCTTCTTGAGGCACAATTATCCAGCTTTTCTGTTTTGTTTTGTTTTGTTTTTTTTTTTTTGCGTGAACAATCATGCTTCTTGAGGCACAATTATCCAGCTTTTTTTTTTTTTTCAAAAGTTGCGTCTCTAAATCCCAAGCATGTGTGTGCGAATTATGCATATTCTACTAAGGCTAAATAAAATGTATGAGTTATTTTCCTTATCCCTCCTATCTTTTTAGTCAAACCATTCTTTCTTGTTTACTTAGGCAAAAATAAAGATTTATTACTAAGGTTCCCGTAATTCCTACAGTCTTTTGGTATTTTTATAAAGAGTATGAAATTTCTTTTCAATCTTTTTTTTTGTAAGAAAGAAAGAAGAAAAAGAAAAAGTGTTAGCACCCCCCCACACCTATCTAATGCATTGTCCTCAATGAATGCAGATGGAAATGCAAATGCAATAAATAGGGGAAGGAATGATGTTACCGTCTCCGTGGACTCGGGCCGGCCAAGTATGAAAAGGCGAGAGAAATGTCAAAAAGAATGTACATGGGGTAAGTAAACAAATTTTTTTTTGTTTTTTATTTTTTTTTATTGTTGTGGTTAGGTGTATGATGGGGCAAAAAGAGTCAGCACACTATCATCCGGAATCATCGGCTCAGTGGTCAAGAAGGGCTTCAGTCTCTGCCAATTCACTTTGAACTCCGTGTTATTTTTAGGGTCTGCAATAAGCACAGCACCGTGTGGGAAAACAGTGCGCACAATGAATGGTCCCGTCCAACGAGTTTTCAGTTTCCCCGCGAAAATATGAAGCCTAGAATTGTATAGCAGAACCCTATCTCCTGGTGCAAAGGTTTTCCGGGTTATGATTTGGTCATGAAAAAGTTTGGTTCTGCTCTTGGTGATTCGTGCATTTTCATAAGCTTCATTCCGTATCTCCTCTAATTCAAAAATCTGCAGTTTCCTAAGTTCACCGGCCTTGGTCAGGTCGAAGTTGAGTTGCTTAATTACCCAGAGGGCCCGGTGTTCTAATTCTACTGGCAGATGACAGGCTTTTCCAAACACGAGTCTGTAAGGAGACATCCCCAGAACTGTCTTAAATGCGGTACGGTAAGCCCACAATGCATCATTGAGCTTAACCGACCAATCCTTTCGGTTTTGTCCGACAGTCTTTTCCAGAATGAGCTTGATCTGTCGGTTGGTGACTTCAACCTGCCCATTTGTCTGGGGATGATACGGGGTGGATAACTTGTGATTGATGGAATATTTTCGCATCAGAGCTTCAAAAACTCTGTTGCAGAAATTGTTGGCCCAAAGGCCATTATCCCGGTTATTTTGATGATAGCAAAACATATTTAGTTATGAATTTAATATTCTTGATTTTGAAGTATTTCAGGTTCAAGAAACAGATTTTGACAACTCCGCTAAAAGACTCACAAATTTGGAGTTCGCCCAACATTTGCATTCCCAAGCTAAAGCACATAGGAAGCTTCGGAATTTGCGTTGAAGAAAAGTTCAAGAAGAAGATCAAGACTTGCTAAAGAATCCAAGACTTGTATTTTATTTATTTTCATTTTAGAATATTTTGTCAAAACTAAATAGTAGAAGTAGAAATATGGGATATTACACACACACATTTTCTAGAGTGATTTATGGCTTCAAAATACTTTCCATTTCTATTTCCAAACTCAGTTTAGTTGAAAATATCTATTTTGGAAATACGATTTTAGAGAGACTAGTTTTTGGGAAAAACATTTTATTGAAAATCAAGTTTTTATCAAAAGAATTTTTACCAAGTATTTTACCTTGATAGTAGTATGACACATGCTCATACTCTATGATTTTTCAAGACCAAAATATTTTATCCAAGACCCAAAACCCAAACCCAAAATTTTCCAGGGTCTGTGAATTCTGATTTTTCAGAAATTCACAGTGCCCGGTCGACCGGCAGTCGACCGGCACTCGACCGACATGCACATTTGTGCATGTGCGTATCAGTCGACCGGAGGTCGACCGATACTCGACCGGCCCCCAACCTGCTGCTCTCTGGAAATGCCAGTCGACCGACCCAGTCGACCGGTGAGCCCCAACGGTCGGATTTTTGACCGTTGGCGGTCGACCGACCGGTCGACCGGTAGTCTGTCAAAAAGTCTGACAGACTCAACAGCTATTTTTTCTGACTTTTTGACTTTTGGGATTTGTCTCCAACGAATCTCTTGAGCAGTTTTTGACCCCTATAAATAGGTGGTCACTTCATATGATATGACTAATGATTTTAGAGCTATCAAGTGAACTTTGACAAGAGTTTCAAAGATTTCCAAAGTTTTTCAAAAGAAAAGATTTTTCTCTCCAAAGCCTAAATTTCCATCACCTTTCTTGGAGCCTATTCCTCTACTTCTCTCTAGTTTTGCACTACACAATCCCATACTCTAAGTCTACTATTTGGTTCTAGGATTGTGCTTAGTGAGCTATTTGTAAAAGTGATCAAGTGTGATCACTTCCATTGTAATTGAGTGAAGTTGTAGAGGCATCGGCCTCAAGGCGAGCTAGTGTGCTCAAGGTGGTGAAGTGTCATCACGGGAGACGGACAAGTGTTGTCCTTGTATTGTTGATCCGGTGGGATCCTCAATAGTGGAAATCCTTCAAGTGTGAAGGCGGGGACGTAGAGCGTGGCTCGAACCTCGGAAACATATCGGCGTGTTTGCGTTTGCTCAAATTTCTCTAACTCTATCTCTTTTATTACTTGCAATTTTACATTGTCCTTTACTTGCAAGAAATATTGTATTGTGCTAATTGTTTAGAGTTAAATTTTTAAATTCCGCATAATTGCCATTATCATATAGCCATCACCTATTCACCCCCCCTCTAGGTGATTTCAATTGGTATCAGAGCCTAACCCTACAACTTAGGTCTAACAACCTTAGGGAGATCCTTTAGTTGGCTATATACATTTGTTGCATTTATTATATATTGTGCATTTTATTCATCATACATGGCATCTCTAGATTTTTCAAGCATTAAGTCCCCACCCAAATTTGATGGCTTGAACTTCCCTATTTGGAAGGTCAAGATGAACCTTTTTCTAAAATCCCTAGGAGTCAAGGTAGCTAGGGCCGTCACCAAAGATTTCATTGAACCCACTAGTGATGAGAGCACATGGTCCGAGGATACCACCAAGGACTATGAAGCTAATGCTAGGGCACAATATGCATTAACACAAGCACTTAATGAAGATGACCTTGCACGCATCATTAATTGTAAATCGGCATATGAAGTTTGGAACATGCTTATTGTGACTCATGAGGGAACGTCACAAGTCAAGAGAGCAAAAGTTGACTTGTTACGTTCTCAATATGAGAATTTTTACATGATTGATAATGAGAGCATTGATGACATGCTCACTCGCTTTACAAAAATAACTAATGCTCTTTCTTCCTTAGGTGACAAGATTGACAACGATCAAAAGATAAGGAAGGTGATTAGAGCTCTTCCTAAAGCTTGGGAAGTCAAGGCGACAACCCTCAAAGAGCTAAATGACAAAGAGGAGATGGACTTCTCCGGCTTCATCGGCAATCTCAAAACACATGAGATGGAGATGAAGGTACGAGAAGAAAGGGAGGCACCCAAGAAGAAATCAATAGCCTTCAAAGCCGCTCCAACCATTCAAGACGAGGATGATTCATCGGACGAGTGCGATGAAGACTTCGCCATGCTCATCCGGAAGGTGGGCAAGATGTTCTACAAAAAGGGAAGACAAAGCAATTTCCGGCGAGGGAAACCTCAAGGGAGATTTGAAAGAAAAAGAGAGGAGCCCGGTCCTTGCTTCCATTGCAAGAAGATTGGTCACCTCATTGCCGAGTGCCCCGCTCTACAAGCAACCACATCCAAGAACGGGCAAAGAAAGAAGAAGGCCATGGTGGCTACTTGGGATGACACGGAGTCGGAATCCGAAGAGGAAGTCGACGCCGCGCACATGTGTTTCATGGCACATGGGGAGGATGTACCAAAGGTAACTCTAGAAAACACCTTAGAAGATGATGATTTGACTATGGATGAACTTGCACATTTCTTTGAAGAATTGCAAAATAGGTATGAGATTTCACAATCTCAAAATAAGAAATTAAAAAGAGAAAATGAGGCTTTAAAACATAAAGTAGAAATAGTTGTTAAAGAAAAAGATGTTTTATCTAGTGCATTTGAAAAATTGAAAAATGATTTTGATAAGCATAAACTTGCAAATAAGGGTAAAACCCCCATGGTTTCAATAGATAAAAATGATTTTGTTGAGATCCAAAAGCGTGTTGATGCTTTGGACTCCACACTTAAAAATGTGCATTTGATTTGAAAAAGATAGCTTCTAAATTTCCTAAGGGAACACCCAAGGGAAACATGCACAACATGCACATACACATGCACGGAAACATACTCACACTCACAAGCATGCATACATGTATGGTAGTGGTAGGATTTATGTTTGCACTCATTGTGGCCGCAAAGGCCATCTAGAAAAATTTTGTTATGCTAAGAACAATGTTAAGAATAAATATGTTTGGGTTCGCCCCGGTACTAACCCCAAAGGACCCTCAAAGATTTGGGTACCAAAAGATCCTCCAAATGTAGGTGACACAGGTGGATCTACTTCCTCCAAGACTTAGGGGGAGACGGTGCCCGGGTGGTAGATGCAACTAAGCTCAAAGTTCAAATCTAGCTTGCATCGCTATCGTGGAGGCACCTATTTTTGGAGACTAACCGTAAATTGGTAACATCTCCATTTAAGAGTTTTTAATTTTGTATATACAATTGTTATAGGATTGCTAGTTTAGTTTTATGCTTCATTGATACATGATTAGTATAAACTTGCAACTCTAACATGATTGTATATGCCATGTTCAATTTTGATTTCTTTTTGACATGTATACATATGTGTAGAATGGTTAGTTTGCTTTTGATTCATTATTGATACATACTTATATAGAACTACCTTTCTATCATGTTGTGTACATGCCTTGTATTAATTTTCATATCTTGTATTGTTATGCCTTATGTCATACTTGTCCACATGTCCAATTTTTTGTGCATCTATATGTATAGTTTAGATTTTGTGATTATATACTTGTATACATATAGACCTATTTTTCATAAATAAAATAAAACTTTTTGAAAATTTTCATAGTTGAGCAAATACCTTAAAGATGGCAATTGCGCACCTCAACTCATTCAAGAGGAATCAAGAGGATGAAGTTCAGAACCCGTCACTGGGTATTCGGCTTCAACATCTTTATACCTTTGCTTAAATATGTAAAATAAAATTAAATAATTTTGTGTGAAGTTTTGTTGATATGATCACTAAATGAAGATTTAAAAATAATTGTGTTATCCCTGATTATTATAATATAACATATTTTATTTGTTATAATGTTTATTTATAAAATTTTTTTTGGTCAGAATATGGTAGCAGATTTTTCAGACTTACCGGTCGACTGGCCCCTAACCCCAGTCGACCGGCTCTGTCTGAGAAAATTTTTTGATTTTTTTTTGTGCTACCGGTCGACTGCTGGTATAGGACCAGTCGACCGATTTAGATGCAGGACTCTCTGTTTCTTTTCGGTCGACCGGTCCCTCAATCCCAGTCGACCGATAGTCGTATTCTGGTATATATTTGACCTTTTTCCCACTGTTTCGCACTCTCTCTCTCAGTTCTCTCACAGCGACCGCAGGACCCTCTTTTTCCCCAAAATTTCCTTCTTCAGATCCGTTCACCTGATCTAAAAATCCTTCAAAACCCATTTTAATCTTCTCATTTCTAACTCGGATCTTCAATCTCAAGCCGATCCATCCGTCAGATTCTCAGAATTTCTGGATTTCAAGCTAGGGTTTCAGTTTTTCTCAAAGGTAAAAATTTCGAATTTTTCACTTGTTCTTCCTTTCTAGCTTAGATCTATCACTTCCTTTGTCTTCATATTAGGTTGATTGATCATCTAGATCGTGCCATTAACTGCAAAAACCTAAAAATTGGATTTTTATCATGCCTCCAAAAAGACATCGTTCTGAGAAGGGAAAGGGCATTGCCCAATCCTCATCTCAAGCCCCTAGGACTGAACCTGTGTTCCGTAACGATCTTGCCTCTGATCGTTACACACATTTAGCCCCTAGGAATACTATTTCGGGTAGATATGTGGCTATGCATGATTTTGAACATTTAGATATCCCCCACATACTTCGTGCCAACAATCTTGTAGATTTTCTCTCCATTAGGGAGAAAGTTTACACTTCTTTGGTTCCCTATTTCTATGCCAATTTTGAATTTAGTGGGAACCGGATCATTTCCCGTGTGATGGGTAGGGACATAAACATTTCCCTAGGTCAATTTGCTAGAATTCTTCATCTTTCCACTGATGGAATAGATGTTTACTCTTATGACCTACATGATTTTCCTGAATATCCGGAGGGTGAGTCTTCACTCACCGCATCCACTCTTCTTCACCAGGATGACAATCCCGATCTAGTGAGGAATGAGATTGTGAGTCAGTATACCCTCCAATCTCAGGTCCTTGCTAAGATTGTCTTTCATAACATCGTGCCAAAATCCGGTGAATTTAGCCATGCTCGAGGTCCTGTTCCTTGATTATCTATTGCCTCCTTAAAGGCATTAAGATAAATTTCCCTCGAGTGATCGCTTCTCACATGAGTGGTGATCAGATTCGTACTGCTGGTAGGAGTCTGCCTTACGGCATGCTCATTACCCATTTGCTTAGGGCTCTAGATTTTGATTTCTCTGGTCAAGCCCCTTCAAAACCCTCTTCAGATTTCAATGCTGCTGCCTTAAAGATGATGGAAGCTCAGTTGCGTCGACACGCAGCTGTGCAACCACCACCTGTTCCTGCAGCTGATCCAGCTCCAGCTCCACCTCCTGTTTTTCCTGCTCCTGAGTTTCAGGGTGCTTCTGCTTCTGAGGTCCGCTCGCAGATCGAGGCACATCAGGCCTGGGTCGGTGAGCAAGTCTCTGCACTTCGTGCAGATATGGCTGCTCGTGATGCTTCTCTTCGGGCAGATATGGAGGCTCGTGCTGCTATGGATGCTGCTTTTCGGGCGGAGGTCCGAAACGACTTGTCATATATGGCTGAGTCCATGAGATTTGTGGATGTTCAGTTCCAATCTCTGTTCTCTAAATTGGACATAGTCGTTCCTGATGGGACTCCGGGTGCTCGTCGTCTCCCTGCTGCTGGTCCTCCTTTCCCTCCCAGAGCTCGCGTCTCTGTTCCACCTCCGCGCCCCAGAGTTGATGCCGTGGATACAGAGGAGGTAGTTTCCTCTTCTTCCTCAGATGATGGTGATGACCAGACGATGGCCGAGGGCTCTGATGATGACGAGGAGGAGGATGACGAGGCGACTGAGTGACGATGCTGATGTGTGACCTCCCCTTTATTGATGATGTCAAAAAGGGGGAGAGATATTTGGAGAGAGATATTTTGTTATGACACTTTTGTTATTTTGTTATGTGTACTTGACTTATTTTTTTGTTGTTGTGTTGGACACCTTTTATTTTTGTGGACATGTATCTTGTGTGGTATGTATTTATGTCATGTTTCCTTTTATCTATGATATGACATGTGTGGTTGATATTTTCTATGGGCATGGATGTGTGATGTTTATTTTTATATGTGTGATGTTTATTTTTTGTCACTATGCCTGAGTATGATTTTTATATATGCATATGTTGAGGGGGAGCTTCATTTGAAGACTCCACCCAAAATATCTTGTGATAACTACATATGTTTTGCCATCATCAAAAAGGGGGAGATTGTTGGCCCAAAGGCCATTATCCCGGTATTTTGATGATAGCAAAACATATTTAGTTATGAATTTAATATTCTTGATTTTGAAGTATTTCAGGTTCAAGAAACAGATTTTGACAACTCCGCTAAAAGACTCACAAATTTGGAGTTCGCCCAACATTTGCATTCCCAAGCTAAAGCACATAGGAAGCTTCGGAATTTGCGTTGAAGAAAAGTTCAAGAAGAAGATCAAGACTTGCTAAAGAATCCAAGACTTGTATTTTATTTATTTTCATTTTAGAATATTTTGTCAAAACTAAATAGTAGAAGTAGAAATATGGGATATTACACACACACATTTTCTAGAGTGATTTATGGCTTCAAAATACTTTCCATTTCTATTTCCAAACTCAGTTTAGTTGAAAATATCTATTTTGGAAATACGATTTTAGAGAGACTAGTTTTTGGGAAAAACATTTTATTGAAAATCAAGTTTTTATCAAAAGAATTTTTACCAAGTATTTTACCTTGATAGTAGTATGACACATGCTCATACTCTATGATTTTTCAAGACCAAAATATTTTATCCAAGACCCAAAACCCAAACCCAAAATTTTCCAGGGTCTGTGAATTCTGATTTTTCAGAAATTCACAGTGCCGGTCGACCGGCAGTCGACCGGCACTCGACCGACATGCACATTTGTGCATGTGCGTATCAGTCGACCGGAGGTCGACCGATACTCGACCGGCCCCCAACCTGCTGCTCTCTGGAAATGCCAGTCGACCGACCCAGTCGACCGGTGAGCCCCAACGGTCGGATTTTTGACCGTTGGCGGTCGACCGACCCGGTCGACCGGTAGTCTGTCAAAAAGTCTGACAGACTCAACAGCTATTTTTTCTGACTTTTTGACTTTTGGGATTTGTCTCCAACGAATCTCTTGAGCAGTTTTTGACCCCTATAAATAGGTGGTCACTTCATATGATATGACTAATGATTTTAGAGCTATCAAGTGAACTTTGACAAGAGTTTCAAAGATTTCCAAAGTTTTTCAAAAGAAAAGATTTTTCTCTCCAAAGCCTAAATTTCCATCACCTTTCTTGGAGCCTATTCCTCTACTTCTCTCTAGTTTTGCACTACACAATCCCATACTCTAAGTCTACTATTTGGTTCTAGGATTGTGCTTAGTGAGCTATTTGTAAAAGTGATCAAGTGTGATCACTTCCATTGTAATTGAGTGAAGTTGTAGAGGCATCGGCCTCAAGGCGAGCTAGTGTGCTCAAGGTGGTGAAGTGTCATCACGGGAGACGGACAAGTGTTGTCCTTGTATTGTTGATCCGGTGGGATCCTCAATAGTGGAAATCCTTCAAGTGTGAAGGCGGGGACGTAGAGCGTGGCTCGAACCTCGGAAACATATCGGCGTGTTTGCGTTTGCTCAAATTTCTCTAACTCTATCTCTTTTATTACTTGCAATTTTACATTGTCCTTTACTTGCAAGAAATATTGTATTGTGCTAATTGTTTAGAGTTAAATTTTTAAATTCCGCATAATTGCCATTATCATATAGCCATCACCTATTCACCCCCCTCTAGGTGATTTCAGAAATGTGATCCATTATCACTAATTATTGCTCTCGGGGTACCAAACCGGGAGAAGATGTTCTCTTTGAGGAATTTGACAGCCACTTTGTTGTCATTCGTCTTGGTTGGTACAGCTTCTACCCACTTAGAGACATAATCGACAGCAACCAAAATGAATTGGTTGCCGAAGGAGTTGGGGAATGGTCCCATGAAATCGATGCCCCAAACATCAAAAATTTCTACTTCAAGGATTGGGTTTAGGGGCATCATGTCTCTTCTAGAAAGTTTCCCTATCTTCTGACAGTTTGCACATGACTTGCAAAAATGATATGAATCCTTGAACAGAGTGGGCCAGTAGAACCACTTTGTAGAACCTTCTCTGCAGTCTTGCGGGGACCGAAGTGTCCTCCGCATGCAAGGTCATGGCAAAAACTAAGCACGCTCATCTGTTCCTCCTCGGGTATACATCGTCTAATTATTTGGTCGGGACAATACTTAAAAAGATACGGCTCTTCCAGAAGAAGTACCGTACTTGGGCAAAGAAGCGGTATTGGTCTTGCTTTGTCCAGTCAGCAGGTAATTGTCCTGTGGCCAGGTAATTAACGATGTCAGCATACCAGGGTTCCTTAAGAATAGCTAGATGTGCTCATCAGGGAAATCCTCATTGATCGGAACTCGGATAGTTGGTGCATTCGGAATTCTCGAGAGATGATCAGCGACCACATTTTCTATACCTCTTTTATCCCTGATTTCTAAGTCAAATTCTTGAAGCAAAAGAATCCACCGAATCAGTCGGGCTTTTGCTTCCTTCTTGGACATGAGGTATCTAAGAGCCGAGTGATCTGTGAAATCACAGTTTTCGAACCTAACAAGTAGGGCCGGAACTTTTCTAATGCAAAGACAACGGCCAAGAATTCCTTCTCTGTCGTTGTATAGTTCTGTTGAGCATCATTTAAGGTCCTACTCGAATAGTAGAACACGTGCTGCCTATTATTGATGCGCTGTCCTAGAACAGCGCCAATAGCGAAGTCAGATGCATCACACATGATCTCAAATGGCTGGGCCCAATCAGGGGCAGAAATGATAGGTGCAGAAATCAGTTCTTGCTTAAGCTTCCCCCATGACTTGAAACATTCCTCGTTGAAATCAAAGGGCACGTCCTTAGCGAGCAGGTTAGTTAAGGGCCTAGCAATTTTGCTAAAGTCCTTAATGAACCGTCGATAGAACCCAGCATGCCCTAAAAAGGATCTAATATCCTTGATGCTTTTGGGGGGTGGAAGCTTAGCAATTACTTCAACCTTAGCCTTATCTACTTCTATGCCTCTCCTCGAAATCTCATGGCCCAAGACAATCCCTTGTCTCACCATAAAGTGACATTTTTCCCAGTTTAGAGTTAGGTTTTTCTCAATGCATCTCTGTAGCACTAACTCTAAGTGATGAAGACATTGGTCGAATGAATCTCCATAGATGGAGAAATCATCCATGAAATCTCAAGAAAACGTTCCACCATATCAGAGAACAAACTAAGCATGCACCGTTGGAACGTTGCAGGAGCATTGCACAATCCAAAAGGCATGCGCCTATAAGCAAAGGTCCGAACGGGCAGGTGAACGTCGTCTTTTCCTGGTCTTCTGCAGCAATGGGGATTTGATTGTATCCCGAGTACCCATCCAGAAAGCAGTAGTACTCATGTCCAGCCAAACGCTCTAGCATTTGGTCGATGAAGGGTAGCGGGAAGTGGTCTTTACGGGTAGCAGCATTCAACTTCCTATAGTCGATACAAACACGAACCTTGGTAGGCAGTCTTGTTTGTACCAACTCTTTTTCCTCATTTTCTACTACCGTAAAGCCAGCCTTCTTTGGGACCGCATGAACAGGGCTAACCCATTGGCTATCAGAAATGGGATAAATGATCCCATTATCTAATAGTTTCAGAATTTCAGCCTTCACTGCCTCTTGCATGAGAGGGTTAAGCCTACGTTGTGGGTCCCTCCTAGGGATTGCTTCATCGATTAAATGAATCCGTGTTGCACTGTGGCTGGACTTATTCCCTTGATGTCCTTCATTGTCCATCCAATGGCTTCCCTATGTCTCTCCAGAATAGACATCAAACTGTCTCTTGTTGCTCAGTCAGGTGGGATGTTATGATGACTGGCAAGGTGTCCTTTCCGCCCAGGTAGGCGTACTTGAGATGTTCGGGCAGGGCTTTCAGCTCTAGGGAAGGTGTTGCTTTATGGAGGGAATCTCTGGGCTTTCGATCCTAAGATGGGGTACACTGGGGCTTGATGCCCAATCCACTGCTGAATCAACGATCTGGTCTACATTAAAATCCTCAGCCTCCAGATCAAACTCTGCCTCAGCTTCTATTTCCATGCATCCTCATGCTCACTCGTCAGGTTTCAATAGAATTGACCTCAAAAGTCTGATCATTCACATCCTAGGTTGTCTTCCAAGATTGAAGACATTGACTTCCTTCGTCATGTCTCCAAAAGTAATCGCAGGGACCCGTTCCTACAGTTGATTATGGCGTTGGCTGTAGCAAGGAATGGGCGTCTAAGATGACGGGAGTCTGAGACCTAAGATTGGACACAGGTTGGGTCTCGAGCACAATGAAGTCAACGGGTTAAATGAACTCCCCGACCCGGATGAGGACGTCTGTGATTTCCCTTTCGGGATCTTCACAGAACGGTCGGCTAGCTGAATGGTGACTCGAGTTGGGCTTAGCTCACCAAACCCAAGTTGCTGGTATACCGAGAAAGGTAGCAAGTTGATACTTGCTCCCAGGTCAAGAAGCGCTCTACTGATTTCGGTCTGTCCTATGGTGCAGGAAATGGTGGGACATCCGGGATCCTTGTATTTCACTGGAATGGGACCAGACAGAATTTCACTTATGTTAGTGGCCAAGAACACTTTCTTGGGCATATTGGTCTTTCTCTTCTTAGTACACATATCTTCAGGAATTGGCATAAGCCGGGACTTGTTGGATAGCGTCAAGAAGTGGACATTCAATTTGACCTGGTGGAACATCTCTAGCATTTCTCCATGTGCATGTTTTTATTGTTGTTCCTAAGCCTATTGGGAAGGGTGGCTACAGGCTTATGAACTTGTTCAGCAGCTTTGTCCTCATCAGATGTTTGTGGAGCGGATTGGGAGGAACTAGCAGAGGTGGAGGCTTGAGTGGGATCAGGATGGACTGGACTTTTCTGCTGGTAGACCTGATTGTCTACCTTCTTTCCAGATCTCAGTGTGTGAACAGCAATAGTGGTTAATTGATGGGTCCTGAACTTTATATGCTTGGTTGGAGGGTTTTGGGTTAGCTAATGGCTGACTAGGCAAAGTACCCTTAGGTCTCTCACTTAGGGAGCTAGCTAACTGGCTCATCTGTAATTCCAACCTTGAGATGGCCTGTGAATGACTGTTCAGAGTTTGTCCCTGGTTCTGCATGAAAGCAGACTGGGACTTAATGAAAGCCTCAATGCTCTCCTCCAATTTACTGATCTTCTTTTCCATTGGAGAGCCTAGGAGGAGGAGATGGGGCTTGACTGGGAAAAGGTGGTGGAGGAGCAGGATGGTGAAAGTTGTTGGAAAAATTAGGCCTGAGAGGATTGTTTGGGGCCCAGGAGAAATTTGGGTGATTTCTCCAGCCAGGATTGTAGGTCTGCGAGTAGGGGTTGTGAAGCGGCCGTGAGTAAGCCGCGTTCATGTGTTCCGGTGGCATTTGTTGGGCATGGAAAACAGGGCACTCTTCAAAGACATGGTTCGGTGCCTGACAATATAAATAACCCGGATTGTGAATTGGTGGTGGGTTGATCTGGTTGACACTGACAGGCTCTTTTGTTTCCAGAGCCCTATCCTTCTCATCAGGGTTGCAATCTTGGCCTCGGCAGCTTGGATGTTTCTAGGGATAGGAGCCCTCCTCTTGAAGCTATAGACTGTGAATTCTAGGTTCTCCGAGGCTGGCTCCCATTGCAAGGTCTTCTCCGCTAAGTCCTCAAATAAATCCCAACCCTGATTCTCATCCTTCTGCAAGAACCCTCCCTGACACATCATTTCTAACAGGGTCTTAGTCTGATAGTCTAGACCATCGTAGAGAATCTGGCACTGACGCCATTTCTCCACGCCGTGATGAGGGCACTGAGAGCTAGGAGATCTTTGAATTGCTCAAAGTATCTCCAAAAGGGTTCGCTCGGGTCTTGCTTAAACTGCATGATGTTCTTCCTAATGAGGGCAGTTTTGTGAATTGGGTAAAATTTCTTCAAGAAAGCCTGACGAAATCATCCCACGTCTTGACTGAATCTGCTGCCAAACTGTACAACCATTCTTAGCTAGATCCTTTAGGGAAAAAGGGATGAAACGTAACCTAACGGCATCGTCTCTAACTGGGGTATCTTCATCATGAGGCATACTTCTTCAAATTCCCTAACAAAGAAGTATGCGTCCTCTGATTCTAAACCATGGAATTTCGGAAGAGTGTAATGAATTGGGGCTTTAACTCGAAATTATTTCCGTTTGCTTCAGGAAGTTTTATGCAAGATGGAAGTGAAGTTCTTATCGGGTAAAATCTATCCTGAAGTGATGCCATCACTGGTCTGGATGCAAAGGTAGAGAAGTGTTTCTTGTCAATCTGGAAGTTGAAGGATCTCTCACCCACTCTTGCATTCAGCACACCACAACCAACGTGAAAACAACAAACAATCGAAAAGAATGAAAAACAAACAAAAGAAATTAAAAACAACCACAAGCCTTAGTCTAAGGTACCTGGACCTAGACGACTCCTAACTGGTCGATTCTCCGGGGAAGGTTGTTGCAGGTACTCGACTACAAGCTAATCGGCCAGGAAAGGGCAAAGCTCGGGGGGAGGTATCCGGGCGGAGCCACGGGCCTAATTATGCCAAACCACGGAGCTTTCGAGGCTTTACCTCTAAATCCACTTTCTTAGACACCGATTTTGCAGGAGTAAAGTTCTTACAATTTCCAACCTCGGTTAATCTCTTAGTGAGTCCGAGATGTCCCTAGGGCCAACGTCTATTGATTTTAATTAAGGCTGGGAAAATGTGAGTGCACTTGGAGATGGTTTTTTGGGCTAAGGAAGGGTGATGAAATCCCCACCTTATCTTGTTTATTGGGTTTTGCCCTTAAAATCAATTGTGCAAGTGTACAGTTTATTCACAACAAGGTAACACTCAAAGCGGTAAATTACTTCAGAATGTTGGTCCTATTCTATATGAATGCACACGTACCTTGTCTCCAGCACTTTTCAACAGAAATTGAAATGAATTGAAATAGACTCGTGCCCTAAATGCAAAAGTCTAATCCAATTTTTAATTAAGCAACAAGTGAATTTCTGTTGAACTTATTAGACATGCATATGGTGAAGCATCCAAGGAAACTAAAAATTTTGAAAGCACTTTTTTTTTTTAGCGGCGAGGCAACCCTGCAAACGAGTTTGTTAGTACTTCAATCGGAAAAAACTCGCTTTTACACGAATTTTTCGAGGGCAAATAAATCCTCGCGCAATGTCCTTAGCCACATTTTTTTTTTGCTTCCGTGATGGTGAGCTCCTTGGTTCTTCTCCTACACACAAAAACAAGGAACAATCTTTAGTAGTGAACAATAAAGCCGTTCCCTCCCCGGCAACGGCGCCAAAATTTGATCGTGTAAAAAGCAAGTATTAAATGAGAGAATGAAGTGTGGGTTGATGTTACTGCTTTTGCGATTCTTCCGTAGTAGCTAAGTGGCTGTACGGGTCGTATCCACAAGGAGGGAGAGCGATAGAAGCTTGATGCGGCTTTCAAAGTTCAGACGAAAGAAAGTTCTTGTTTCCAAATAAAGAATTTGAAAAGTGAAAACAGATTTTAGAAATTGTGGAAAATGTTTTGGTGGATTGTAAAAGTGATTTTTTTTCTTAGTTGTAAAGATGCATGGCTAACTTTCTACTAAGTGCTCCCACTAATTTCTAACTTTTTGGAGATAGCCTCACGATGGATCATAGGCAAACACGACACTTGTGCATTGGAACTAATCACGTGAAATCGAGTGAGAGTTCATCCTATAACTTAGCCTTACACGGCAAAAAACTCGGACATTCTCATATCAAGATCCGATAGAAGGCGAGAATAAGGGAAGACTCGAGTGCACTATTGGTATCGGCAAAGTTAAAAGGAAAAGAGTCTAACAAGTAAAAATACACAACTCATAGATCATCAAAACTCGGTAAGTATGAAGTATAAGAAAGTAGATACTTGTAGATAAATTAGAGTTAGAACCCTCATCTTAAGATGCCATAGCTCTCATTTGCATAAGGCTTGTTTGGCACTATTGATTCATACGGGTTATCAAACAAATGTTAGAAATTAGTGGGTTAGTAGTTAGTTAGCCATGCTATGGAAAAGTTAGTTAGACATGGTAAGAAAAGAAAAAGAAGTAGAGAAAAGGTGAGTTACACTACAAAGAGGAGAAGTTAAGAATAAAAGAGTTATACTACAAGAAAACAAAAATGAAAAGAAAAGTTAAAGAGAGGAAGTTACACTACAATAAAGAAGTAAATGCAAGACAAGTAAATGAAAGAAGGAAGAGAAGTAGACTTGTATTATCTTGTCACCCTTCAAATAACAACTCTTTACACTCTCTCTCTCTTTCTCTTTAATGGCTAAGACCTAAAACTAGAAGAAGAAGAACAACTACACAAACTAACAACAAGATTACAAATTTTTTCCTAAAACTCAGATCTGCTTGCACTGAAGACCCCAAGGGGGTATTTATAGCCACCAGGGAAGAGGGGGGCAGGGGACAAACCTGGCCCGAAGCGGCGCGCGCGGCGCCGCAGTATTGCCGCAAAAACGCGGCAAATGCCGCGTTTTTGCGGCAGTACCAGGGCGGCGCGCGCGGCGCCGCCTGCTGCGCGTTGCCTTGCTGTCCTTCTGTCGGCTCTGGTACCCGGGTTTTGTCTTTTTCGCCCCTGATTCGTACAGAACCTCCTCTTTAGGTCAATGGCTATTTTAATAGCCCTTAATCACCAATTAAATGGTGATTTGGTTCTTCTTCATTTTGCCCACCATTGACCTAGGATCAAGTAAGTAAGGTATTATTAGCAGAAATTTATTATTAAATAAATGTGAAGATGTGGTATAAAT
>JAVJIF010032853.1:0-17214 GCA_038442645.1 Agave tequilana
AAATGAGAGAGTGAAGTGTGGGTTGATGTTACTGCTTTTGCGATTCTTCCGTAGTAGCTAAGTGGCTGTACGGGTCGTATCCACAAGGAGGGAGAGCGATAGAAGCTTGATGCGGCTTTCAAAGTTCAAGAAGAAAGAAAGTTCTTGTTTCCAAATAAAGAATTTGAAAAGTGAAAACAAGTATTTTTAGAAATTGTTGGAAAATGTTTTGGTGGATTGTAAAAGTGATTTTTTTCTTAGTTGTAAAGATGCATGGCTAACTTTCTTCTAAGTGCTCCCACTAATTTCTAACTTTTTGGAGATAGCCTCACGATGGATCATAGGCAAACACGACACTTGTGCATTGGAACTAATCACGTGGAAATCGAGTGAGAGTTCATCCTATAACTTAGCCTTACACGGCAAAAACTCGGACATTCCCATATCAAGATCCGATAGAAGGCGAGAATAAGGGAAGACTCGAGTACACTATTGGTATCGGCAAAGTTAAAAGGAAAAGAGTCTAACAAGTAAAATACACAACTCATAGATCATCAAAACTCGGTAAGTATGAAGTATAAGAAAGTAGATACTTGTAGATAAATTAGAGTTAGAACCCTCATCTTAAGATGCCATAGCTCTCATTTGCATAAGGCTTGTTTGGCACTATTGATTCATACGGGTTATCAAACAAATGTTAGAAATTAGTGGGTTAGTAGTTAGTTAGCCATGCTATGGAAAAGTTAGTTAGACATGGTAAGAAAAAGAAAAGAAGTAGAGAAAAGGTGAGTTACACTGCAAAAAGGAGAAGTTAAGAATAAAAAGAGTTATACTACAAGAAAACAAATGAAAAGAAAAGTTAAAGAGAGGAAGTTACACTATAATAAAGAAGTAAATGCAAGACAAGTAAATGAAAGAAGGAAGAGAAGTAGTACTTGTATTATCTTGTTACCCTTCAAATACAACTCTTTACACTCTCTCTCTCTCTCTTTCTCTTTAATGGCTAAGACCTAAAACTAGAAGAAGAAGAACAACTACAACAAACTAACAACAAGATTACAAATTTTTGCCTAAAACTCAGATCTGCTTGCACTGAAGACCCCAAGGGGGTATTTATAGCCACCAGGGAAGAGGGGGGCCAGGGGACAAACCCTGGCCCGAAGCGGCGCGCGCGGCGCCGCAGTATTGCCGCAAAAACGCGGCAAATGCCGCGTTTTTGTGGCAGTACCAGGGCGGCACGCGCGGCGCCGCCTGCTGCGCGTTGCCCTGCTGTCTTTCTGTCGGCTCTGGTACCCGGTTTTGTCTTTTTCGCCCCTGATTCGTACAGAACCTCCTCTTTGGGTCAATGGCTATTTTAATAGCCCTTTAATCACCAATTAAATGGTGATTTGGTCTTCTTCTTCATTTTCCCACCATTGACCTAGGATCAAGTAAGTAAGGTATTATTAGCAGAATTTTTTATTAAATAAATGTGAAGATGTGGTATAAATTATGCAAAATTAGATACTAATCACACCCCCACACTTACCTTTTCTCTCGTCCCGAGCAAAACAAAAACCTAAGAAAATTATTACACCACTTTCGCAGGTGACGCGATTGCACTGAGCATGTGCAACAAGCCTTTAAACCTCTAGGTCCCCCCTAGAGGAGGAGTATTGTCTCCTGAGGGTTTTAAGCGGATTGCACCCACAAAATCCAGTAAGTAAAGAAGTTAGTTGTTAGATTTTTTTTTTTTTTTATACATCTGAAAAAGAACTTTCAATTATCTAAGTAAAAATGACCGAATGATGTAAGAATTAGGTTTAACCCTCATAAGTCCTCTTATATTTTAGCCTTCATAAAAGAAGAAATTATGGTTTTTCTTTAAATTTAGAAAGGATCTTGTACTTCTAACTCATTCTTTTATTTTGCTTTAGATAGATATGCATATGTGTAAGTGTGAAGTGCTTGCGATTTTTCAACTCAACTTTGAATATTACTTAATTTTATTAATATTTACTTATTATTCTTGGTTCCATTAGGCTTTCTACTTTACTTATGTAGCACATATCAAACCGATGACTCCCAAACCAGATGGTCTTAGGGCACCAGGTGGAAAAACACCCTTCAGGTCAAATATGCAAGTGGAGTAGGCCACGAAATCAAGATTTATTTATAAAATTTTTAGCGTGAGTAATTATGCTTCTTGAGGCACAATTATCCAGGTTTTCTTTTTGTTTTGTTTTGTTTTTTTTTTTTTTTGGCGAGAACAATCATGCTTCTTGAGGCACAATTATCCAGCTTTTTTTTTTTTTTCAAAAGTTGCGTCTCTAAATCCCAAGCATGTGTGTGCGAATTATGCATAGTCTACTAAGGCTAAATAAAAGGTATGAGTTATTTTCCTTATCCCTCCTATCTTTTTAGTCAAACCATTCTTTCTTGTTTACTTAGGCAAAAATAAAGATTTATTACTAAGGTTCCCGTAATTCCTACAGTCTTTTGGTATTTTTATAAAGAGTATGAAATTTCTTTTCAATCTTTTTTTTTTTTTTGTAAGAAAGAAAGAAGAAAAAGAAAAAGTGTTAGCACCCCCCCCCCCACACCTATCTAATGCATTGTCCTCAATGAATGCAGATGGAAATGCAAATGCAATAAATAGGGGAAGGAATGATGTTACCGTCTCCGTGGACTCGGGCGGGCCGGCCAAGTATGAAAAGGCGAGAGAAATGTCAAAAAGAATGTACATGGGGTAAGTAAACAATTTTTTTTTGTTTTTTATTTTTTTTTATTGTTGTGGTTAGGTGTATGATGGGGCAAAAAGAGTCAGCACACTATCATCCGGAATCATCGGCTCAGTGGTTAAGAAGGGCTTCAGTCTCTGCCCATTCACTTTGAACTCCGTGTTATTTTTAGGGTCTGCAATAAGCACAGCACCGTGTGGGAAAACAGTGCGCACAATGAATGGTCCCGTCCAACGAGTTTTCAGTTTTCCCGCGAAAATATGAAGCGTAGAATTGTATAGCAGAACCCTATCTCCTGGTACAAAGGTTTTCCGGGTTATGATTTGGTCATGAAAAAGTTTGGTTCTGCTCTTGGTGATTCGTGCATTTTCATAAGCTTCATTCCGTATCTCCTCTAATTCAGAAATCTGCAGTTTCCTAAGTTCACCGGCCTTCGTCAGGTCGAAGTTGAGTTGCTTAATTGCCCAGAGGGCCAGGTGTTCTAATTCTACTGGCAGATGACAGGCTTTTCTAAACACGAGTCTGTAAGGAGACATCCCCAGAACTGTCTTAAATGTGGTACGGTAAGCCCACAATGCATCATTGAGCTTAACCGACCAATCCTTTCGGTTTTGTCCGACAGTCTTTTCCAGAATGAGCTTGATCTGTCGGTTGGTGACTTCAACCTGCCCATTTGTCTGGGGATGATACGGGGTGGATAACTTGTGATTGATGGAATATTTTCGCATCAGAGCTTCAAAAACTCTGTTGCAGAAATGTGATCCATTATCACTAATTATTGCTCTCGGGGTACCAAACCGGGAGAAGATGTTCTCTTTGAGGAATTTGACAACCACTTTGTTGTCATTCGTCTTGGTTGGTACAGCTTCTACCCACATAGAGACATAATCGACAGCAACCAAAATGAATTGGTTGCCGAAGGAGTTGGGGAATGGTCCCATGAAATCGATGCCCCAAACATCAAAAATTTCTACTTCAAGGATTGGGTTTAGGGGCATCATGTCTCTTCTAGAAAGTTTCCCTATCTTCTGACAGTTTGCACATGACTTACAAAAATGATATGAATCCTTGAACAGTGGGCCAGTAGAACCCACTTTGTAGAACCTTCTCTGCAGTCTTGCGGGGACCGAAGTGTCCTCCGCATGCAAGGTCATGGCAAAAACTAAGCACGCTCCTCTGTTCCTCCTCGGGTATACATCGTCTAATTATTTGGTCGGGACAATACTTAAAAAGATACGGCTCTTCCCAGAAGAAGTACCGTACTTGGGCAAAGAAGCGGTATTGGTCTTGTTTTGTCCAGTCAGCAGGTAATTGTCCTGTGGCCAGGTAATTAACGATGTCAGCATACCAGGGTTCCTTAAGAATGGCTAGGATGTGCTCATCAGGGAAATCCTCATTGATCGGAACTCGGATGGTTGGTGCATTCGGAATTCTCGAGAGATGATCAGCGACCACATTTTCTATACCTCTTTTATCCTGATTTCTAAGTCAAATTCTTGAAGCAAAAGAATCCACCGAATCAGTCGGGCTTTTGCTTCCTTCTTGGACATGAGGTATCTAAGAGCCGAGTGATATGTGAAAATCACAGTTTTCGAACCTAACAAGTAGGGCCGGAACTTTTCTAATGCAAAGACAACGGCCAAGAATTCCTTCTCTGTCGTTGTATAGTTCTGTTGAGCATCATTTAAGGTCCTACTCGAATAGTAGATCACGTGCTGCCTATTATTGATGCGCTGTCCTAGAACAGCGCCAATAGCGAAGTCAGATGCATCACACATGATCTCAAATGGCTGGGCCCAATCAGGGGCAGAAATGATAGGTGCAGAAATCAGTTCTTGCTTAAGCTTCCCCCATGACTTGAAACATTCCTCGTTGAAATCAAAGGGCACGTCCTTAGCGAGCAGGTTAGTTAAGGGCCTAGCAATTTTGCTAAAGTCCTTAATGAACCGTCGATAGAACCCAGCATGCCCTAAAAAGGATCTAATATCCTTGATGCTTTTGGGGGGTGGAAGCTTAGCAATTACTTCAACCTTAGCCTTATCTACTTCTATGCCTCTCCTCGAAATCTCATGGCCCAAGACAATCCCTTGTCTCACCATAAAGTGACATTTTTCCCAGTTTAGAGTTAGGTTTTTCTCAATGCATCTCTGTAGCACTAACTCTAAGTGATGAAGACATTGATCGAATGAATCTCCATAGATGGAGAAATCATCCATGAAAATCTCAAGAAAACGTTCCACCATATCAGAGAACAAACTAAGCATGCACCGTTGGAACGTTGCAGGAGCATTGCACAATCCAAAAGGCATGCGCCTATAAGCAAAGGTTCCGAACGGGCAGGTGAACGTCGTCTTTTCCTGGTCTTCTGCAGCAATGGGGATTTGATTGTATCCCGAGTACCCATCCAGAAAGCAGTAGTACTCATGTCCAGCCAAACGCTCTAGCATTTGGTCGATGAAGGGTAGCGGGAAGTGGTCTTTACGGGTAGCAGCATTCAACTTCCTATAGTCGATACAAACACGAACCTTGGTAGGCAGTCTTGTTTGTACCAACTCTTTTTCCTCATTTTCTACTACCGTAAAGCCAGCCTTCTTTGGGACCGCATGAACAGGGCTAACCCATTGGCTATCAGAAATGGGATAAATGATCCCATTATCTAATAGTTTCAGAATTTCAGCCTTCACTGCCTCTTGCATGAGAGGGTTAAGCCTACGTTGTGGGTCCCTCCTAGGGATTGCTTCATCGATTAAATGAATCCTGTGTTGCACTGTGGCTGGACTTATTCCCTTGATGTCCTTCATTGTCCATCCAATGGCTTCCCTATGTCTCTCCAGAATAGACATCAAGCTGTCCTCTTGTTGCTCAGTCAGGTGGGATGCTATGATGACTGGCAAGGTGTCCTTTCCGCCCAGGTAGGCGTACTTGAGATGTTCGGGCAGGGCTTTCAGCTCTAGGGAAGGTGTTGCTTTATTGGAGGGAATCTCTGGGCTTTCGATCCTAAGATGGGGTACACTGGGGCTTGATGCCCAATCCACTGCTGAATCAACGATCTGGTCTACATTAAATCCTCAGCCTCCAGATCAAACTCTGCCTCAGCTTCTATCTCCATGCATTCCTCATGCTCACTCGTCAGGTTTTCAATAGAATTGACCTCAAACGTCTGATCATTCACATCCCTAGGTTGTCTTCCAAGATTGAAGACATTGACTTCCTTCGTCATGTCTCCAAAAGTTAATCGCATGGACCCGTTCCTACAGTTGATTATGGCGTTGGCTGTAGCAAGGAATGGGCGTCCTAAGATGACGGGAGTCTGAGACCTAAGATTGGACACAGGTTGGGTCTCGAGCACAATGAAGTCAACGGGGTAAATGAAATCCCCGACCCGGATGAGGACGTCTGTGATTTCCCCTTTCGGGATCTTCACAGAACGGTCGGCTAGCTGAATGGTGACTCGAGTTGGGCTTAGCTCACCCAACCCAAGTTGCTGGTATACGAGAGAGGTAGCAAGTTGATACTTGCTCCCAGGTCAAGAAGCGCTCTACTGATTTCGGTCTGTCCTATGGTGCAGGAAATGGTGGGACATCCGGGATCCTTGTATTTCACCGGAATGGGACCAGACAGAATTTCACTTATGTTAGTGGCCAAGAACACTTTCTTGGGCACATTGGTCTTTCTCTTCTTAGTACACATATCCTTCAGGAATTTGGCATAAGCCGGGACTTGTTGGATAGCGTCAAGAAGTGGCACATTCAATTTGACCTGGTGGAACATCTCTAGCATTTTCTCCATGTGCATGTTTTTATTGTTGTTCCTAAGCCTATTGGGAAAGGGTGCTACAGGCTTATGAACTTGTTCAGCAGCTTTGTCCTCATCAGATGTTTGTGGAGCGGATTGGGAGGAACTAGCAGAGGTGGAGGCTTGAGTGGGATCAGGATGGACTGGACTTTTCTGCTGGTAGACCTGGTTGTCTACCTTCTTTTCAGATCTCAGTGTGTGAACAGCATTACAGTGGTTAATTGATGGGTCCTGAACTTCATATGCTTGGTTGGAGGTTTTTGGGTTAGCTAATGGCTGACTAGGCAAAGTACCCTTAGGTCTCTCACTTAGGGAGCTAGCTAACTGGCTCATCTGTAATTCCAACCTTGAGATGGCCTGTGAATGACTGTTCAGAGTTTGTCCCTGGTTCTGCATGAAAGCAGACTGGGACTTAATGAAAGCCTCAATGCTCTCCTCCAATTTACTGATCTTCTTTTCCATTGGAGAGCCTTGGGAGGAGGAAGATGGGGCTTGACTGGGAAAAGGTTGTGGAGGAGCAGGATGGTGAAAGTTGTTGGAAAAATTAGGCCTGGGAGGATTGTTTGGGGCCCAGGAGAAATTGGGTGATTTCTCCAGCCAGGATTGTAGGTCTGCGAGTAGGGGTTGTGAAGCGGCCGTGAGTAAGCCGCGTTCATGTGTTCCGGTGGCATTTGTTGGGCATGGAAAACAGGGCACTCTTCAAAGACATGGTTCGGTGCCTGACAATATGAACAACCCGGATTGTGAATTGGTGGTGGGTTGATCTGGTTGACACTGACAGGCTCTTTTGTTTCCAGAGCCTCTATCCTTCTCATCAGGGTCGCAATCTTGGCCTCGGCAGCTATGGATGTTTCTAGGGATAGGAGCCCTCCTCTTGAAGCTATAGACTGTGAATTCCTAAGTTTCTCCGAGGCTGGCTCCCATTGCAGGGTCTTCTCCGCTAAGTCCTCAAATAAATCCCAACCCTAATTCTCATCCTTCTGCAAGAACCCTCCCTGACACATCGTTTCTAACAGGGTCTTAGTCTGATAGTCTAGACCATCGTAGAGAATCTGGCACTGACGCCATTTCTCCACGCCGTGATGAGGGCACTGAGCTAGGAGATCTTTGAATCGCTCAAAGTATCTCCAAAAGGGTTCGCTCGGGTCTTGCTTAAACTGCATGATGTTCTTCCTAATGAGGGCAGTTTTGTGAATTGGGTAAAATTTCTTCAAGAAAGCCTTGACGAAATCATCCCACGTCGTGACTGAATCTGCTGCCAAACTGTACAACCATTTCTTAGCTAGATCCTTTAGGGAAAAAGGGATGAAACGTAACCTAACGGCATCGTCTCCTAGTTGGGTATCTTCATCATGAGGCATACTTCTTCAAATTCCCTAACAAAGAAGTATGCGTCCTCTGATTCTAAACCATGGAATTTCGGAAGAGTGTTAATGAATTGGGGCTTTAACTCAAAATTATTTCCGTTTGCTTCAGAAAGTTTTATGCAAGATGGAAGTGAAGTTCTTATCGGGTAAAATCTATCCTGAAGTGATGCCATCACTGGTTCTGGATGCAAAGGTAGAGAAGTGTTTCTTGTCAATCTGGAAGTTGAAGGATCTCTCACCCACTCTTGCATTCAGCACACCACAACCAACGTGAAAACAACAAACAATCGAAAAGAATGAAAAAACAAACAAAAAAAATTAAAAACAACACAAGCCTTAGTCTAAGGTACCTGGACCTAGACGACTCCTAACTGGTCAATTCTCCGGGGAAGGTTGTTGCAGGAACTCGACTACAAGCTAATCAGCCAGGAAAAGGCAAAGCTCGGGGGGAGGTATCCGGGCGGAGCCACGGGCCTAATTATGCCAAACCACGGAGCTTTCGAGGCTTTACCTCTAAATCCACTTTCCTTAGACACCGATTTTGCAGGAGTAAAGTTCTTACAATTTTCAACCTCGGTTAATCTCTTAGTGAGTCCGAGATGTCCCTAGGGCCAACGTCTATTGATTTTTAATTAAGGCTTGGGAAAATGTGAGTGCACTTGGAGATGGTTTTTGGGCTAAGGAAGGGTGATGAAATCCCCACCTTATCTTGTTTATTTGGGTTTTGCCCTTAAAATCAATTGTGCAAGTGTACAGTTTATTCACAACAAGGTAACACTCAAAGCGGTAAATCACTTCAGAATGTTGGTCCTATTCTATATGAATGCACACGTACCTTGTCTCCAGCACTCTTCAACAGAAATTAAAATGAATTGAAATAGACTCGTGCCCTAAATGCAAAAGTCTAATCCAATTTTTAATTAAGCAACAAGTGAATTTCTGTTGAACTTATTAGACATGCATATGGTGAAGCATCCAAGGAAACTAAAAATTTCGAAAGCACTTTTTTTTTTTAGCGGCGCTCGGCAACCCTGCAAACGAGTTTGTTAGTACTTCAATCGGAAAAACTCGCTTTTACACGAATTTTTCCGAGGGCAAATAAATTCTCGCGCAATGTCCTTGGCCCAATTTTTTTTTTTTTTTTTGCTTCCCGTGATGGTGAGCTCCTTGGATCTTCTCCTACACAGAAAAACAAAGAACAATCTTTAGTAGTGAACAATAAAGCCGTTCCCTCCCCGGCAACGGCGCCAAAATTTGATCGCGTAAAAAGCAAGTATTAAATGAGAGAGTGAAGTGTGGGTTGATGTACTACTTTTGCGATTCTTCCGTAGTAGCTAAGTGGCTGTACGGGTCGTATCCACAAGGAGGGAGAGCGATAGAAGCTTGATGCGGCTTTCAAAGTTCAAGAAGAAAGAAAGTTCTTGTTTCCAAATAAAGAATTTGAAAAGTGAAAACAAGTATTTTAGAAATTGTTGGAAAATGTTTTGGTGGATTGTAAAAGTGATTTTTTTCTTAGTTGTAAAGATGCATGGCTAACTTTCTACTAAGTGCTCCCACTAATTTCTAACTTTTTGGAGATAGCCTCACGATGGATCATAGGCAAACACGACACTTGTGCATTGGAACTAATCACGTGAAAATCGAGTGAGAGTTCATCCTATAACTTAGCCTTACACGGCAAAAACTCGGACATTCCCATATCAAGATCCGATAGAAGGCGAGAATAAGGGAAGACTCGAGTGCACTATTGGTATCGGCAAAGTTAAAAGGAAAAGAGTCTAACAAGTAAAATACACAACTCATAGATCATCAAAACTCGGTAAGTATGAAGTATAAGAAAGTAGATACTTGTAGATAAATTAGAGTTAGAACCCTCATCTTAAGATGCCATAGCTCTCATTTGCATAAGGCTTGTTTGGCACTATTGATTCATAGGGTTATCAAACAAATGTTAGAAATTAGTGGGTTAGTAGTTAGTTAGCCATGCTATGGAAAAGTTAGTTAGACATGGTAAGAAAAAGAAAAGAAGTAGAGAAAAGGTGAGTACACTACAAAGAGGAGAAGTTAAGAATAAAAAGAGTTATACTACAAGAAAACAAATGAAAAGAAAAGTTAAAGAGAGGAAGTTACACTACAATAAAGAAGTAAATGCAAGACAAGTAAATGAAAGAAGGAAGAGAAGTAGTACTTGTATTATCTTGTCACCCTTCAAATACAACTCTTTACACTCTCTCTCTCTTTCTCTTTAATGGCTAAGACCTAAAACTAGAAGAAGAAGAACAACTACAACAAACTAATAACAAGATTACAAATTTTTGCCTAAAACTCAGATCTGCTTGCACTGAAGACCCCAAGGGGGTATTTATAGCCACCAGGGAAGAGGGGGGCCAGGGGACAAACCCTGGCCCGAAGCGGCGCGCGCGGCGCCGCAGTATTGCCGCATAAACGCGGCAAATGCCGCGTTTTTGCGGCAGTACCAGGGCGGCGCGCGCGGCGCCGCCTGCTGCGCGTTGCCTGCTATCTTTCTGTCGGCTCTGGTACCCGGTTTTGTCTTTTTCGCCCCTGATTCGTACAGAACCTCCTCTTTAGGTCAACGGCTATTTAATAGCCCTTTAATCACCAATTAAATGGTGATTTGGTCTTCTTCTTCATTTGCCCACCATTGACCTAGGATCAAGTAAGTAAGGTATTATTAGCAGAATTTATTATTAAATAAATGTGAAGATGTGGTATAAATTATGCAAAATTAGATACTAATCACACCCCACACTTATCTTTTTGCTCGTCCCGAGCAAAACAAAAACCTAAGAAAATTATTACACCACTTTCGCAGGTGACGTGATTGCACTGAGCATGTGCAACAAGCCTTTAAACCTCTAGGTCCCCCCTAGAGGAGGAGTATTGTCTCCTGAGGGTTTTAGCGGATTGCACCACAAAATCCAGTAAGTAAAGAAGTTAGTTGTTAGATTTTTTTTTTTTTTTATACATCTGAAAAAGAACTTTCAATTATCTAAGTAAAAATGACCGAATGATGTAAGAATTAGGTTTAACCCTCATAAGTCCTCTTATATTTTAGCCTTCATAAATGAAGAAATTATGGTTTTTCTTTAAATTTAGAAAGGATCTTGTACTTCTAACTCATTCTTTTATTTTTCTTTAGATAGATATGCATATGTGTAAGTGTGAAGTGCTTGGGATTTTTCAACTCAACTTTGAATATTACTTAATTTTTATTAATATTTACTTATTAATCTTGGTTCCATTAGGCTTTCTACTTTACTTATGTAGCACATATCAAACGATGACTCCCAAACCAGATGGTCTTAGGGCACCAGGTGGAAAAACACCCTTCAGGTCAAATATGCAAGTGGAGTAGGCCACGAAATCAAGATTTATTTATAAAAATTTTTGGCGTGAGTAATTATGCTTCTTGAGGCACAATTATCGAGCTTTTCTTTTGTTTTGTTTGTTTTTTTTTTTTTTTTTGGCGTGAACAATCATGCTTCTTGAGGCACAATTATCCAGCTTTTTTTTTTTTTCAAAAGTTGCGTCTCTAAATCCCAAGCATGTGTGTGCGAATTATGCATATTCTACTAAGGCTAAATAAAAGGTATGAGTTATTTCCTTATCCCTCCTATCTTTTTAGTCAAACCATTCTTTCTTGTTTACTTAGGCAAAAATAAAGATTTATTACTAAGGTTCCCGTAATTCCTACAGTCTTTTGGTATTTTTATAAAGAGTATGAAATTTCTTTTCAATCTTTTTTTTTTTTTTTTGTAAGAAAGAAAGAAGAAAAGAAAAAGTGTTAGCACCCCCCCACACCTATCTAATGCATTGTCCTCAATGAATGCAGATGGAAATGCAAATGCAATAAATAGGGGAAGGAATGATGTTACCGTCTCCGTGGACTCGGGCCGGCCAAGTATGAAAAGGCGAGAGAAATGTCAAAAAGAATGTACATGGGGTAAGTAAACAATTTTTTTTTTGTTTTTTATTTTTTTTATTGTTGTGTTAGGTGTATGATGGGGCAAAAAAGAGTCATCACACTATCATCCAGAATCATCGGCTCAGTGGTTAAGAAGGGCTTCAGTCTCTGCCCATTCACTTTGAACTCCGTGTTATTTTAGGGTCTGCAATAAGCACAGCACCGTGTGGGAAAACAGTGCGCACAATGAATGGTCCCGTCCAACGAGTTTTCAGTTTCCCGCGAAAATATGAAGCCTAGAATTGTATAGCAGAACCCTATCTCCTGGTACAAGGTTTTCGGGTTATGATTGGTCATGAAAAAGTTTGGTTCTGCTCTTGGTGATTCGTGCATTTCATAAGCTTCATTCCGTATCTCCTCTAATTCAGAAATCTGCAGTTTCCTAAGTTCACCGGCCTTCGTCAGGTCGAAGTGAGTTGCTTAATTGCCCAGAGGGCCAGGTGTTCTAATTCTACTGGCAGATGACAGGCTTTTCAAACACGAGTCTGTAAGGAGACATCCCCAGAACTGTCTTAAATGTGGTACGGTAAGCCCACAATGCATCATTGAGCTTAACCGACCAATCCTTTCGGTTTTGTCCGACAGTCTTTTCCAGAATGAGCTTGATCTGTCGGTTGGTGACTTCAACCTGCCCATTTGTCTGGGGATGATACGGGGTGGATAACTTGTGATTGATGGAATATTCGCATCAGAGCTTCAAAACTCTGTTGCAGAAATGTGATCCATTATCACTAATTATTGCTCTCGGGGTACCAAACCGGGAGAAGATGTTCTCTTTGAGGAATTTGACAACCACTTTGTTGTCATTCGTCTTGGTTGGTACAGCTTCTACCCACAAGAGACATAATCGACAGCAACCAAAATGAATTGGTTGCCGAAGGAGTTGGGGAATGGTCCCATGAAATCGATGCCCCAAACATCAAAAATTTCTACTTCAAGGATTGGGTTTAGGGGCATCATGTCTCTTCTAGAAAGTTTCCCTATCTTCTGACAGTTTGCACATGACTTACAAAAATGATATGAATCCTTGAACAGAGTGGGCCAGTAGAACCCACTTTGTAGAACCTTCTCTGCAGTCTTGCGGGGACCGAAGTGTCCTCCGCATGCAAGGTCATGGCAAAAACTAAGCACGCTCCTCTGTTCCTCCTCGGGTATACATCGTCTAATTATTTGGTCGGGACAATACTTAAAAAGATACGGCTCTTCCCAGAAGAAGTACCGTACTTGGGCAAAGAAGCGGTATTGGTCTTGTTTTGTCCAGTCAGCAGGTAATTGTCCTGTGGCCAGGTAATTAACGATGTCAGCATACCAGGGTTCCTTAAGAATGGCTAGGATGTGCTCATCAGGGAAATCCTCATTGATCGGAACTCGGATGGTTGGTGCATTCGGAATTCTCGAGAGATGATCAGCGACCACATTTTCTATACCTCTTTTATCCCTGATTTCTAAGTCAAATTCTTGAAGCAAAAGAATCCACCGAATCAGTCGGGCTTTTGCTTCCTTCTTGGACATGAGGTATCTAAGAGCCGAGAGTGATATGTGAAAATCACAGTTTTCGAACCTAACAAGTAGGGCCGGAACTTTTCTAATGCAAAGACAACGGCCAAGAATTCCTTCTCTGTCGTTGTATAGTTCTGTTGAGCATCATTTAGGTCCTACTCGAATAGTAGATCACGTGCTGCCTATTATTGATGCGCTGTCCTAGAACAGCGCCAATAGCGAAGTCAGATGCATCACACATGATCTCAAATGGCTGGGCCCAATCAGGGGCAGAAATGATAGGTGCAGAAATCAGTTCTTGCTTAAGCTTCCCCCATGACTTGAAACATTCCTCGTTGAAATCAAAGGGCACGTCCTTAGCGAGCAGGTTAGTTAAGGGCCTAGCAATTTTGCTAAAGTCCTTAATGAACCGTCGATAGAACCCAGCATGCCCTAAAAAGGATCTAATATCCTTGATACTTTTGGGGGGTGGAAGCTTAGCAATTACTTCAACCTTAGCCTTATCTACTTCTATGCCTCTCCTCGAAATCTCATGGCCAAGACAATCCCTTGTCTCACCATAAAGTGACATTTTTCCCAGTTTAGAGTTAGGTTTTTCTCAATGCATCTCTGTAGCACTAACTCTAAGTGATGAAGACATTGATCGAATGAATCTCCATAGATGGAGAAATCATCCATGAAAATCTCAAGAAAACGTTCCACCATATCAGAGAACAAACTAAGCATGCACCGTTGGAACGTTGCAGGAGCATTGCACAATCCAAAAGGCATGCGCCTATAAGCAAAGGTTCCGAACGGGCAGGTGAACGTCGTCTTTCCTGGTTTTCTGCAGCAATGGGGATTTGATTGTATCCCGAGTACCCATCCAGAAAGCAGTAGTACTCATGTCCAGCCAAACGCTCTAGCATTTGGTCGATGAAGGGTAGCGGGAAGTGGTCTTTACGGGTAGCAGCATTCAACTTCCTATAGTCGATACAAACACGAACCTTGGTAGGCAGTCTTGTTTGTACCAACTCTTTTTCCACATTTTCTACTACCGTAAAGCCAGCCTTCTTGGGACTGCATGAACAGGGCTAACCCATTGGCTATCAGAAATGGATAAATGATCCCATTATCTAATAGTTTCAGAATTTCAGCCTTCACTACCTCTTGCATGAGAGGGTTAAGCCTACGTTGTGGGTCCCTCCTAGGGATTGCTTCATCGATTAAATGAATCCTGTGTTGCACTGTGGCTGGACTTATTCCTTGATGTCCTTCATTGTCATCCAATGGCTTCCTATGTCTCTCCAGAATAGACATCAAGCTGTCCTCTTGTTGCTCAGTCAGGTGGGATGCTATGATGACTGGCAAGGTGTCCTTTCCGCCCAGGTAGGCGTACTTGAGATGTTCGGGCAGGGCTTTCAGCTCTAGGGAAGGTGTGTTGCTTTATTGGAGGGAATCTCTGGGCTTTCGATCCTAAGATGGGGTACACTGGGGCTTGATGCCCAATCCACTGCTGAATCAACGATCTGGTCTACATTAAAATCCTCAGCCTCCAGATCAAACTCTGCCTCAGCTTCTATCTCCATGCATTCCTCATGCTCACTCTAGTCAGGTTTTCAATAGAATTGACCTCAAACGTCTGATCATTCACATCCCTAGGTTGTCTTCCAAGATGAAGACATTGACTCCTTCGTCATGTCTCCAAAAGTTAATCGCATGGACCTGTTCCTACAGTGATTATGGCGTTGGCTGTAGCAAGGAATGGGCGTCCTAAGATGACGGGAGTCTGAGACCTAAGATTGGACACAGGTTGGGTCTCGAGCACAATGAAGTCAACGGGGTAAATGAAATCCCCGACCCAGATGAGGACGTCTGTGATTCCCCTTTCGGGATCTTCACAGAACGGTCGGCTAGCTGAATGGTGACTCGAGTTGGGCTTAGCTCACCCAACCCAAGTTGCTGGTATACCGAGAGAGGTAGCAAGTTGATACTTGCTCCCAGGTCAAGAAACGCTCTACTGATTCGTTCTGTCCTATGGTGCAGGAAATGGTGGGACATCCGGGATCCTTGTATTTCACCGGAATGGGACCAGACAGAATTTCACTTATGTTAGTGGCCAAGAACACTTTCTTGGGCACATTGGTCTTTCTCTTCTTAGTACACATATCCTTCAGGAATTTGGCATAAGCCGGGACTTGTTGGATAGCGTCAAGAAGTGGCACATTCAATTTGACCTGGTGGAACATCTCTAGCATTTTCTCCATGTGCATGTTTTTATTGTTGTTCCTAAGCCTATTGGGAAAGGGTGCTACAGGCTTATGAATTATTCAGCAGCTTTGTCCTCATCAGATGTTGTGGAGCGGATTGGGAGGAACTAGCAGAGGTGGAGGCTTGAGTGGGATCAGGATGGACTGGACTTTTCTGCTGGTAGACCTGGTTGTCTACCTTCTTTTCAGATCTCAGTGTGTGTGAACAGCATTACAGTGGTTAATTGATAGGGTCCTGAACTTCATATGCTTGGTTGGAGGTTTTTGGGTTAGCTAATGGCTGACTAGGCAAAGTACCCTTAGTCTCTCACTTAGGGAGCTAGCTAACTGGCTCATCTGTAATTCAACCTTGAGATGGCCTGTGAATGATGTTCAGAGTTTGTCCCTGGTTCTGCATGAAAGCAGACTGGGACTTAATGAAAGCCTCAATGCTCTCCTCCAATTTACTGATCTTCTTTTCCATTGGAGAGCCTGGGGAGGAGGAAGATGGGGCTTGACTGGGAAAAGGTTGTGGAGGAGCAGGATGGTGAAAGTTGTTGGAAAAATTAGGCCTGGGAGGATTTTTTGGGGCCCAGGAGAAATTTGGGTGATTTCTCAGCCAGGATTGTAGGTCTTGCGAGTAGGGGTTGTGAAGCGGCCGTGAGTAAGCCACGGTCATGTGTTCCGGTGGCATTTGTTGGGCATGGAAAACAGGGCACTCTTCAAAGACATGGTTCGGTGCCGACAATATGAACAACCCGGATTGTGAATTGGTGGTGGGTTGATCTGGTTGACACTGACAGGCTCTTTGTTTCCAGAGCCTCTATCTTCTCATCAGGGTCGCAATCTTGGCCTCGGCAGCTATGGATGTTTCTAGGGATAGGAGCCCTCCTCTTGAAGCTATAGACTGTGAATTCCTAGGTTTCTCCGAGGCTGGCTCCCATTGCAGGGTCTTCTCCGCTAAGTCCTCAAATAAATCCCAACCCTATTCTCATCCTTCTGCAAGAACCCTCCTGACACATCGTTTCTAACAGGGTCTAGTCTGATAGTCTAGGGACCATCGTAGAGAATCTGGCACTGACGCCATTTCTCCACGCCGTGATGAGGGCACTGAGCTAGGAGATCTTTGAATCGCTCAAAGTATCTCCAAAAGGGTTCGCTCGGGTCTTACTTAAACTGCATGATGTTCTCCTAATGAGGGCAGAGTTTTGTGAATTGGGTAAAATTTCTTCAAGAAAGCCTTGACGAAATCATCCCACGTCGTGACTGAATCTGCTGCCAAACTGTACAACCATTTCTTAGCTAGATCCTTAGGGAAAAAGGGATGAAACGTAACCTAACGGCATCGTCTCCTAGTTGGGGTATCTTCATCATGAGGCATACTTCTTCAAATTCCCTAACAAAGAAGTATGCGTCCTCTGATTCTAAACCATGGAATTTCGGAAGAGTGTTAATGAATGGGGCTTTAACTCAAAATTATTTCCGTTTGCTTCAGAAAGTTTTATGCAAGATGGAAGTGAAGTTCTTATCGGGTAAAATCTATCCTGATGTGATGCCATCACTGGTTCTGGATGCAAAGGTAGAGAAGGTTTCTTGTCAATCTGGAGTTGAAGGATCTCTCACCCACTCTTGCATTCAGC
>JAVJIF010032854.1:0-87814 GCA_038442645.1 Agave tequilana
GGTTATCAAACAAATGTTAGAAATTAGTGGGTTAGTAGTTAGTTAGCCATGCTATGGAAAAGTTAGTTAGACATGGTAAGAAAAAGAAAAGAAGTAGAGAAAAGGTGAGTTACACTACAAAGAGGAGAAGTTAAGAATAAAAAGAGTTATACTACAAGAAAATAAATGAAAAGAAAGTTAAAGAGAGGAAGTTACACTACAAATAAAGAAGTAAAATGCAAGACAAGTAAATGAAAGAAGGAAGAGAAGTAGTACTTGTATTATCTTGTCACCCTTCAAATACAACTCTTTACACTCTCTCTCTCTTTCTCTTTAATGGCTAAGACCTAAAACTAGAAGAAGAAGAACAACTACAACAAACTAACAACAAAGATTACAAATTTTTGCCTAAAACTCCGATCTGCTTGCACTGAAGACCCCAAGGGGGTATTTATAGCCACCAGGGAAGAGGGGGGCCAGGGGACAAACCCTGGCCCGAAGCGGCGCGCGCGGCGCCGCAGTATTGCCGCAAAAACGTGGCAAATGCCGCGTTTTTGCGGCAGTACCAGGGCGGCGCGCGCGGCGCCGCCTGCTGCGCCATTGCCCTGCTGTCCTTCTGTCGCTCTGGTACCCGGTTTTGTCTTTTTCGCCCTGATGGTACAGAACCTCCTCTTTAGGTCAATGGCTATTTTAATAGCCCTTTAATCACCAATTAAATGGTGATTTGGTCTTCTTCTTCATTTGCCCACCATTGACCTAGGATCAAGTAAGTAAGGTATTATTAGCAGAATTATTATTAAATAAATGTGAAGATGTGGTTTAAATTATGCAAAATAGATACTAATCACACCCCCACACTTATCTTTTTGCTCGTCCCGAGCAAAACAAAAACCTAAGAAATTATTATACCACTTTCGCAGGTGACGCGATTGCACTGAGCATTTGCAACAAGTCTTTAAACCTCTAGGTCCCCCCTAGAGGAGGAGTATTGTCTCCTGAGGGTTTTCAGCGGATTGCACCCACAAAATCCAGTAAGTAAAAAAGTTAGTTGTTAGATTTTTTTTTTTTTATACATCTGAAAAAGAACTTTCAATTTCTAAGTAAAAATGACCGAATGATGAAGGAATTAGGTTTAAACCTCATAAGTCCTCTTATATTTAAGCCTTCATAAAAAAGAAGAAATTATGGTTTTTCTTTAAATTTAGAAAGGATCTCGTACTTCTAACTCATTCTTTTATTTTGCTTTAGATAGATATGCATATGTGTAAGTATGAAGTGCTTGGGATTTTTCAACTCAACTTTGAATATTATTAATTTTATTAATATTTACTTATTATTCTTGGTTCCATTAGGCTTTCTACTTTTACTTATGTAGCACATATCAAACCGATGACTCCCAAACCAGATGGTCTTAGGGCACCAGGTGGAAAAAAAACACCTTCAGGTCAAATATGCAAGTGGAGTAGGCCACGAAATCAAGATTTATTATAAAATTTTTGGCGTGAGTAATTATGCTTCTTGAGGCACAATTATCCAGCTTTTCTTTTGTTTTGTTTTGTTTTTTTTTTTTTTTGGCGTGAACAATCATGCTTCTTGAGGCACAATTATCCAGCTTTTTTTTTTTCAAAAGTTGCGTCTCTAAATCCCAAGCATGTGTGTGCGAATTATGCATAATTCTACTAAGGCTAATAAAAGGTATGAGTTATTTTCCTTATCCCCCTATCTTTTTAGTCAAACCATTCTTTCTGTTTACTTAGGCAAAAATAAAGATTTATTACTAAGGTTCCCGTAATTCCTACAGTCTTTTGGTATTTTTATAAAGAGTATGAAATTTCTTTTCAATCTTTTTTTTTTTTTTTGTAAGAAAGAAAGAAGAAAAAGAAAAAGTGTTAGCACCCCCCCACACCTATCTAATGCATGTCCTCAATGAATGCAGATGGAAATGCAAATGCAATAAATAGGGGAAGGAATGATGTTACCGTCTCCGTGGACTCGGGCCGGCCAAGTATGAAAAGGCGAGAGAAATGTCAAAAAGAATGTACATGGGGTAAGTAAACAAATTTTTTTTTTGTTTTTTATTTTTTTTTAATGTTGTGGTTATGTGTATGATGGGGCAAAAAGAGTCAGCACACTATCATCCGGAATCATCAGCTCAGTGGTCAAGAAGGGCTTCAGTCTCTGCCCATTCACTTTGAACTCCGTGTTATTTTTAGGGTCTGCAATAAGCACAGCACCGTGTGGGAAAACAGTGCGCACAATGAATGGTCCCGTCCAACGAGTTTTCAGTTTCCCGCGAAAATATGAAGCCTAGAATTGTATAGCAGAACCCTATCTCCTGGTGCAAAAGGTTTTCCGGGTTATGATTTGGTAATGAAAAAGTTTGGTTCTGCTCTTGGTGATTCGTGCATTTTCATAAGCTTCATACCGTATCTCCTCTAATTCAGAAATCTGCAGTTTCCTAAGTTCACCGGCCTTGGCCAGGTCGAAGTTGAGTTGCTTAATTGCCCAGAGGGCCCGGTGTTCTAATTCTACTGGCAGATGACAGGCTTTTCCAAACACGAGTCTGTAAGGAGACATCCCCAGAACTGTCTTAAATGCGGTTACGGTAAGCCCACAATGCATCATTGAGCTTAACCGACCAATCCTTTCGGTTTTGTCCGACAGTCTTTTCAGAATGAGCTTGATCTGTCGGTTGGTGACTTCAACCTGCCCATTTGTCTAGGGATGATACGGGGTGGATAACTTGTGATTGATGGAATATTTTCGCATCAGAGCTTCAAAACTCTGTTGCAGAAATATGATCCATTATCACTAATTATTGCTCTCGGGGTACCAAACCGGGAGAAGATGTTCTCTTTAAGGAATTTGACAACCACTTTGTTGTCATTCGTCTTGGTTGGTACAGCTTCTACCCACTTAGAGACATAATCGACAGCAACCAAAATGAATTGGTTGCCGAAGGAGTTGGGGAATGGTCCCATGAAATCGATGCCCCAAACATCAAAAATTTCTACTTCAAGGATTGGGTTTAGGGGCATCATGTCTCTTCTAGAAAGTTTCCCTATCTTCTGACAGTTTGCACATGACTTGCAAAAATGATATGAATCCTTGAACAGAGTAGGCCAGTAGAACCCACTTTGTAGAACCTTCTCTGCAGTCTTGCGGGGACCGAAGTGTCCTCCGCATGCAAGGTCATGGCAAAAAACTAAGCACGCTCCTCTGTTCCTCCTCGGGTATACATCGTCTAATTATTTGGTCGGGACAAACTTAAAAAGATACGGCTCTTCCCAGAAGAAGTACCTTACTTGGGCAAAGAAGCGGTATTGGTCTTGCTTTGTCCAGTCAGCAGGTAATTGTCCTGTGGCCAGGTAATTAACGATGTCAGCATACCAGGGTTCCTTAAGAATGGCTAGGATGTGCTCATCAGGGAAATCCTCATTGATCGGAACTCGGATGGTTGGTGCATTCGGAATTCTCGAGAGATGATCAGCGACCACATTTTCTATACCTCTTTATCCCTGATTTCTAAGTCAAATTCTTGAAGCAAAAGAATCCACCGAATCAGTCGGGCTTTTGCTTCCTTCTTGGACATGAGGTATCTAAGAGCCGAGTGATCGTGAAAATCACAGTTTTCGAACCTAACAAGTAGGGCCGGACTTTTCTAATGCAAAGACAACGGCCAAGAATTCCTTCTCTGTCGTTGTATAGTTCTGTTGAGCATCATTTAAGGTCCTACTCGAATAGTAGATCACGTGCTGCCTATTATTGATGCGCTGTCCTAGAACAGCGCCAATAGCGAAGTCAGATGCATCACACATGATCTCAAATGGCTGGGCCCAATCAGGAGCAGAAATGATAGGTGCAGAAATCAGTTCTTGCTTAAGCTTCCCCCATGACTTGAAACATTCCTCGTTGAAATCAAAGGGCACGTCCTTAGCGAGCAGGTTAGTTAAGGGCCTAGCAATTTTGCTAAAGTCCTTAATGAACCGTCGATAGAACCCAGCATGCCCTAAAAAGGATCTAATATCCTTGATGCTTTTGGGGGTGGAAGCTTAGCAATTACTTCAACCTTAGCCTTATCTACTTCTATGCCTCTCCTCGAAATCTCATGGCCCAAGACAATCCCTTGTCTCATCATAAAGTGACATTTTTCCCAGTTTAGAGTTAGGTTTTTCTCAATGCATCTCTGTAGCACTAACTCTAAGTGATGAAGACATTGATCGAATGAATCTCTATAGATGGAGAAATCATCCATGAAAATCTCAAGAAAACATTCCACCATATCAGAGAACAAACTAAGCATGCACCGTTGGAACGTTGCAGGAGCATTGCACAATCCAAAAGGCATGCGCCTATAAGCAAAGGTTCCGAACGGGCAGGTGAACGTCGTCTTTTCCTGGTCTTCTGCAGCAATGGGGATTTGATTGTATCCCGAGTACCCATCCAGAAAGCAGTAGTACTCATGTCCAGCCAAACGCTCTAGCATTTGGTCGATGAAGGGTAGCGGGAAGTGGTCTTTACGGGTAGCAGCATTCAACTTCCTATAGTCGATACAAACACGAACCTTGGTAGGCAATCTTGTTTGTACCAACTCTTTTTCCTCATTTTCTACTACCGTAAAGCCAGCCTTCTTTGGGACCGCATGAACAGGGCTAACCCATTGGCTATCAGAAATGGGATAAATGGTCCCATTATCTAATAGTTTCAGAATTTTAGCCTTCACTGCCTCTTGCATGAGAGGGTTAAGCCTACGTTGTGGGTCCCTCCTAGGGATTGCTTCATCAATTAAATGAATCCTGTGTTGCACTGTGGCTGGACTTATTCCCTTGATGTCCTTCATTGTCCATCCAATTGCTTCCCTATGTCTCTCCAGAATAGACATCAAGCTGTCCTCTTGTTGCTCAGTCAGGTGGGATGCTATGATGACTGGCAAGGTGTCCTTTCCGCCCAGGTAGGCGTACTTGAGATGTTCGGGCAGGGCTTTCAGCTCTAGGGAAGGTGTTGCTTTATTGGAGGGAATCTCTGGGCTTTCGATCCTAAGATGGGGTACACTGGGGCTTGATGCCCAATCCACTGCTGAATCAACGATCTGGTCTAGATTAAAATCCTCAGCCTCCAGATCAAACTCTGCCTCAGCTTCTATCTCCATGCATTCCTCATGCTCACTCGTCAGGTTTTCAATAGAATTGACCTCAAACGTCTGACCATTCACATCCCTAGGTTGTCTTCCAAGATTGAAGACATTGACTTCCTTCGTCATGTCTCCAAAAGTTAATCGCATGGACCCGTTCCTACAGTTGATTATGGCGTTGGCTGTAGCAAGGAATGGGCGTCCTAAGATGACGGGAGTCTGAGACCTAAGATTGGACACAGGTTGGGTCTCGAGCACAATGAAGTCAACGGGGTAAATGAAATCCCCGACCCGGATGAGGACGTCTGTGATTTCCCCTTTCGGGATCTTCACAGAACGGTCGGCTAGCTGAATGGTGACTCGAGTTGGGCTTAGCTCACCCAACCCAAGTTGCTGGTATACCGAGAGAGGTAGCAAGTTGATACTTGCTCCCAGGTCAAGAAGCGCTCTACTGATTTCGGTCTGTCCTATGGTGCAGGAAATGGTGGGACATCCAGGATCCTTGTATTTCACCGGAATGGGACCAGACAGAATTTCACTTATGTTAGTGGCCAAGAACACTTTCTTGGGCACATTGGTCTTTCTCTTCTTAGTACACATATCCTTCAGGAATTTGGCATAAGCCGGGACTTGTTGGATAGCGTCAAGAAGTGGCACATTCAATTTGACCTGGTGGAACATCTCTAGCATTTTCTCCATGTGCATGTTTTTATTGTTGTTCCTAAGCCTATTAGGAAAGGGTGCTACAGGCTTATGAACTTGTTCAGCAGCTTTGTCCTCATCAGATGTTTGTGGAGCGGATTGGGAGGAACTAGCAGAGGTGGAGGCTTGAGTGGGATCAGGATGGACTGGACTTTTCTGCTGGTAGACCTGGTCGTCTACCTTCTTCCAGATCTCAGTGTGTGAACAGCATTACAGTGGTTAATTGATGGGTCCTGAACTTCATATGCTTGGTTGGAGGTTTTTGGATTAGCTAATGGCTGACTAGGCAAAGTACCCTTAGGTCTCTCACTTAGGGAGCTAGCTAACTAGCTCATCTGTAATTCCAACCTTGAGATGGCCTGTGAATGACTGTTCAGAGTTTGTCCCTGGTTCTGTATGAAAGCAGACTGGGACTTAATGAAAGCCTCAATGCTCTCCTCCAATTTACTGATCTTCTTTTCCATTGGAGAGCCTTGGGAGGAGAAAGATGGGGCTTGACTGGGAAAAGGTGGTGGAGGAGCAGGATGGTGAAAGTTGTTGGAAAAATTAGGCCTGGGAGGATTGTTTGGGGCCCAGGAGAAATTTGGGTGATTTCTCCAGCCAGGATTGTAGGTCTGCGAGTAGGGGTTGTGAAGCAGCCGTGAGTAAGCCGCGTTCATGTGTTCCGGTGGCATTTGTTGGGTATGGAAAACAGGGCACTCTTCAAAGACATGGTTCGGTGCCTGACAATATGAACAACCCGGATTGTGAATTGGTGGTGGGTTGATCTGGTTGACACTGACAGGCTCTTTTGTTTCCAGAGCCTCTATCCTTCTCATCAGGGTCGCAATCTTGGCCTCGGCAGCTATGGATGTTTTTAGGGATAGGAGCCCTCCTCTTGAAGCTATAGACTGTGAATTCCTAGGTTTCTCCGAGGCTGGCTCCCATTGCAGGGTCTTCTCCGCTAAGTCCTCAAATAAATCCCAACCCTGATTCTCATCCTTCTGCAAGAACCCTCCCTGACACATCGTTTCTAACAGGGTCTTAGTCTGATAGTCTAGACCATCGTAGAGAATCTGGCACTGACGCCATTTCTCCACGCCGTGATGAGGGCACTGAGCTAGGAGATCTTTGAATCGCTCAAAGTATCTCCAAAAGGGTTCGCTCGGGTCTTGCTTAAACTGCATGATGTTCTTCCTAATGAGGGCAGTTTTGTGAATTGGGTAAAATTTCTTCAAGAAAGCCTTGACGAAATCATCCCACGTCGTGACTGAATCTGCTGCCAAACTGTACAACCATTTCTTAGCTAGATCCTTTAGGGAAAAAGGGATGAAACGTAACCTAACGGCATCGTCTCCTAGCTGGGGTATCTTCATCATGAGGCATACTTCTTCAAATTCCCTAACAAAGAAGTATGCGTCCTCTGATTCTAAACCATGGAATTTCGGAAGAGTGTTAATGAATTGGGGCTTTAACTCGAAATTATTTCTGTTTGCTTCAGGAAGTTTTATGCAAGATGGAAGTGAAGTTCTTATCGGGTAAAATCTATCCTGAAGTGATGCCATCACTGGTTCTGGATGCAAAGGTAGAGAAGTGTTTCTTGTCAATCTGGAAGTTGAAGGATCTCTCACCCACTCTTGCATTCAGCACACCACAACCAACGTGAAAACAACAAACAATCGAAAAGAATGAAAAAACAAACAAAAGAAATTAAAAACAACCACAAGCCTTAGTCTAAGGTACCTGGACCTAGACGACTCCTAACTGGTCGATTCTCCGGGGAAGGTTGTTGCAGGAACTCGACTACAAGCTAATCGGCCAGGAAAGGGCAAAGCTCGGGGGGAGGTATCCGGGCGGAGCCACGGGCCTAATTATGCCAAACCACGGAGCTTTCGAGGCTTTACCTCTAAATCCACTTTCCTTAGACACCGATTTTGCAGGAGTAAAGTTCTTACAATTTCCAACCTCGGTTAATCTCTTAGTGAGTCCGAGATGTCCCTAGGGCCAACGTCTATTGATTTTTAATGAAGGCTTGGGAAAATGTGAGTGCACTTGGAGATGGTTTTTGGGCTAAGGAAGGGTGATGAAATCCCCACCTTATCTTGTTTATTTGGGTTTTGTCCTTAAAATCAATTGTGCAAGTGTACAGTTTATTCACAACAAGGTAACACTCAAAGCGGTAAATCACTTCAGAATGTTGGTCCTATTCTATATGAATGCACATGTACCTTGTCTCCAGCACTCTTCAACAGAAATTGAAATGAATTGAAATAGACTCGTGCCCTAAATGCAAAAGTCTAATCCAATTTTTAATTAAGCAACAAGTGAATTTCTGTTGAACTTATTAGACATGCATATGGTGAAGCATCCAAGGAAACTAAAAATTTCGAAAGCACTTTTTTTTTAGCGGCGCTCGGCAACCCTGCAAACGAGTTTGTTAGTACTTCAATCGGAAAAACTCGCTTTTACACGAATTTTTCCGAGGGCAAATAAATCCTCGCGCAATGTCCTTGGCCACAATTTTTTTTTTCCGTGATGGTGAGCTCCTTGGTTCTTCTCCTACACACAAAAACAAAGAACAATCTTTAGTAGTGAACAATAAAGCCGTTCCCTCCCCGGCAACGGCGCCAAAATTTGATCGCGTAAAAAGCAAGTATTAAATGAGAGAATGAAGTGTGGGTTGATGTTACTGCTTTTGCGATTCTTCCGTAGTAGCTAAGTGGCTGTACGGGTCGTATCCACAAGGAGGAGAGCGATAGAAGCTTGATGCGGCTTTCAAAGTTCAAGAAGAAAGAAAGTTCTTGTTTCCAAATAAAGAATTTGAAAAGTGAAAATAAGTATTTTTAGAAATTGTTGGAAAATGTTTTGGTGGATTGTAAAAGTGATTTTTTTTTCTTAGTTGTAAAGATGCATGGCTAACTTTCTACTAAGTGCTCCCACTAATATCTAACTTTTTGGAGATAGCCTCACGATGGATCATAGGCAAACACGACACTTGTGCATTGGAACTAATCACGTGGAAATCGAGTGAGAGTTCATCCTATAACTTAGCCTTACACGGCAAAAAACTCGGACATTCCCATATCAAGATCCGATAGAAGGCGAGAATAAGGGAAGACTCGAGTGCACTATTGGTATCGACAAAGTTAAAAGGAAAAGAGTTTAACAAGTAAAATACACAACTCATAGATCATCAAAACTCGGTAAGTATGAAGTATAAGAAAGTAGATACTTGTAGATAAATTAGAGTTAGAACGCTCATCTTAAGATGCCATAGCTTTCATTTGCATAAGGCTTGTTTGGCACTATTGATTCATACGGGTTATCAAACAAATGTTAGAAATTAGTGGGTTTTAGTAGTTAGTTAGCCATGCTATGGAAAAGTTAGTTAGACATGGTAAGAAAAAGAAAAGAAGTAGAGAAAAGGTGAGTTACACTACAAAGAGGAGAAGTTAAGAATAAAAAGAGTTATACTATAAGAAAACAAATGAAAAGAAAAGTTAAAGAGAGGAAGTTACACTACAATAAAGAAGTAAATGCAAGACAAGTAAATGAAAGAAGGAAGAGAAGTAGTACTTGTATTATCTTGTCACCCTTCAAATACAACTCTTTACACTCTCTCTCTCTTTCTCTTTAATGGCTAAGACCTAAAACTAGAAGAAGAAGAACAACTACAACAAACTAACAACAAGATTACAAATTTTTGCCTAAAACTCAGATCTGCTTGCACTGAAGACCCCAAGGGGGTATTTATAGCCACCAGGAAAGAGGGGGGCCAGGGGACAAACCCTGGCCCAAAGCGGCGCGCGCGGCGCCGCAGTATTGCCGCAAAAACGTGGCAAATGCCGCATTTTTGCGGCAGTACCAGGGCGGCGCGTGCGGCGCCGCCTGCTGCGCGTTGCCCTGCTGTCTTTCTGTCGGCTCTGGGACCCGGTTTTGTCTTTTTCACCCTGATTCGTACAGAACCTCCTCTTTAGGTCAATGGCTATTTTAATAGCCCTTTAATCACCAATTAAATGGTGATTTGGTCTTCTTCTTCATTTGCCCACCGTTGACCTAGGATCAAGTAAGTAAGGTATTATTAGCAGAATTTATTATTAAATAAATGTGAAGATGTTGTATAAATTATGCAAAATTAGATACTAATCACACACAAAATACGGACTTTTAGAACTTTTAAAAAAATGTGCAAGTGCTCAATTCTTACCGCTATAGCAAGTGGCTATGCGGGTCGTGATCCACAAGGAGGGTTTGCGATAGAAGCGTTCAAACTTTTGTATTGAAATCTTTATGAAGAAAAATGAAAGTTCTTCTTTGTTTAAAGAAATGAAAATGAAAACAAGTTATGTAAAGTTAGAAAGAAAACGGTAGAATGAAGAAAGTGGAGAGATTAGAAAGTGACTATGTACAAATGATTATTTACAAAGAAGTGAAAAGGAGTGATGAAGGAAGTGGGTGTTGGTGATCTAAACTACAGAAATAAAAGAAAAGAAAGAAAAATAATTACTTACCTTCTTTTTACCAAAGCTTACCTTGAGTCTTCAGCGACGATGTTACCTTGAAGTGGAGGCAATCAGCGCATAGCCCATAAGAGTTGATTATTGGTCTCTTCCACATTACATTATCAAGACAACTTCAAGCATGAAATGATACAGAGAGACTCACATCCATCGTCATGAGCTATCGGTGGCACTCGCAAAGGCAAGGCTCTTTCGATGCTTTCAGACTCACTTGGAAGACAATTTGTACCAAAAGAAGAGTAAAGTAGAAAAGAAGAAGAAGAAGAAAACTAAAAACGAAGTACATGCAAAGAGAGAATACAGATTTGATTTCAAATGATAAAAGAAAAGAAAGAAACCTTACACCGGTGTCACTCTCAGCTCAAACTTCATTCTTGTTCTTCTATGAAAGTCTGATCTCCTCTGATTTACATAAGTTAAAACGAAAAATTACATGAAAAGAAAAATGAAAACCTACACTAAAAAAATGAAAAACTAGTCTAAATCCTATCTCTACATGGTCGTCCCATTTTCAGTGCAAATACTGGCTTTTTATAGGCAAAAACCCAACCTACAGGATCCCGGGAAGATTGGGGGAGCAAACGCTCCCCCTAACTTTCTAACCAAGCCGCGAAAACGCGGCTTTGGCCGCGTTTCCGCGGCCAGGGTGTGGGCAGGTGGCCACACCCTGTTGGTGGGTCTCCCCGGCATCTCGTTCTGTCTTTATCTTGGGTTGGATTTGCAGTTTAGCTCCGAAATTTTGAAGAAATGGTCGTTGATCTTTGCTTCAACTGATCAATTCTGAGAGGATTCTTCTCAACCGGTTTTCACCTTTTGATTTTGCCCTGATTCACTGAGTTCGAATTAATTCTAATTTAATTCAGAATTTGGTGGGCTTTTGGGCTCATTTCTCTTCACTCTCCTTAAGGAATGGGCCTGCAAATAAATTAACATTTAATTAGGATAATGCATATTTTATTCTATAATAAGTATGGAAATATGATACTAAATGTGCAACATTAGCGACCAATCACTAGGCACATCAGAGACAAGTTTCTGAACCGTTTAATGTAGTCGTAGACAGATTCGCCCTTCTTCTGTACGGTAGAGAGGAGTTTGTCCATGGTTACCTCAGTGTCATCCTCATAAAAACAAGAAAGAAATTGAGTTTCCAAGTCGATCCAAGAATTGATAGAGCCCAGAGGAAGGCTTCGGAACCAATCGAATGCTACCCCCTTGAGGGTGCCAATGAACAGTCTGGCCATAATAGCATCATTGTCTATAACGTTACCGGTCTGAGACCAGAAGTAGTAGATGTGCTGATTTGGCGAGCTCTTACCATCATACGTATGTAACGTCGGTGGCTTGAACTTCGGTGGGTATGGTACTAAATCCCATTCCAAAGGGTAAGGACGAACTGCCCCTACTTTCTTTAGTTCATCCCTCTGAGCTAGGGATGAGATCTGAGCTTGGATGCCTTAATAACTTCAGAATCTACAGAAGAACTTTCCTTCGACTTCTCAGTCTTGGATTGTTCATCGTTATGATGTTCTTCCTCATTATGGTTACTCCTGGTATCATTATTATTCTAGTTAGTGAGGAGTTGAGCGAGCATCTATTGAATGTTGTCCAAGGCTTCTTACTGGGCCTTGAAAGTTTGCTCTTGAGCTTCCAACTGTCGACGGAGGTCATCATTACCGTTATCAGCCATATTCACCGACACCCTATCTGTCCATATCGAGCTGACTGTTGCCGAAGAGGCATACCCACTGTCTTCGTCCTCCTCATCAGACTATTGGAATAATCCTCTTATTGGTTCTGGTGAGGTTACTGTAGTTGAGGAGGATGGATGCTCATAACTGTAGGGTATTGCGACCCTAGATCTGGTGTTTCGGAAGACACATTCTTCGTGCACCAAGATTTGGCTTAAGCCCGGGCTATAGTCCGGATCTGGAGAACTGAAAGGAGGAAAATTAGCACTATGCGGCGCTCATCTGCCCCTATGCGGTTATCGTCCCCTTCCGATCATATTGACGGATGCAGAGGGCAGATCTGATTGATTTCGCGATACGCCCTTTTGTGATGCTTTACAGGAGCTTGCACTGATAGTCGATCAAAAACTAACCGTCGGTTTGGAGGAATGGTGGGGATTGGTCCTAGCCGGCAATGGACTGAGTGGACCGTCACCATCTGACATCCCATTTGTTGACAATAGGAGGGAGAAATCTGGAGTGATTCCGTCTTCCGTTTGTTTGCTAAGAATTCTCGCAAGTCGGACCCAGTCGGGCTTAAGCGACTCAGCGCAGAGGCTCGGGTAGATCGCGCATCAATGCGTTCAGGTAATTTCGACACCACCTTCTTGCTTGCAAGCTTTGGAAGCAAAACACAGGATGATGCCTCGTTCCTCTCATCACCGCAGAGGTGATTGGCACTAGATAGCGCTTTAGTTCTAGCTTCGCGGCTAAGAACTTTAGAAGCACCCTTAGGCGCTGAAGCTGCATAAGTGATTGTTATCCAATTTTGCATATTTTACCACATCCATACCATGCATATTGTCAATAAAAATATGATTTTTGATCATCTTCTCTCTATTTTTGCAGGTCCACATCTGAAATGAGAAAAAGCCCAAAATCTCTTTAATTAGCAATAATTAAAAGAGATTGATTCAAAAGCCCAAAAGAGAGCCCAAGTTTGAGCCCAGGATCTAGAGAATTCTACGCGCCAACTCACACTTTCAGAAGGTCCACGTGGCTAACAAACTCATAACAAATGAGCAATAGAATTCTGTTGCCCAACGGCCTTGAAACTGCGGCGATTCCATCGTATTTGCCGCGGATCTGCCGCAGATCTGGGGCCGTTGAGCCCCAGATTCTGCCAGCTGTCTCGGGTTCTGGAGACCTCTCTCTGAGGCTATAAATACAGGACCAGGGCTTGCGCAACAGGGAGAGAAGAGGTTGAAGAGAGGAGAGATTAGAGATTAGATGCTTGTATTTTTGTAGGATTTTTCTCTAGGATTTTTGTAGTGCTCTAGATCTTCTTCCTCCCTAGAAATTCTGCAAAAGAGAGTTGTAAGAGAGAGAAAGCTTGTGTACACCAAGGAGTGACAACTTGTGAAGTAAGGATTCATCCATTCTCTTCTCTCTTCTTGAGCATTTTCAAGTATTACTTGCTTTCTTTAATTCTAGCTTTACTTTACTTGCAATTTTAATCATGCTTTGCTTTTCTTTTATTGTAATGGCTAGTAGCTAATTCTTCTCATGTCTAGTTAACCACTAACCTTGCTAACTACTAACTCATGGGTGATTGTTATCTTTAATCTTGCAAGTTGTATGGCCTTCTCTTCTCCGATGGGTTACTGATTGGTATCCAATATTGCATATTTTACCTCATTATTCCCATGCATTTTGTTAATAAATATATGATTTTTACTCATCTTCTCTACATATTTGCAGGTACACACTCTAAAGGAGATAAAGCAAATAATCACTTTAATTAACACTAATTAAAGTGATTAAATCCAAGATTAAAGATAAAGCCAAGATTTGAATTCCAGATCCAGAAAGATCCACGCGCCCAAAGAAGAATCCAGATAGTCCACGTGGCTAACCACCTAACAAGAAGATCTCACCAGAAAATCTGGGCTCAACGGCCCAGATTTTGCCGCCAGTTCTCTGGGATCTGGAGAATCTGTGGCAGTTGTAAACAGTTAGGATCCCGGATTTTGTGGTAACTACCTGGGCTCTCGAAGCTTCACCTGGGGCTATAAATATGAGACCTTGGACCTGCGAGCTGAGACTGAATGGAGAAGAGAGGAGAATTCATTAGTTGTTGTAATTTTGTTTAGTTTTTCTCTAGGTTTAGTTCTTTAGATCCCTCTTCTTCTTCCCTAGAATTCATTGTAAAAGAGAGTGATTGTGAGAGAGAGAGCTTGTGTAATCAAGGGTGACACTTGAAGCAACAAGGATTGATCCATTCTCCTTCCTCTACTTGAGCTTGGTTCTAGTTTATGTGCTTTCTTTAATTGCTTTCTTTATTGCTTTCTTTAATTCCTTGCAAATTTACTTCATGCTTTGTTTTACTTCTCTAATGGCTTTTAGCTAATTCCTTCTCCATGTACTAGCTAACCACTAGCCTTGCCATCTTCACTAACTCATGGGTGATTGCTTTTGTTCATCTTGCAAGTTGTATGGTCTTCTCTTCTCCGATGGGTTAAACCACTCATCCGACAAGTGAGAAAGTAATTAGATCAACACGCGAGACGAATCCACGCCGATGGAGTGACAACATGAGGCAAGCCTTCACTATCACGGAGTTTAGTAAGTATTGGTAAGGTAGTAAGGTAAGCTAGTCATGGAATGCTTCTTCTTTAAGTTTCCTTTTCTTTTCTTGTGAATACCAAATCCACTATTGATTTCTTTTCCGACTTTTCCACCATGAACATATCCATCCTTTCTTTAGTTTCTTTTTCATTTGATTCATTATTTTTTATAAGACATAGAAGAATTCTCGTTTTATAACTTCACTACCACTCGTCAAAGCTTCCATCGCGAGCTCTCCCTGAGAATCGACTCGGTATAGCCTTATGCTATAGCGGAGACAAGAAAGGGTACATAAAATACATTTTTATACTCATAATACGTATACCTTCTTAGTCTAATCAAAATGGCGCCGTTGCCGGGGAGAGCAACGTATTTTTTGGTTTAAAGTGAAGTACTAAACGATTCTTCTTCTCTGTTGCAGGTTACAGGTTGAAGAAACAGAAAATCTTGCATTGCAGTGACATACAAGTGGACCTGGGCCTCTGCTCTCGAAAGCAGAGACCAGGATCCCTCCAAATTGCCGCAATTTCTGGGATTTTGCCGCAGATTTGCGGCAATAAGGAGTGAACTTCTGATAAAATTTCTGCAGGGCCTCTGGTTCTGCGAAACACAGCTGCTGATATACCTGAAATTCTGTATTCTTCACCTTATTCCTGCTTAATTAAAAAACAGTAAAAAGTTGGTTGAAATTGTTAAAAATTGTTTAGACATTTGCATTCTACGCACGTGTCTTTAAATTCTTTACTTTTACTGTTGAAGAGTGCTGGAGGCAAGGTACGTTTCGCATTGCATATAGACTAGGAATCATCTCTTGCTTGATTTTCATGCTTTGAGTGAATCTTAGTGATATTTCTTGTACACTTGCACAAATAAATTCTAAGGGCATATCCCGTAAATAAGATAAGGTGGGGGATTTCATTACCCTTTCCTTAGCCCGAAAATCATTTTCCAAGCACTCACTAACCCAAGCCTAATTTAATAAAAAAATAGACGTTGGCCCCTAGGGACATCTCGGACTCATCTAGGAGATTATCCTAAGGGGGAAAAGTGTTGGAAATAGACTCTTGCAAAATCAGTGTCTAGGAAAGGGATTGAGGGCCGAAAGCCCGAAGGTTGCTGGTTACTTAATTAAGGAACGTCTCTGACGGAAAACCTCCCACCAACCTTGCCCTTCCCTGGCTGATTAACTTGTGGTCTACGTCTACACTAAACCTCCCGTGGACGATCTAATCAGTTAGGAGTCGTCTAGGTCAACCATTCTTTGGCTTGGTTTTGATTTTTTTTCTTTTCTTTTTGTTTGTTGTTTGATTTTTCTTTTTGTTTGTGATTTTTTGTGTGATATGGCATTCAACAATTCTTTCTATCATAATAATAATCCATATTTCACACAGACTCCATATTCGGATAATTCCAACCCGGCATTTTATAATATGCACCAACCACATACACCGGGTTGGCCTTATCCGAATCAATATGACCCATACCCCCATCTAATAACTATAATTTCCAAAATAATTTCAACTCTTCACCGAGTAATTGGGGATTCACGTACCCCGAGTCAAATTCTCAAATTCCTTGTCCACCATATTCACCTTGTCCACAGTATTCATTTCCGATTCCGCTTCATATACTCCTTATTCTGAACCACCATTTGAAGAAAAATCTGAGTTACTAAGGAGTTTAGAAGCCAATTTACAGAGAGCTGAGCAGACACTTCCCGAACCATTTGCCTCTCCAATTCCACAGTATTTTCAAGAGTCTTACTCAGTTCCACCTCTTCATAATGAACAACCATTTATGAGTAATGATTTCTTGTGTGAGTCCACTCTCCATCACCACACATTTTTGACTCACAATTTCACCATCACTTCCAAGACAACACTTCATCTTTTCATCCAAATAATGAAATCCTCAATTATGGAAAGATGCTTGAAGACATGACTCATGCTCAAAATGCTAGAAATCGTGACTTAGATTTGATGATCCAAACTCTTCATTCTCATCCTATTTCTAATGTCACTAGCCACTCTGTTAAATCCAAAGAGTCATGTAGTCTTGGAAGTCCAGATTCAATTTCAGCACACTCACCTGAACTTGTCCAAACTTCAAATCCTATTGACATTTTGGCAAGTTTTTCATTTCCTAAAATTGAACTTGTCCAAACGTCAAATCCCATTGACATTTTGGCAAGTTTTTCATCTCCTAAACCTGAACTTGTCCAAACTTCAGATCCAATTGACATTTTGGCAAGTTTTCCTTTTTCTGAAATTGAACTCAAACATGAATATGATCCTGAACTTCCATTTGATGATTCAATTTTCCTTCCTGATTCAATTATGACTCCAGTGTCTTCACATGATTTCACTTCATTTCCCGAGTCAGTATTGGATCCAGTACCAATCCATCTTGAAATTGAATCACCAATCATTCATGATGATCATATTGAACTTGACCAATTCCATTCTTTTGAAAATTTCATTGATAAATTGGCAAGTTCACATTTTTGTGGAATTGAACTACATAAGGAATGTGATCTTGAACCCCAACTTAGTGATTCAATTCTTTTTCCTGATTCAGTAATGACTCCGGTATCTTTACCTCACTTCAATCTTTTTCCAGAGTCGACATTGGATCCTTTCCCAATTCACAATGAAGTTGAATCACCCATCTTTAAGGATCATGTTGAACTTGACCAATTATACCTTTTTGAAGATCCTATTGACAAATTGGCAAGTTCTCCATTTTGTGGAATTGAACTCAATGAGAAATGTGACTTTGACCCTCAAGTTTGTGATTTAGTTCAAATACCTGAATCATTAATGACTCCTGTTTTGTTACCCAATTTGAGTAACATTTTAGAGTCAGTTTTGATTCCCAACCCTCCTGAACTTGAATCACTAATCTTAGATAGTCACATTCCATCATGGGAAACTGAATGTGGACTTGAGCTTCATTTTCTTGACTTGGACCCAGTTCCTAAATCCATTCCGACTCCTGAACCTTTACTTAACTTCATTCACTTCCCTGAGTCGGTGTTCCTTTCGAGTCCAAGTCAACCGTTCTATCATTTCATATTCCATTCTGGGACAAGGTAGTTGATGAATTTAACTCAGAAATTATTTTAAAAATTTGGAAATTAGATGGGGTCATGTACATAATAAAAATCATCCATGCACACATCATTCTTGTGGGTCATATTATTGAGATTTTTGGTGGGTTCCTGAAAACCCAACGTAAAGTTGATTGGGCCATGTTTCGTGGACCAATCAGACCACCACCGGAACCACCACCTTAAGGTAATTTTTTCTTCCCTCTCCATTTTATTTCATGCATACATATATCATGATGCATTGAGGACAATGCATGAGATAAGTGTGGGGGAGGGTTTACTAACTTAGAGTTTTTAGATTTTCTTTCTTTTACATTTCTTTTAAGAAAAATAAATAAAAAAAATAAAAAAAAATAAAAAAATAAAAAAATAAAAACTTTTGAAATAAGAGACAAAAGTTTTAACCTATTTTTAAGAAAATTAAGATGTATCTTAGAAATTAAGAAAGCCTTAATTATGACATCTTAAACCTAGTTGAAATAATAGATCATGTTTGAAATTATAGGCTAAGTAAGAAAAATTGGTGAGATATTTTTATCTTGAATTTTTTGCCTTAGATATTATGCACTTCACACTTACACATTTCTTGGGATGGAAACAAAGACCAAAAATGCCATATAAATAAAATAAAAAAAAAGAAAAAGAAAAAAATATATATATAAATAAAATATCACTTATTAAGCTGGAGAATTGTGCCTCAAGAAGCATGATTATTCACGCCTAACGGTGGTAAAGGAAATAAATAATCCCCCTTAGTTATGTGGCCTTTTTCACTTGAGACCTTAAACCCGAGGGATGTTTTCTCATCTGGTGCCCTAAGACCGACTGGTTTGGGAGTCATCGGTTAAAGGCTCGTTACAAGGGTGAACTAGAAAGCCTAGACTAAGGGAAGAAAAAAGCAGAAAAATGTATATATAAATAAATAAATGGCTTGATGGTTGGAGTTGAAATCCCAGAAATTTTCACAGAGCACGGTGTGCATACTATCTAGGTTTTATGAAAGATAAAATATTCAATCCAATTTTGAATTCTTACCTTAATTGAAAACAAGATCTTGCATAGAGACTAAGTTTAAGAAAGAATAATTATAGGTGGACTTATGACTTAGGATCACTTATATTTTTGCAAAAATAGTTCGTAAACATGTCTCTTGTTCAAAATGAGTTTTCAAAACACTAACATTTGTCTTCTTTCTTTATGGATTTTGTGCGTGTAATCCGCTGAAAACCCTCAGGAGACAACACTCCTCCTCTAGGGTAACTTAGAGGTTTAACGGCTTGTTGCACACGCTCAGTGCAATCGCGTCACCTGCGAAAGTGGTGTAATAAAATTGGTAGTTTAGATTTTCTTTTCTTTTCTTTGTTTTTGCTCGGGACGAGCAAAAGAATAAGTGTGGGGGTGTGATTGGTATCCAATATTGCATATTTTACCTCATTATTCCCATGCATTTTGTTAATAAATATATGATTTTTACTCATCTTCTCTACATATTTGCAGGTACACACTCTAAAGGAGATAAAGCAAATAATCACTTTAATTAACACTAATTAAAGTGATTAAATCCAAGATTAAAGATAAAGCCAAGATTTGAATTCCAGATCCAGAAAGATCCATGCGCCCAAAGAAGAATCCAGATAGTCCACGTGGCTAACCACCTAACAAGAAGATCTCACCAGAAAATCTGGGCTCAACGGCCCAGATTTTGCCGCCAGTTCTCTGGGATCTGGAGAATCTGCGGCAGTTGTAAACAGTTAGGATCCCGGATTTTGTGGTAACTACCTGGGCTCTCGAAGCTTCACCTGGGGCTATAAATATGAGACCTTGGACCTGCGAGCTGAGACTGAATGGAGAAGAGAGGAGAATTCATTAGTTGTTGTAATTTTGTTTAGTTTTTCTCTAGGTTTAGTTCTTTAGATCCCTCTTCTTCTTCCCTAGAATTCATTGTAAAAGAGAGTGATTGTGAGAGAGAGAGCTTGTGTAATCAAGGGTGACACTTGAAGCAACAAGGATTGATCCATTCTCCTTCCTCTACTTGAGCTTGGTTCTAGTTTATGTGCTTTCTTTAATTGCTTTCTTTATTGCTTTCTTTAATTCCTTGCAAATTTACTTCATGCTTTGTTTTACTTCTCTAATGGCTTTTAGCTAATTCCTTCTCCATGTACTAGCTAACCACTAGCCTTGCCATCTTCACTAACTCATGGGTGATTGCTTTTGTTCATCTTGCAAGTTGTATGGTCTTCTCTTCTCCGATGGGTTAAACCACTCATCCGACAAGTGAGAAAGTAATTAGATCAACACGCGAGACGAATCCACGCCGATGGAGTGACAACATGAGGCAAGCCTTCACTATCACGGAGTTTAGTAAGTATTGGTAAGGTAGTAAGGTAAGCTAGTCATGGAATGCTTCTTCTTTAAGTTTCCTTTTCTTTTCTTGTGAATACCAAATCCACTATTGATTTCTTTTCCGACTTTTCCACCATGAACATATCCATCCTTTCTTTAGTTTCTTTTTCATTTGATTCATTATTTTTATAAGACATAGAAGAATTCTCGTTTTATAACTTCACTACCACTCGTCAAAGCTTCCATCGCGAGCTCTCCCTGAGAATCGACTCGGTATAGCCTTATGCTATAGCGGAGACAAGAAAGGGTACATAAAATACATTTTTATACTCATAATACGTATACCTTCTTAGTCTAATCAGTTACTTTCATGCTTGGCTATATCTTGTTGTAATTCTCCATATGATTCATGTGTGCCTCATTTAGAGCCTTGTCTTTAGAACAAGTGTCGTGATGGAACATGGAGATGGATCACCAATATGCTATTTGTTGTACAACTTCTTTACTTCCATTAATGAATGTTGTATCTTCTTTCTTAGCATCCCTTGAGTGTCGCTCTTTTGATTCCATTATTGAAAGTCTATCTTGTAGGCCGATGACATCTATGAGGCTACAAGACAAGTCCAAGAGTGATCACCCGTCATTCAAGTGGGAAAGTAATTAGCCAACACGCAAGATAAATCTATGCCGATGAATCAACATGAGGCACGCATTCACCATCACGGAGTTTAGTAAGTTTTTAGCAAGGTAGTAAGGTTAGCTAGTCATGGTTTTCTTCATCTTCAAATCTTTTACAAGTTTTCTTTTCTTTTTAGTGTTAATCCAAAAGCCAATCTTGTTTTGATTTCTTTTCATTTTCCATCATGAACATATCCTCCGATTCTTTCATTTCTTTTTCCAATTCATTTTTATTCTTTTAAGACAAAGAAGAATCTTCGTTTTCTTTCTTCACAACGAACCGTAACGCTTCCATCGCAAGCTCTCCCTGAGAATCGACTCGGTATAGCCCATGCTATAACGGAGATAGGAAAGGGTATATTAATCATTTAGAATACATTTGTGGAGTGATCAAAGCACTTGAGGTTGAATCTAAACCTTATCTCTTTTTATTGAATATATTTTGTGTGCAAATTATACTCCACAATACAACACCTTTCCCGTCTTAAACAAAAATTTTTGGCGCCGTTGCCGGGGAGAGCAACAGTTTTTGGTTTAAAGTGAAGAACTAAACGCATTTTCTTCTCTGTTGCAGGTTACAGGTGAAGAAACAAGAAAAAATAGCATTGCAGTAACATATAAGTGGACCTGGGCCTCTGCTCTTGAAAGCAGAGACCAGGATCCCTCAGTTTTGCCGCAGAATCTCGGCCCCAGCCGCAGATTTGCGGCAATCCTGATTTCACTACTGACAAGTTTTCTGCAGGGTCTTCAGCTTTGCAAAATACAGCTTCTGCAATAATTCTTTTCTTGTATGCTTCACCATACTCCTGCTAATTATAATAAACAGTAAAACATTGGTTGAAACGTTAAAAATTGTTTAGACATTTGCATTCTAGGCACGTGTCTTTTCAATTCATTTACTTTTACTGTTGAAAAGTGCTGGAGGCAAGGTACGTTTCGCATTGCATGTAGACTAGGAATCATCTCTTGCTTGATTTTCATGCTTTGAGTGTATCCTAGTTATATATCTTGTACACTTGCACAAAATCAATTTTAAGGGCACTAACCCATAAATAAGATAAGGTGGGGGATTTCATCACCCTTTCCTTAGCCCAAAAATCACTATCCAAGCACTCACTAACCCAAGCCTAATTTAATAAAAAAGTAGACGTTGGCCCTAGGGACATCTCGGACTCATTTAGGAGATTATCCTAAGGGGGAAAAGTGTTGGAAATTGACTCTTGTAAAATCAGTGTCTAGGAAAGGGATTGAGGGCCGAAAGCCCGAAGGTTGGTGGTTATTTAATTAAGGAACGTCTCTGACGGAAAACCTCCCAACAACCTTGCCCTGACCTGGCTGATTAGCTTGTGGTCAAAGTCTACACTAAACCTCCCGTGGACGGTCTAATCAGTTAGGAGTCGTCTAGGTCATAGGTCTACCCTAACTTAGGTTAGAATTTTTTTCTTTTTTGTTTGTTTATTTGTTTGTTTCTTTTTGTTTGTATTTCATTGTGTGATATGGCTTATAATAACAATTTTTCCAACTTCAATAATAATCCATATTACACACCGACTTCATTTTCGGATATTACCAACCCGGCATATTATAACTTTGACCAACTTAGTGTGCCGGATTGGTCTTATCCGAATCAATATGACCCATACCCCCCATCTAATAACTATAATTTCCATAATAATTTCAACTCTTCACCGAGTCAGTGGGGATTCACTTACCCCGAGTATAATTTCCAACCACCTTGTCCTCCTTCTCCACCCAGTCCACAATATTTTCAAGATACATACTCAATTCCACCAATCCAAAATAAAGCACCATCAATTTTGGAAATGAGTATGCGTGAGTCCAAACACAAATCACAAAATCTGATGGACTCACAATTTCACTATCACTTCCAAGACAACACTTCATCTTTTCATCCAGACAATGAATTCATCAATTATGGAAAGATGCTTGAAGCCATGACTCATGCTCAAAATGCTAGAAATCGTGACATAGATATGATGGTCGAATCTCTACGTTCTCACCGTTTGACCAGATCTGGTGTCACTAGCCACTCTGTTAAAGCCGATGAGTCATGTAGTTTTGGAAATCAAGATTCTATTTCAGCACGCTCATCTGAACTTGTCCACACTTCAAATCCCATTGACATTTTGACAAGTTTTCCTTTTCCTGAAATAGAACTTGACAATGAATATGATTTTGAACCCCAACTTATTGATTCAATTCTTCTTCCTAATTCAATAATGACTCCGGTAACTTTACCTGACTTCAATCTTTTCCCGGAGTCGACATTGGATCCTGTCCCAATTCATAATGAAGTTGAATCACCCATCTTTGAGGATCATATTGAACTTGACCAATTATACACTTCTGAAGATACTATTGACAAATTGGCAAGTTCTCCATTCTTTGGTATTGAACTACATGAGAAATGTGACCTAGATTCTCACAATCTCTTTACTTCTGAAACTGATTGTACAATTCTGACGGAAGATGTTGACCTTAGTTTTGAAGAATTGTATGGCGATGAGTTAGAATTCCTTAATATTGGAAGTAAAGAGATAACACCCATATTAGGTCACATTCCATTGTTGGACAATACATGTGGACTGGAGTTTCAACTTCTTGACTTGGACCCATTTCCTGAACTCATTTCGACTCCCGAACCTTTACTTGACTTGAGTCATTTTTCTGAGTCGGTATTAGTTCATGTCCTTCCTGAGTCCAAGTCAACCGTTCTATCATTTCATACACCATTCTGGGACAAGGTGGTTGACAAATTTGACTCCGAAATTACTTATGGAAAATGGAAATTAGATGAGGTTAAATACTTAATAAAGATCCTTCATGGATTTATCTTTTTAGTAGGTCATATTCAAGATATTTCTGGTGGGTTCCTCAAAACCCAAAGCAAAGTTGATTGGGCCATGTTTCGTGGACCAATCAGACCACCACCTGAACCACCACCTTAAGGTAATTTTTTCCGTCCCTCTCTATTTGTTTCATGCATACATATATCATGATGCATTGAGGACAATGCATGAAATAAGTGTGGGGAGGGTTTACTAACATAGAGTTTTTAGATTTTCTTTCTTTTACACTTCTTTTAGAAATAAAAAAAATAAATAAATAAAAAAAATAAAAATATATAATTAAAAAAACTTTTTAAAATAAGAGACAAAGTTTTGATCTATTTTAAGAAAATTAAGATGTATCATAGAAATTAAGAAAGCCTTAATTATGACATCTTAAACTAGTTGAAATAATAGATCTTGTTTGAAATTATAGGCTAAGTAAGAAAAATTGGGGAGATATTTTTATCTTGAATTTTTTGCCTTAGATAGTATGCACTTCACACTTACACATTTTTTGGGATGGAAACAAAGACCAAAAAGGCCATAAAAAAAAAGAAAAAGAAAAATATATATATATAATAAAACATCACTTATTAAGTTGGATAATTGTGCCTCAAGAAGCATGATTATTCACGCCTAACGGTGGTAAAGGAAATAAATAATCCCCTTTAGTTTTGTGGCCTTTTTCACTTGAGTCCTTAAACCCGAGGGATATTTTCTCATCTGGTGCCCTAAGACCGACTGGTTTGGGAGTCATCGGTTATAGGCTCGTTACATGGGTGAACTAGAAAGCCTAAACTAAGGGAAGAAAAAAGAGAAAAGAAAATAAATATATATAAATAAATGGCTTGATGGTTAGAGTTGAAATCCCAGAAATCTTCACTGTCACGGTGTGCATACTATCTAGGTTTTATGAAAGATAAAATATTCAATCCAATTTTGAATTCTTACCTTAATTGAAGACAAGATCCTGCATGGAAACTAAGTTTAAGAAAAAATAATTATAGGTGGACTTATGACCTAAGATCACTTATATTTTTGCAAAAATAGTTTGAAAACATGTCTCTCTTTCAAAATGAATTTTCAAAACACTAACATTTGTCTTCTTTCTTTATGGATTTTGTGGGTGCAATCCGCTGAAAACCCTCAGGAGACAACACTCCTCCTCTAGGGTAACCTAGAGGTTTAACGGCTTGTTGCACACGCTCAGTGCAATCGCGTCACCTGCGAAAGTGGTGTAATAAAATTGATAGTATAGTTTTTCTTTCTTTGTTTTGCTCGGGACGAGCAAAAGAATAAGTGTGGGGGTGTGATTGTTATCCAATTTTGCATATTTTACCACATCCATACCATGCATATTGTCAATAAAAATATGATTTTTGATCATCTTCTCTCTATTTTTGCAGGTCCACATCTGAAATGAGAAAAAGCCCAAAATCTCTTTAATTAGCAATAATTAAAAGAGATTGATTCAAAAGCCCAAAAGAGAGCCCAAGTTTGAGCCCAGGATCTAGAGAATTCTACGCGCCAACTCACACTTTCAGAAGGTCCACGTGGCTAACAAACTCGTAACAAACGAGCAACAGAATTTTGTTACCCAACGGCCTTGAAACTGCGGCGATTCCACCGCATTTGCCGCGGATCTGCCGCAGATCTGGGCCCGTTGAGCCCCAGATTCTGCCAGCTGTCTCGGGTTCTGGAGACTTCTCTCTGAGGCTATAAATACAGGACCAAGGCTTGCGCAACAGGGAGAGAAGAGGTTGAAGAGAGGAGAGATTAGAAATTAGATGCTTGTATTTTTGTAGGATTTTTCTCTAGGATTTTTGTAGTGCTCTAGATCTTCTTCCTCCCTAGAAATTCTGCAAAAGAGAGTTGTAAGAGAGAGAAAGCTTGTGTACACCAAGGAGTGACAACTTGTGAAGCAAGGATTCATCCATTCTCTTCTCTCTACTTGAGCATTTTCTAGTATTACTTGCTTTCTTTAATTCTAGCTTTACTTTACTTGCACTTTTATTCATGTTTTACTTTTCTTTTATTGTAATGGCTAGTAGCTAATTCTTCTCATGTCTAGTTAACCACTAACCTTGCTAACTACTAACTCATGGGTGATTGCTATCTTTAATCTTGCAAGTTGTATGGCCTTCTCTTCTCCGATGGGTTACTTTCATGCTTGGCTATATCTTGTTGTAATTCTCCATATGATTCATGTGTGCCTCATTTAGAGCCTTGTCTTTAGAACAAGTGCCGTGATGGAACATGGAGATGGATCACCAATATGCTATTTGTTGTACAACTTCTTTACTTCCATTAATGAATGTTGTATCTTCTTCCTTAGCATCCCTTGAGTGTCGCTTTTTTGATTCCATTATTGAAAGTCTATCTTGTAGGCCGATGACATCTATGAGGCTACAAGACAAGTCCAAGAGTGATCACCCGTCATTCAAGTGGGAAAGTAATTAGACCAACACGCAAGACAAATCTATGCCGATGAATCAACATGAGGCACGCATTCACCATCACGGAGTTTAGTAAGTTTTTAGCAAGGTAGTAAGGTTAGCTAGTTATGGTTTTCTTCATCTTCAATTCTTTTACAAGTTTTCTTTTCTTTTTAGTGTTAATCCAAAAGCCAATCTTGTTTTGCTTTCTTTTCATTTTCCATCATGAACATATCCTCCAATTCTTTCATTTCTTTTTCCAATTCATTTTATTCTTTTAAGACAAAGAAGAATCTTCGTTTTCTTTCTTCACAACGAACCGTAACGCTTCCATCGCAAGCTCTCCCTGAGAATCGACTCGGTATAGCCCATGCTATAACGGAGATAGGAAAGGGTATATTAATCATTTGGAATACATTTGTGGAGTGATCAAAGCACTTGAGGTTGAATCTAAACCTTATCTCTTTTTATTGAATATATTTTGTGTGCAAATTATACTCCACAATACAACACCTTTCCCGTCTTAAACAAAAAATAAGCACCGCTATCAGCACCCAGAGACAATCCCTTAGCTCCGCTGTGAAGAGTGAACTTAACGCTTGAAGCATGCTGCGATGCTTTGCTCGTTGCCTTCTCGCGAAGGTGGTTAGCACTGCTAGGTGCTTTAGTTCGAGCCTGGCGGCTGGGAACTCCGCGCGTACCCTGAGGTACTGGCGCTGTGCTTGCTAAACCATCAGTAGCTTCGCTTGTGAGTACGAGGTTGGCGCGAGGAGTTACTGCTCCTGGATCGGGCGAAGGCAAAGTTGCCGCCATAGCCTCGCGGCAGATAGTCTTGACGAAGCAGGCAGGCATCTTGCCTTTATCTTCGCGGGACAGGCGAGCCTGTGGCGTAGCTACGCCTGAATCTTCATATGGAGCTTTCTGTTTTGGCCTCCACATCTGCTTTGGGAGGGGAGATTTACATTCGCAGGGAACTTGGCTAGCCTCGCGCGAGGCTGAGACGAGTTGGGAGGAGGCTCCTTCTGGTTTCTGCTCCAAAACCTTGGTCATTGAGACCTTCCTATGCTTCCATATGTGGAGCACTGGACTACCTTCAGAGAGGAGCTCTTTGAATTTTCCTTGGTCGAAATGAACGACCAAGTTTTCGAAAGTAACGGGCTCAGGATTCTGACCGTTGCATTGCGACACCGTCTCCTTGTTGTGCCAGGAGACCATAATAGGCTTGCAGAGAGCCTTATCTGTCTCAACAGAGACTTGCTTCAAAGAATTAGCTAGAGGGGCTCTGGCTACGCCGACCTCCTTGTGCCTGCGCATACGTAGGGGACTTTTGCTACCCCCAGGAAGAAGTTGTCTGAACTTCTCTTGGCCAGAGTGAATGACTGGCATCTCAGCAATAGACCCAAAGGTCTGATCGTCGCATTGTGACACTTGATTCTCAGCAGTGGAGAATGACCTCCCCAGTGGAGTCGCCATCTTGTTTTCCATTGATTTGCGAAAGGAAAAACTTACAAAAAAAAGTGTCGAGGAGCGAAATTACAAGTACTTCTTTAAAAAGAAAATTACAGGTAGATCTCCTCTGAGATTTTGGGAAAGTGTGCCGGTAGGAATCTGAACAGCGCGCGATCACTTTATCCCTTTGACGATGCGATCGGTCAGACGATCGAACTGCCGCCTGATAAGACTCCCTTCTCGCCTGGTTCGGGTAATCGGAGAACAGAGGATCGGTAGAGCCCTCTAGTTAGAAAGCCTGCTTTTGGAGCAATCTCCTCTTTATGCTTGCCCGTCTCTCCTCTTTTTTCAGCCTCTTCTCTTGTGTGCCTCTGGTAGGCTATTTATAAGGAGGAATAGGGGTACAATTGCCCTAAGGGCTAGCTTCGCTCAGAAGCTTAAAGAAGAAACCGTGTGGTTTTTGATTTTGATCTTCAAAATTAAAGGGAAATAAATTCCCTAAAATTAAAAAGATCAAAATTGAGGGAGATTAACTTCCTGAGATCATAAAAATAGGATGAATCTCCAAAATCCTCCACAGGTTAAGCCAAAAAATGGCTGTTAAAAGAGATTAAAAGATTTTTGAAAGGGGCAAAACCCTACCCGCAATCGGGCCTTCGACGGTCGGTGGTGGCGACACCACCGTGGTGGAGGTAGCAACCTCCTTTCTTGGGCATTGTTTGGCGCCATTGAAGAGCTTGGAAGAAAAGTTCTCAAGAATCTCGAAGCGAAGAAAGTCAGTTCAAACAAAGTTTAGCGAAGCTCAAAGAAGAAGATGACTTCTTCTGCAGCCCTCGGGCTTTTATGGACAATGAGATGTCTAGCTTTGCCTCCTCAAAAGGAGTGCAAGCTATGGTTTCAAATTAAATTTGAAATGATGGTTGGAGGTTCGAGAACCTAGAGCAGAGAAGTTATTTAACTTCGCTCAAATGCGAAATGAACTTCGCATGATGCCTTATTTCAGCTCTGATATGGGCTCATCATTGAACTTTGATGTAAACTTACCCAGTAGCTCCGCCAAGAGCTTATCTCTTTTAACCTCACTGCAGGCTGGCTTCTGTTGTCACATGAAGCTAACTTATAGCTCCGTTGTGGGCTCATCATTAACTTCGCAGGAAGCACAGTCAGCTCCGTTGAGAGCTTATACTTCAGCTCCACTGAGAGATCATTCTTAGGTTTGCCTGAAGCTTTATTCCAACTTCACTGAGAGCTCATCCTTAACTTCACTTGAAGCTAACTCATAGCTCAATTGTAGGCTCATTCCTTAGGGAATTCCTAGCTTAAAACTAATCTGATTACCTAATTCAGTGCACGGTTGCACCCAATGGCTTGCTTGACCTAAGCAATTTGGGTCTCAGGTCGATTCAAAGTACTTTAGAATCTGTACAATCCAATGCAGATTCACTAAAACTTTGAAGGAGGTTTTGTTGACATTCCAAAAAGACAAACCTCCAGGCAGCATTTCAACCTGTCCGAACGAGGTTTAAGTTGTCGATACTTCCAAAAGATAAGTCAGAGACAGGATGAAGACCTTCCATCTCTGATAGACAAGATGGTGATTTAGATGCACTGATCCAGTGAAGCAGACAGTGAGCCAATTGCTGTCCTCTGAAGAAAACCCAAGAAGCTAAACACCTAGCTTCGCTGCAGGCTATATTTTCTAGCTTCATCTGAGGCTCTTTATAGCTCAGTTGAGAGCTATCTTCTAGCTCCGCTGAGAGCTCATTTCTAAGCTTTGCTGCAAGATTTGCATAGCTCTGTTAAGAGCTTTGTATCAGCTTCATGATTAGTTTCTAATTTTGCATAATTTTCATCACATTCTCATATTTATTTGATGTAAAATTCTGCTAATAAAGCTTTGCTTACTTAATCCTAGGTCCATGGTGTGCAAATGAAGAAGAAGACCCTAAACCACCATTTAATGGGTGATTAAAGGCCTACCAAGTAGCCTTTGACTTTAGGGAGAAGATTTTGTCAGCACAAGGTATCAAATCACGAATCTAGGAGTCCACCTAAAGGGAGACAGACGGGACGGCACCCAGTAGGAAGCCAGGCGCGCGCCTCCCCAGCATTGACGCGAAAACGTGGCCTGGGCCGGGTTTTCGCGGCAATACGGGCGCGCGCGTGCCCGGGCTTTGGGCCAGGGGTTGCCCCCTGGCCCCCTTTCCCCTGGTGCCTATAAATACCCCCCTGGGGTCTTCAGTTGAGAGATATCCAGAGAATAGAGTTGTATTTGTTGTTAGGAATTATAGTTGTTGTTTCTTTCTTCTTCTAGTTTTAGTTTTAGCCATTAGAGTGAAAGAGAGAGAGTGTGTACAAGTTGTATTTGGAAGGTGACAAGCTAATACAAGTAACTACTTCTCTTTCTTCTTTCCATTTTCTAGTTGTTTTCCTTTGTTTTTATCTTTTTGTTTTAGTGTAACTTCTTTTCTCCTTACCTCTTCTCTTTAATTGTTTCTTTTACTATCATGTGTAACTAACTTCTCCATAGCTTGGCTAACTAACTCACTAATCTCTAACACTTGATTGATAAACCCAAATCAGTCAATAGTGTCAAACAAGCCTTGTGCAAATGAGAGCTATGACATCTTAAGACGAGGGTTCTAACTCTAACTTACCTACAAGTATTTGCTATCTTATATTTTATGCTTAATCGTTTTTTGATGATCTATGGATTGTGTGCGTTACTTGTTGTTGTAAGTTAGAGATTTTTCTTTTTAACTTTGCCGATACCATTAGTGCACTTGTGTTTTCCCTTATTCTCGCCTTCTATTGGATCTTGATAAGGGAATGTCCAAGTTTTTGTCGTGTTAAGCTAAGTTATAGGAAGAACTTTCACTCGATTTTCATGTGAATAGTTCCTTTGCATCACGGTTAAGCTTGCCTATGATCCATCGTGAGGCTACATCTTCAAGAAGTTAGGGATTAGTGGAAGCAATTAGTAGAAAGTTAGCCATGCGCTTTTACCATCTAGAAAAATCACTTTTACAACCACCAAATCATTCTAAAACAATTTTTGAAACCAACTTGTTTTCATTTTCCAATTCTTTATTTTGAAACAAAGAACTTTCTCTTTTCTTGAACAAAGAAGCCGCATCAAGCTTTCATCGCTCTCCCTCCATGTGGATACGACCCGTATAGCCACTTCGCTACTACGGAAGAATCGCAAAAGCAGTAACATCGACCCACACTCTTTTTACTTATTCTTGTACTTGCTTTTTGTCGATCAAATTTGGCGCCGTTGCCGGGAGGGAACGGCTTTATTGTTCAATACTAAAGATTGTTCTTTATTTTTGTATGTAGGAGAAGTACCAACGAGCTCACTATCACGGAAAGCGAAAGAGGTGGCCAAGGATATTGCACGAGGATTCATTTGCCCTCGAAAAAATCCGTGTAAAAGTGAGTTTTTCCGATTGAAGTACTAACAAACTCGTTTGCAGGGTTGTCGAAAGCCGCTAAATTACTTTCTAAATTTTTTTTTTAGTTCCATTGAATGCTTCACCCTATACATGTGTAATAAACTCAACAGAAATTCACTCAATATAAGCGAAATTCTGTCTGGTCCTATTCCGGTGAAATACAAGAATTCCGAATGTCCCACAATTTCCTGCACTATAGGACAGACAGAAATTAGTAGAGCACTTCTTGACCTGGGAGCAAGTATCAACTTGCTATCTCTCTCAGTATACTAGCAACGTGGGTTGGGCGAGCTGAGCCCAACCCGAGTCACCATTCAGTTAGCTGACCAATCTATGAAAATCCTCAAGGGAAAAATCACAGACGTCCTTATCTGGGTCGGGGATTTCATCTACCCCGTTGACTTCATCGTGCTTGAGACCCAACCTGTGTCCAATCTAAGGTCTCAAACTCCAGTCATCTTAGGGTGCCCATTCCTTGCTACAGCCAATGCCATAATCATCTGTAGGAACGGGTTCATGTGATTGACCTTTGGAGACATGACGAAGGAAATTAATGTCTTCAATATTGAAAGACAACCCAGGGATGTCAATGATCAGACGTTTGAGGTTAATTCCATTGAAAACCTGACCAGTGGCATGAGAAAAGTATGGAGATAGAAACAGAGGCAGAGTTTCATCTGGAGGGTGAGGATTTTAATCTAGACCAGATTGTAGATTCAGCAGTGGATTGGGCATCAAGCCCAAGTGTACCTCATCATAGGATTGAAAGTCCGGAGATTGCCTCTAATGAAGCAACACCTTCCCTAGAGCTAAAAGCCGTCCTGAACACCTCAAGTACGCCTACCTAGGCGGAAAGGACACCTTGCCAGTCATCATAGCATCCCACCTGACTGAGCAACAAAAGGACATCTTAATGTCTATTCTGAAAAGACATAAGGAAGTCATTGGATGGACGATGAAGGACATCAAAGGGATAAGTCCAGCCATAGTGCAACATAGAATTCATTTAACTAATGAAACAACCCCCAGGAGGGATCCACAACGCAGGCTTAACCCACTCATGCAAGAGGCAGTTAAAGAAAAAATTTGAAACTACTAGACAATGGGATCATTTATCCCATTTCTGATAGCCAATAGGTTAGCCCTGTCCATGCGGTCCCGAAGAAAGCTGACTTTACGGTGATTGAAAATGAGCACAAAGAGTTGGTACAAATAAGACTGCCTACCAAGGTTCGTGTTTGTATCGACTATAGAAAGTTGAATGCAGCCACCTGTAAAGACCACTTCCCGCTACCCTTCATCGACCAAATGCTTGAGCGCCTGGCTGGATACGAGTACTATTGCTTCCTAGATGGATACTCGGGATACAATCAAATCCCCATTGCTGCAGAAGACCAGGAAAAGACCACGTTCACTTGCCAGTTTGGAACCTTTGCTTACCGATGCATGCTCTTTGGATTGTTCAATGCTCCCGCAACATTCCAACGGTGCATGCTTAGTCTTTTCTCCGACATGGTAGAACGTTTCCTTGAGATTTTTATGGATGATTTCTCCATCTACGGAGATTCATTTGATCAGTGTCTTCATCACCTAGAGTTATCTCTGCAGAGATGCAAGAAGAAGAATCTAACTCTAAACTGGGAGAAATGTTACTTTATGGTGAGACAGGGGATTGTCTTAGGCCATGAGATTTCTAGGAGAGGCATTGAAGTGGATAAGGCTAAAGTAGAAGTGATTGCTAAGCTTCCACCACCCTAAAGAATCAAGGATATTAGATCCTTTCTAGGGCATGCTGGGTTCTACCAACGGTTCATTAAGGATTTTAGCAAAATTGCTAGGCCTTTAACCAACCTGCTCGCTAAGGACGTGCCCTTTGATTTTAATGATGAATGTTTCAAGTCATGGGGGAAGGTTAAGCAAGAACTTGTTTCTGCGCCTATTATTTCTGCTCCTAATTGGGCCAAACCATTCGAAATCATGTGCGATGCCTCTGATTTTGCTATTGGCGCTTCTCTAGGACAGCGCATCGACAATAGGTAGCACGTTATTTACTACTCGAGTAGGACCTTGAATGACGCCCAACAGAATTATATAACGACTGAGAAAGAATTTTTGGCCATTGTCTTTGCGTTAGAGAAGTTCCGGCCCTACTTGTTAGGCTCGAAGACGGTGATTTTTACGGATCATTCAACACTGAAATACCTCATGACCAAGAAGGAAGCAAAAGCCTGATTAATTCGGTGGATCCTTTTGCTACAAGAAATTGACCTGGAAATTAGGGATAAACGAGGTATAGAAAATGTGGCTGCAGATCATTTGTCACGAATTCTGAACGCACCAATCATACAAGCTCCGATCAATGAGGATTTCCCAAACGAGCACATCCTGGCCATTCTTAAGGAACCCTGGTATGCGGACATTGTTAATTACCTGGCCATTGGACAATTACCCACTGACTGGACAAAGCAAGACCAATATCGCTTCTTTGCCCAAGCACGGTACTTCTTCTAGGAAGAGCCGTATCTTTTTAAGTATTGTCTCGACCAGATTATTCGACAATGCATACCAGAGGATGAACAGAGGAGTGTGCTCAGCTTTTTCCATGACCTTGCATGCGAAGGACACTTCGGTCCCCGCAAAACTGCAGAGAAGGTTCTACAAAGTAGGTTTTACTGGCCCACTTTGTTCAAAGACTCGTACCATTTTTGTAAGTCATGCGCAAATTGTTAGAAGATTGGAAAATTTTCAAGAAGAGACATGATGCCCTAAACCCGATCCTGGAAGTTGAAATTTTTGATGTTTGGGTATCAACTTCATGGGACCATTCCCTAATTCCTTCGGCAACCAGTTCATTTTGATTGCTGTAGACTATGTCTCTAAATGGGTAGAAGCTGTGCCTATAAAAACTAATGACAACAAAGTGGTTGTCAAATTTCTCAAAGAAAATATCTTCTCCCGATTTGGCACCCCTAGAGCGATAATTAGTGATAATGGATCACATTTCTGTAATAGAGTTTTTGAAGCTTTGATGCGAAAATATTCCATCAATCACAAGTTATCTACTCCGTATCACCCCCAGACGAATGGGCAGGTCGAAGTCACCAATCGACAAATCAAGCTCATTTTAGAAAAGACTGTCGGACAAAACCGAAAAGATTGGTCGGTCAAACTCAACGATGCATTGTGGGCTTACCGCATTAAGACAGTTCCGGAGATGTCTCCTGATAGAATCGTATTTGAAAAAACCTGTCATCTAACTGTCGAGTTAGAACACCGTGCCCTATGGGCCATTAAGCAACTCAATTTTGATCTGAGTAAGGCCGGTGAGCTAAGAAGACTACAGATCTCAGAATTAGAGGAGATACGGAATGAAGCCTATGTGAATGCTCGAATCACCAAAAGCAGGACTAAACTTTTTCATGACCAGATCATAACCGGAAAAACTTTGCTCCGGGAGACAAGGTTCTGCTATACAACTCAAGGCTTTATATTTTCGCGGGGAAGCTGAAGACTCGTTGGTCTGGACCGTTCATTGTGCGCGCCATTTTCCCACACAGTGCTGTGCTTATTGTAGACCCTAAGAACAACATAGAATTTAAAGTGAACGGGCAAAGACTGAAGCCCTTCTTGACCACTGAGCTTATGACTCCGGATGATAATGTGCTGACTCTTTTTGCCTCGTCATACACCTAACCACAACAATTAAAAAATAATAATAATAATAATATTAAAAAAAACTATTTCTTATTGTTTATATGCTTACCCCTTCTACATTTTTTTTTGACATTTCTTTTGCCTATTCGTACTTGGCCGGCCCGGATCAACGAAGACGTAATATCCTTCTTCACCCTATTTATTGCTTTTGCATTTACATCCCATTCATTAAGGACAATGCATTAGGTAGGTGTGGGGGGTGCTAACACTTTTTCTTTCTTCCTTTTTTTTTAAAAAAAAATCTCCAAATTGAAAAGAAATTTCATACTCTTTATAAAAATACCAAAAGGTTGTAGGAATTAAGGGAACCTTATTAATGAATCTTTATTTTTGCCTAAATATTCAAGAAAGATTGGTTTGACTAAAACGTTAGGAGGGATAAGGAAAATAACTCATACCTTTTATTTAGCCTTAGTAGAATATGCATAAACCACACACACATGCTTGGGATTTAGAAACACAACTCTGAAAAAAAAACACTTTTTCTTTCTTCTTTTTAAAAAAAACGCTGGATAATTGTGCCTCAAGAAGCATGATTACTCACGCCAAAAAAAAATCAATATATAATATATAAGTAAATCTTGATTTCATGGCCTACTCTACTTGCATATTTGACCCGAGGGGTGTTTTTCCACCTGGCGCCCTAAAACCATCTGGTTTGGGAGTCATCGGTTTGGTATGTGTTACATGAGTAAAGTACAAAGCCAAATGAAACCAAGAATAATAAATAAATATTAATAAAATTAAATGATATTCAAAGTTGACTTGAAAATCCCCAAACACTTCACACTTACACATTATGCATATCTATCTAAAGCAAAATAACAGAATGAGTTAGAAGTATAAGATCCTTTCTAAATTTAAAGAAAAATCATAATTTCTTCTTTTATAAAGGCTAAAGTAGGAGGACTTATGAGGGTTGAATCTAATTCTTACACCATTCGGTCATTTTTACTTAGATGATTGAAAATTCTTTTTTTGAAAGAGGTTTGCTAACAACTAAGTATTTTTTTCACTTACTGGATTTTGTGGGTACAATCTGCTGAAAATTCTCAAGAGACAACACTCCTCCCCTAAGGGAAACTAAGAGGTTTAAAGGCTTGGTGCACATGCTCAGTGCAATCGCGTCACCTGCGAAAGTGGTGTAATAATTTTCTTATTTTTATTTTGCTCGGACGAGCAAAAAGATAAGTGTGGGGGTGTGATTAGTTTCTAATTTTGCATAATTTTCATCACATTCACATATTTATTTGATTTAAAATTCTACTAATAAAGCTTTGCTTGCTTAATCCTAGGTCCATGGTGTACAAATGAAGAAGAAGACCCTAAACCATCATTTAATGGGTGATTAAAGGCCTACCAAGTAGCCATTGACTTTAGGAAGGAGATTTTGTCAGCACAGGGCATCAAATCACGAATCCAGGAGATCCACCTAACGGGAGACAGACAGGATGGCACCCGGTAGGAAGCCAGGCGCGCGCCTCCCCAGCATTGCCGCGGAAACGCGGCCTGGGCCGCGTTTCCATGGCAATACGGGCGCGCGCGCGCCCGGGCTTTGGGCCAGGGGTCGCTGATTGTACTCCAAAATTGTATTTTTATCATCACTTTTACACATATATCCTTGATCATTCCTTTATTAATTAATGCTATTAACCCTTTTTTTGATTATGGTGTGTAGTTACTTAAATGAGAGGATAAAGATACAAGAAGCTTCATTTTATCCCTAATCCTATCTAAAGTTAGATTAAATTGAATCCAAAGAGGAAAGGATTAATCTTCATCTCCTATTCAAGTTCAAATTCAGAAGATAAAGTCCTAAAATATGAAAGGGATAAAGCTAATTCTACAAGGAATAAGGAGGATAATTCAAATTAAATGGAGTTCAAAATCAATTCAGACTCGGATTCAGACTGTACACATTTTACTATTCAGATTAAAACTTTTGTTACAGATATTCAAATATGATGATTCAAGATGCTACAGAAAGAAGACTGGAAGGACTACAATTCTTCTGTTTATCACTCTGTCAAATTCAGCCATCTGTAGAGTCAAATTCAGTAAACAACACGCAAACTTGCTGCAGTACTGAATTCCTTATTGAATTATGAAACCTTCTAATTTGTATCCTATTGTGATTAGATTTGAGGCCTATTTAAAGAGCTGAAATCTCTCATTATGAGGCATCTCCACATCAGAGATCATAACTTAGGATTTTCTTTTAGTCTCTTCTCCAAATTTCTTTTGTATTTTAGTTCTATTTGTGAGAAGGAGAAGCCATTGTAATTCGAGGTGACAGATCAATACAAGGTGCTTTCTTTCTTTTCATATCTCTTTTGTTATTTCCTTTATTTTTGCTTTTTCTTATTTTTTATTTCTTACTTTCTTTTATTTGACATGTTTACCATGAGTAGCTAGATTTTTCTCATGGCTTGCTAAGACGTCACCACCATCACATCTAATGTCTAGTAGATAACCAGATTAGATCATATACATGCCTACTCCAATCTTTATTCTTGAAGACTCATTAGGATAAGCAACTAGTTTAAACACTTTTTTATTGTTCTTCTTAATCTATACTTGATAAATATCTTGATATTTTAATGTTCAACTTTAATAAGTGTTAGCGTTAAAGATTTGCTTGTACTTTCTAATGATCTTTCTTACTTTATACTTGACCGACAATCTTGATATTGTAATGTTACATCTTGGTTAGTGCTATTTCAACCAGTATCCTAGTTTTCTCCTATGTATCTTACTTGATTTTGAGGTAGAATATCATGTTTAGGATTTAAAGTAAAGTAATTATCTATCTAGCATTAGCATGTATGGTGGTTGATTATTAGTAAGCTGTGAACCTTTCTTTTAGCTTATTTCTTTATCCACTTACAATCCATCTCCTCTTTTCCACGTTCTTTAAACAGAGAAGATAAAAAGAAGACAATATTACCGAAAAGCTTCCATCGCATCTCTCCCTGAGGTTCGACCCGTTTAGCTCTTGCTATAGCGGTTAAATTGTAAAGATTCAGAGTTTAAACCAATCACATATATTTTTCATATTCTTTGTACTCTGTTTTGAGCAATCAAATTTTGGCGCCGTTGCCGGGGAGGAAATAGTATACATTGTTTTCTAACTAAATTCTTCTCTGTTTGTGTGAAAATTATAAAAAAAAATATTCCCCATGGCTTATCTTAGTTCATTTAGTTACAATTCATTTGATAGGTCAAAATCACCTTTCCAACAACCATCTTCATATACGCCTTTTTCCAAACCTATAGAAGAACAATCTGAATGGAAAAAGAAGATAAAAATCTTAGAAGATTTCGAGCGACGAATTCATATTTTGGAAGACTCACGATCCATTCAAAGGTCTCAAACCCTAAATCCATACATGATTCAAAACCAAAATGATTACATCCATTATCTCGATAGGTTAGAAGCACAACTGGATCGTTTGGAAAATATTGAAAATGTTAGGACTGAGGAAACTCTACCTAACACCTTTTTGACCATCTTTGATTCACCCAGCCCTAATGACGAGACCAACGAATCATGGTGTCTTGAAGACCTTGATCAAGATTCAATTTCATCGCACCAACGTGAACTTGATCAATTCTAACTCTTGGACAAATTGGTAAGTTTTAACTTCAATGAGATTGAACTTGATTGTGAATGCGAATCTGATCCTCAACTCTGTGATTTAATTTCAAACTTTGAATCTATGTTGACTCCGGTGTCTTTACCCAAGTTGGAGCCAATTTCCGAGCCAACATTAATTCTAGTACCTATATATTATGAAATTAGATCACCTATTTTGGATAGTCACGTTCGTTTAATGGATCAGAAATATGAGCTTAAATTCTTTGATTTGGAGACCACTTTTGAACCAAACCCGACTGTCGAAGCTAAAATTGATTTTCCCGAGCCGGTATTGGTTCCCAATCCTATCGTTCTTGAGCCCAAATCAATCACTTCATCAAGTCAAATTCTATTGTTGGACCAAGGTGTAAACAATGATAACCCTGAGAAAGAGGTAATAAAAGGTAGGTTCCTTGATGATCCACAATATTTAGATTGGGTAGCAATGCTTGGCCCAATCCGGCCACCACCGGAACCACCACCTTGAGGTCATATTTTGCCTTTCCTTTCTTCTTTTTCATGCATACATGCATTCATTCATACATTGAGGACAATGCATGAGATAAGTGTGGGGGAGGGTTTACTAACATACTAACATAACTAACAATTTTTAAAAAAAAAAACTTTTTGAAAAAAGAAAACAATATTTTGATTTATTTATGTAAGTAATTAAGTTAATTTTAAGGAATAAGAAAATCATAATTAGGATTTCTTAACACTTGGTCAAAATAAGAGTATTTGTTTTATTTTTAGGTTTAGGAGGAAAAAATTGAAAAAGTAATTTAGTCTTAATATCTTTACCTTGATGAAATATGCATGTTTTATACATTTACACACTTGGGATTCAAAACAAAGACTCTTGTGTCATAGAAAAAAATATATAAAATAAATAAATCTAATTATTGATTAGTTAGGTACTTTGGCCTAAGAAAGCCTTGGTACTTACGTGAAAGGTAATTAGATAAGTTTGAAAAAAAATTATAAATATATTATATGTATTAACACATCTAATAATCAATTAGTTAGGTATTAGGGCCTCATGAAGCCTTATTACTTATACAAAACAAAAATAGATGAGTTATACATATTTTAAAAAAAAGAAAAAAAAAGAAGTGCTTAAAGGGCAACGAAGTGGTAATACTTCGAACTTCTGCCCAAAAAAAAAAAATATATATTAATATACAAGGTATAAGAGTTGAAGTTTAAGAATCCCAAGTAAAAAATTTGCTTTCACAAAGGTGCATATGACTTGGGGTAAAATAAAAGACTAAGTGAGAAATTCAGTTTTAATCCTAACCTAAATTGATGATAAATATTTGCATCGAGACTAAATATAGGAATGAATAATTTGATAATCCTAAAAACTTATAAATTTCTTAATTTTTACAAAGATATTTCAAATATTTTCTCTCTTTCAAAAATGATATTTCAAAAATACTAACATTTTATTTTTCTTTCTTTATGAATTTTGTGGGTGTAATTCACTGAAAACCCTCACGAGACAACACTCGTCCTCTAGGGTAACCTAGAGGTTTAACGGCTTATTGCACGTGCTAAGTGCAATCGTGATTCCTACGAAAGTGAGTTAGGCTAGATAAAATTAGTTTTCTAACATTTGATTTTGCTCGAGGACGATCAAAAGATAAGTGTAGGGGTGTGATTGTACTCCAAAATTGTATTTTTATCATCACTTTTACACATATATCCTTGATCATTCCTTTATTAATTAATGCTATTAGCCCTTTTTTAAATTATGGTATGTAGTTACTTAAATGAGAGGATAAAGATACAAGAAGCTTCATTTTATCCCTAATCCTATCTAAAGTTGGATTAAATTGAATCCAAAGAGGAAAGGATTAATCTTCATCTCCTATTCAAGTTCAAATTCAGAAGATAAAGTTCTAAAAGATGAAGGGGATAAAGCTAATTCTACAAGGAATAAGGAGGATAATTCAAATTAAATGGAGTTCAAAATCAATTCAGACTCGGATTCAGATTGTACACGTTTTACTATTCAGATCATAACTTTTGTTACAGATATTCAAATATGATGATTCAAGATGATACAGAAAGAAGACTGGAAGGACTACAATTCTTATGTTTATCACTCTGTCAAATTTAGCCAACTGGAGAGTCATATTCAGCAAACAACACGCAAACTTGTTGCAGGACTGAATTCCTTATTGAATTATGAAACCTTCTAATTTGTATCCTATTGTGATTAGATTTGAGGCCTATTTAAAGAGCTGAAATCTCTCATTATGAGGCATCTCCACATCAGAGATCATAACTTAGGATTTTCTTTTAGTCTCTTCTCCAAATTTCTTTTGTATTTTAGTTCTATTTGTGAGAAGGAGAAGCCATTGTAATTCGAGGTGACAGATCAATACAAGGTGCTTTCTTTCTTTTCATATCTCTTTTGTTATTTCCTTTATTTTTGCTTTTTCTTATTTTTTATTTCTTACTTTCTTTTATTTGACATGTTTACCATGAGTAGCTAGATTTTTCTCATGGCTTGCTAAGACGTCACCACCATCACATCTAATGTCTAGTAGATAACCAGATTAGATCATATACATGCCTACTCCAATCTTTATTCTTGAAGACTCATTAGGATAAGCAACTAGTTTAAACACTTTTTTATTGTTCTTCTTAATCTATACTTGATAAATATCTTGATATTTTAATGTTCAACTTTAATAAGTGTTAGGGTTAAAGATTTGCTTGTACTTTCTAATGATCTTTCTTACTTTATACTTGACCGACAATCTTGATATTGTAATGTTACATCTTGGTTAGTGCTATTTCAACCCGTATCCTAGTTTCCTCCTATGTATCTTACTTGATTTTGAGGTAGAATATCATGTTTAGGATTTAAAGTGAAGTAATTATCTATCTAGCATTAGCATGTATGGTGGTTGATTATTAGTAAGCTGTGAACCTTTCTTTTAGTTTATTTCTTTATCCACTTACAATCCATCTCCTCTTTTCCACGTTCTTTAAACAGAAAAGATAAAAAGAAGACAATATTACCGAAAAGCTTCCATCGCATCTCTCCCTGAGGTTCGACCCATTTAGCTCTTACTATAGCGGTTAAATTGCAAAGATTCAGAGTTTAAACCAATCACATATACTTTTCATATTCTTTGTACTCTGTTTTGAGCAATCAGTTGCCCCCTGGCCCCCTTCCCCTGGTGCCTATAAATACCCCCCAAGGGTCTTCAGTTGAGAGATATCCAGAGAATAGAGTTGTATTTGTTGCTTTGTTGTTAGGAATTGTAGTTGTTGTTTCTTTCTTCTTCTATTTTGAGTTTTAGCCATTAGAGTGAAAGAGAGATAGTGTGTACAAGTTGTATTTGAAAGGTGACATGCTAATACAAGTAACTACTTCTCTTTCTTCTTTCTATTTTCTAGTTGTTTTCCTTTGCTTTTATCTCTTTGTTTTAGTGTAACTTCTTTTCTCCTTACCTCTTTTCTTTGATTGTTTCTTTTACTACCATGTGTAACTAACTTCTCCATAGCTTGGCTAACTAACTACTAACTCACTAATCTCTTACACTTGATTGATAAACCCAAATGAGTCAACAGTGTCAAACAAGCCTTGTGCAAACGAGAGCTATGACATCTTAAGACGAGAGTTCTAACTCTAACTTACCTACAAGTATTTACTATCTTATATTTCATGCTTAATGGGTTTTTGATGATCTATGGGTTGTGTGCGTTACTTGTTGTTGTAAGTTAGAGATTTTCCTTTTTAACTTTGCCGATACCATTAGTGCACTTGTGTCTTCCCTTATTCTCGCCTTCTATTGGATCTTGATAAGGGAATGTCCAAGTTTTTGCCGTGTTAAGCTAAGTTATAGGAAGAAATTTTACTAGATTTTCATGTGAATAGTTCCTTTGCATAAGGGTTAAGCTTGCCTGTGATCCATCATGAGGTTACATCTTCAAGAAGTTAGGAATTAGTGGGAGCAATTAGTAGAAAGTTAGCCATGCGCTTTTACCATCTAGAAAAATCACTTTTACAACCACCAAATCATTCTAAAACAATTTTTGAAACCAACTTGTTTTCATTTTTTCAATTCTTTATTTTGAAACAAAGAACTTTCTCTTTTCTTGAACAAAGAAGTCGCATCAAGCTTTCATCGCCTTGTGGATACAACCCATATAGCCACTTCACTACTATGGAAGAATCGCAAAAGCAGTAACATCGACCCGCACTCTTTTACTTATTCTTGTACTTGCTTTTTGCCGATCACTTCACAGCTAGCTCAGTACCTCCACTATGAGCTTAGCTTCGCATGAAGTTCTTTCCTTAGCTCCGCTGTGAGCTTGTTCCGCTGCGAGCTTATATGATCATTTTTGACTACTTAAATCTCAGCACGAGATTAATGTGACCATTATCACATATTTGACAGTTGTTTGCCTTGATCCAATCACTCCTCAAGCAGTTAGAGAGGATCAAGGCAAATCTCCTGATTAGTGGAGTGAATCAAGGGATTGTTGCAACAAATCTGGAGCCAGCTGGTTAAGTAACTCCACGTAGGGGTCTCTAACTTCGCTCCAGCTACGGTTAGCTTCATCGCGAAGCTATTCTGGCTTCAGGAGCGAAGCTAGATTATATTGACCAAATCTATCTACTGATTTTAGGAGTGTTGTTACACCCTATATGTAGGTCACCTAGAGGGGGGTGAATAGATGACAAGCTAATCAAATGTAAAACTAATGTAAAATTAAAAACTATTTATGCAGACTAAAATTATAATGCTAACACACAAAGTATAACACAAGAGTGTAGCCGAATTTTCGGTGAAGGGCTCTGAACTATCTCCTCAAGATTCCTCTAGATTAAGAGTTGAGGTGCCACTATGACTCTCATCGTTGAATACAAGTGTGTACAAACAATCCTAAGCATATATATCAATAAAGCACAAATAATATAAAGCATATGAGGATAAGAACAATAAGTGCATGCAAGATATAAACACAATGAGAGAAAGAGAGATGAACAATCGCAAATACAGAAGAATTGTTTCGAGATTCGAGCACACTTGCTCTACGTTCCGGCCTTTAACACTATGAAGGATTTCCACTAAAATTGATCCCACAAGATCACTTGGTGCCGCAACACCTACAACGAGCTCCCTCAAGAACTCTTGGACCCGCAAATCTCTCACCTATTCCCGCAAGAACAACACACGCAAGCTCACTAGCTTGCCGAGGCCGCACCTCTACACCGAGCTCCCTCAAGAACTCTACACAGCACGAATCCACTAGTTCACCGAGGTCTCAACCTCTGCAACACCTCAAATACAAATTGGAACACGTGGTGATCTCTTCTCTTGATCACCAATAAACACTCTCATAACAAGAATCTCTATAGGATGGATATAGCAATAGAAAGCTCAAACTTGTGTGAGAAAAACTAAATAGAATGAGTGGTGGAAAACTCAAGAAAAACTCTTTTGAAAACACTCTTTATAAACTCTCCTTTCGATATGAAAGTTTTAGCCCAAAAACATGTGGAGAAAAACTCTAAGAGAGATGGGAAAAACTGGCTCTAAAACTTCTCCAAAATCTTGTTGAAGACTAGCCAAAATAGCCCCCTTTTATAGAGTTATAAAAACTAACCGTTGGGGCTAATACCCAGGTCAGATGACAGTTGGTCGACTGGCCAACATTCATTTTTCAGACCGTTGGGGTTGCCAGTCGATCGCCCGGTCGACCGCACCCAGGTCTTTGACCTATCGGTCACCGAGGCAAGAACCAGAGAGCTAGTCTCTCTGGTCGGTCGACCGCTTGGTCGACTGGGGCCAGATCCAGAGAGCAAGCTCTCTGAATTGGTTGACCGTCCGGTTAAACCAGGGCTTGTGCACGTTGCTGTGCACATCGGTCGATCGCTCGGTTGACCGACCCCTGGTTTGATCGACCGCCAGAAGTCCAGAATAGGGTTTTAATGGACTTGAAATTCTAACTTGTGAAACACTAAAATTTTATTTAAAAACCCATAAATATCCAAAAAAAAATAGGTTCATTGAAACACTTTGAAGTACAAAAATGTGTGACTAAAAATCAACACATATTACAAACTAATTGAACTATTTTTTAGGCATAGAATTTTAAGCTTAAACCAAAAATCATATTTTTTAAAAATTAACTTCAAAATGAAAAATCAATTTTTTCTAAAACTTATTCAAATTCAAAAACAAGATATTTAAACACTTTTGAAGCAGTGTATGTATGAAAATGATCCAATACACATATAAGATATAAGATGAAATATACTTATTTTTGACAATAGGCTCAAAACTAAAAACCATGAATTAGAAACATCAAAATAAGTTTTTCTAAACATTTGAACCAACAATGTGTATAGATGAAATCCATTACACATATAAACCATGTAAACTTATTTTGATGAAATCTAATTATGAAACCAATATGTATATTCTTTGAAAATCAACCAGTTAAACCGAAACCAAATTTTCCAAAACTATTTCTTATTAAAACACTATATAAATTTTGTGTGTGTTTATATGAGCTTGAGAAATACACAACTAATCTATCTTTACATTTTATCTAAAAATAAAATCTTAACACTTACAAACAAAGACTCAAGTCTTGAAAATCTTCTCTTGAAAATCTTCTTCTCCATCTTGGCTTGGACCAAACGTTGATCTGAGCTAGACTCTTATTTGATCTGTAAAGCGCGAGCTCTTGAATCAACACATGCTAGCTTCAAAACTTGACTTCGAATCTTTCATTAAAAGTAAAAACTGACTAAGATCTTGTAAAAATCTGAAACTTAAATAGACACGTATTATAACTACATGAGTTAATTATCATCAAAACTAGAGTTATGGACCTTTGAGCCAACAATCTCCCCCTTTTTGATGACGACAAAACTCATGGAGTTATATATGCATGGATTAAAGATAAGTTTCATAAAAGTTCCCCTTTAACTCATGTATAGCAAAAATAATATAGATATTCAATAAAGTATATAAACAAAACAAATATATATGCATAAACAATAAATATTAAACATGCATATATAAACTCTCTAAATTCTTCTCCCCTTTTTTGTCAACTTATCAACAAATGGGTGAAGAAAAACTAACAATATAAATATATATGCGATATAAATTCATGAAGAGGAAAGACTGTTAGGTGAACTCCCCCTGCATACATGCATTAAATGGAGAAGGGATGACTAGACCCTAGCCCACATAAGCATAATATATAATGTATAGACAGAGATGTTAACCCCCTACACGTGTATCACCTAAAAAAGAGAGGTCAAGCTCCTCAATATGTAAAATACACTCAACATGAATCTATATATGGAGGAGATGTTAAGCTCCCCTTGCATATAGGCAAGACATATCAAGCACATTTTTTTTTGAAATAATCACAAAATTAATGTATAAGCTTGTATAGATACAAATTGAAAAATAATTGACATTAAGAACTAATTCAAGCTTAGCATGAAATAATTTGTGCTATAAACATGTATGGACATTGTAATCTAGCACAAGAAAATATATATATGTAAATATTGAAATAGAAATATCACTTGAGATTAGAAGCATATATATAAGAAAACAAATATGAGTATACAAAAATAAAATACCATGAAAATCATGTGTATAACTCATATCATCCTCCCTTATAACGCACATGTTAAATAGATTTTCAATAAAGCATACAAGACATGGTTGCCCAACCAACCGCCTTTTTAGGATAGAAGTTTTCAAAAATAAGATTTGAAAATAATTGTAGTTTGAAAATACTACCAAGTGAAGAATAGATAACTAGTTTAAATAGTTTTTGAAAAACTAATTAAAGATCCTTCAAATAAGAAACCAAATCATGTATCCTATGAAACATGTATATTACACAAAAATTGTCACTCAAAATCTATAAGGCTCATGGATGCTCATGAAAACAAAGTCATGAGTAAACAAAAAGACGTGAGTGTGCAAGAATCATGTAAATGACATATTCATGAAGATAAGGCAATGATGCTCAAATTAAAATTCATATGAATTTTTTTTCATAAAAACATGATATATCATCTAAACATGTAAAAATTATCAAAACTATGATATACAATGTACGGTCAAATAACACATGAGTACATAATAGAAATAAATCATGTATAACATGTAACTTAAAAATTGTACATGTATAATAGATGTTTTAAAAGATGTTTTAACAAAATTTGCATATCAACATGATATAAACATACAAAATAATATATTCTTTAACTAAAGCATATAAAAATATGAATCAACCAAAAGGAATAGGCATTTAAGTCCATTGAAAACATGAATATTATTTTCAAAAATACATACATAGCAAGGCAACCAATCAACTCATCTATAAGAACAAAATAACATAGGATAGAGTCTAGGTCACTACACTAGCATATAAATATTTAAAGCATTTTTAAAGTGGAGGATGAAATGGTTACCAAAACCGTGTAGCCAATCCATCCAAAACATGAGGTGGTCCTCCCACCAAAACTCTCTTGATAGCAATGCATCTAATGTTATGTCCATCAAACTCTGATGGCATCCACTATCAAGCACCAACCCTCTCATGTTTTGTGAGAGCCTATACTTACATTATAAACAAGTGATAGGAATTTTGATAGCCATATTTTCTTTTTGGATCCTGATAGGTAGCCAAAAGTATATATTTATCAACATATTCATCATCATATTTCCCTACTTATTCTTTTATATAGCACTGCTATGTAACATTTTATTGTTTAGTATTGTGCAGGCCTTAAGTAATTAAAGAATAAATAAATGAAGCCCAAAAGCCCAAAAAGCCCACAAGCCCACATGAATGATTTATTTTAATAATTTAGAAGCTTCTATCTTATCTAACCTAATCTAAACTTGAATTTTAAATTATTAATTTAAAATCTAGGGGAGGAGGAGGAAGGATAAAGTAGGACTCCTAATTGCTATTCAAATCTAGGGGAGGAGGAAGGATAAAGTAGGACTCCTAATTGCTATTCAAATCTAGGGGAGGAGGAAGGATAAAGTAGGACTCCTAATTGCTATTCAAATCTAAGGGGAGAAAGACTTGAAGATAAAGATAAAGGGACCAAATCCTTTTCAAATTCGAATTTTTGATAACTTGCTTCCCAAGTTATCCTGAATTCTCAAGATCGAGGGTCAGGATGCAGAATCTAAGAGGAGGCGCCCAGATGGACGGACGAGAGGAGGCCACGCGCTCAAGCGCGTGGCAGTTGGCCACGAGATTGCCACAAAAACGCGACAAAAGCCGCGTTTCCACGGCTTATTGATAGAGATAGAAGGAGCGTGAAGGAGGTCTGCTTTATTTTAAAGACTTTGGCCCAAATCTTCTATAAAAAGGACCCCCTGCAGTGCGTACAGAGCACCTTATCCAGAGAGAAGAAGAATAAGGCTAAGGTTAAGAATTTAGGATTTTTTTGTTAGATTAGTTTAGCCTCTTTTGAGTTCTCTTCTTTGTAATTGCTATTGGCTTTGGCTTGGCTATTGTAAGGAGGAAGGAGAAGGAGCTTGTACCCAAGGATTGCATCAATAAAGGTTATCTTCTTATTTTATGTTCTTATTTTTGTTCTTTTAATTTCAAGTCTACTTTTTTATTTCTTTGTTCTTGGTTTAGTTTTTGGTATTGTCTTTAATCTTTCTTCCTTCCTTTTCTTTTCTTTAAAGATCTTAAAAATAAAAAGATGGATAAAATAAAAAGGATGCTAGGCTAGAATAATTCTAGGGTAGCTAATCATTAGATCGACTAGGGTTAGATCTACGGTTAGTTGATTAGTCTAATGGATTTTCAATTTAGGGTTAGATTAATCCTTTGAAGTTTAGCGATAATAGTCCAACTTAATGATTTAGATAATTAGGGCTAGGCTTTAGATTAGAGTAGGGTTTAGCTTTAGATTAAGTTTATGGGTATGGTTTGGTATAGTTTAATGATTAGGGTTGGCTTTGGCTTAGGGTAAAATTAGGGTTTGGCTTGGTGTAGTATAGACAAGTTAAGTTATTTTACTCTTCTAACTTAGGGTTAACAACTTAGATGAATATTTCATTAGTTTAAAAGGATACAACCCCTAGGTCGAGACTAGTCGTGAAGGTAGATTAGCAACCTAGACTCTCCCTCTTTATTAGATCTACTTTCTTATTTCAAATTATAACCAATCTTTCTTCTAAGTCTTGACTACAGATATACCATGCTGCCAACGCTTCCACCACCTCCCTCCCAATGGAACACGACCCGCTTTGTGCCTTGCTGCAGCGGATTTATTTGAACAACAAGAAGAATCTAACCTTCTAACTCTTTGATTATTTGTTTTTATTTTTGTACATATTTATTCTGTCATTCAAGTTTCAATCAAAATTTTGCGCCGTTGCCGGGGAGGAAACGGGGCGGTAATACTAACCCTAATTGGTTGTTTCTGTTCTGCAGGGGCGTCAAAATGGAGTTTCTAAGGTTAGTTTACTGTACACCTAAGTTTTTAATTTAACCTAGTTTTAGGTCCTAACAGAGATAGTTTAACCCTAGTTCTAATTAAAAGAAAAATTATTGACACTACATGCTGACGTGATCGAAACCTAATAAAAAAGTTTAGACATTGCATCTACGTGCATTGTCTATTTTTCTCTTCTTTTATTTTATTGTTGGTGAGTGCTGGAGACCCAAGGTTCGTGACGCATTGCATATAGAATAGGAAACACCCTTGTTTTACTTAGTTCAATATAGTGTGTTTTGATTCTTTTGTTTAACACGTATACATTTAAAACATCTTAAGGGCGTAACCTGTAAATAACATAAAGTGGGGATTTCATCACCCTTGCTTGGCCCATAAACTACATTCCGTGCACGCACCATCCTAACCTTAACTAAAATTTGACTAGACGTTGGCCCTAGGTTGACTTCAGACTCATTTAGGAGGTGACCGAAGGAGGAGGTTGTTTGAAACTAACTCTTGCCAAATTGGTGTCTAGGAAGGGGATTAAGGGCCGAAAGCCCGAAGGTTGGTAGTTACTTAATTAAGGAACGTTTTTGACGGATATCCTCCCACCAACCTTCCCACCTACCTGGCCGATTAACTTGTGGTTAGGGTCAGCATTATACCTCCCAAGGATAACCTAAAGTTAGGAGTCGTCTACGTCTAGGCTAACTTAGACTAGGATTGATTGCTTAGAATAGGACTTGATTGACTTGTTTGACTTGGGTGAACTTGTTTGTTAACTTAGTAACTTAACTTTGCATGTCAGCTTGGTCAAGAGACCCGACTACATCTATACTAATTAGAAACAGTTCACCACCCAAAACTGAAGATATGGCTCAACAACCAATGTTGCAAGATAGGTTCTATCCTATTAGGACCTCTCTACCTTCATGTATTAGCCTTCCTAATGTTGGGGACAACCAATTTGAGTTAAAACCCCAATACATAAACACTCTTCCAAAGTTTCTTGGATTTGAACCCGAGGATGCATACTTTTTCGTTCGAGAGTTCGAGGAAGTATGCCTCATGATGAAAATAGCCAACTTAGGAGTAGAAGCTATTAAACTTCGCTTTGTCCCATTCGCATTGAAAGACTTAGCAAAGAAATGACTCTATAGTTTAGAAGCCGGCTCCATATCATCATGGGACAATTTCATCAAGGCATTCTTGAAGAAATTCTATCTTGTTCATAAGACTACTCAAATTAGGAATATCATCTTGCAGTTTAGACAATTGCCAAATGAACCTTTTTGAAAACTCTTCGAATGGTTCAAGGACCTACTTGCTCAATGCCCTCATCATGGAATAGAGAAACGACGACTTTGCCAATCTCTCTATGATGGTCTAGATTATTCTACTAAGACCCTTCTAGAATCCATGTGCCAAGGGGGATTTTTGGGTAAAAATAAAACAGAGGGATGGGCCTTATATGAGGACTTGGCCATAAGACCATCCAATGACAACCAAATCCGGAAAAGGTTAAGTCGAACGACTCGATCGCTTCCAAAGGAGGTGCCTATTCCATAGAGGATCATATAGCTCATGAAGCTAAACTGACAAGCATGATGCGAAAAATAGGGTCTTTAGAGACCAAGCTTGAGACTCTAGGAACTAGAGAGCAAGTCGTGAACCAAGTCAGCCTAGCATTCCCTGCAGGCTATACTTACTGTCAGTCCATGTCTCATCAATGGAGAAGTGTCCAATATTTCTAACTCAACAAGGAGTCCCCGAACACTCGAATGCAGCCTTTGATAGGCCAGCCAATAATCCATATTCACCCACTTACAATCCCGGTTGGAGAAACCACCCTAACTTTGCTTGGGGCCCACAAAGGATCAATTTAAGCCCAAATTCTCCAACTAAGCCCCACAACCTCAATATCATCAACAATTCCCAAACCAAAGTCCACCCACTTTTCAAAACCAACAAATGGAGTCAAGACTTGCATTTATGAAAAGAAAGATGGACTCCTTTTTGAAACCCAAGAAACAGTGATGCCAACTTTGAGTAGGTTAGGGAACCAAATAAGTCACCTAGCTAACCCCGTTAGTGCAAGACAACAAAGAACCATACCAAGTCAACCATTGCCAAACCCTAGGAACACTAGGCAGGTTAATGAAGCTCAAGACAAGAATCAATGTAACTTGGTCCACATATAAAGGTCGGGAAAAGTAGTTGATAACCAAGTGATGATGCCACAAGACTCGACTCAACCATCGACCCCTTCTAGTTCCACTCCTCCTAGCTCGAATGAACCCCAAAAAGATCAACCAGCTGAATCGGTGCACACACCCAAAGTCCCATACTCAAGTAGGCTTAAGTGTAACAATAGTGCACAAATGGAGAAAATCTTAGAAATGTTTAACGAAGTAAAGCTAAACATCTTCTTGAGGCAATACAATAAGTCCCTAGATACGCAAAGTTTCTAAAAGACATGTGCACCAAGAAGAGGAAGACTAGCGTGCCCAAAAAGGTTTTTTTAGCCACTAGCATTAGTGAGCTATTATCCAACCAAATCCCAGTCAAGTACAAGGATCCCAGTTGCCCTACCCTAGCGTGCACAATAGGTCAAGCCGAAATAGGTCGAACACTTCTTGATTTAGGTGCGAGCATTAATTTGCTCCCCTTATCCGTTTATCAACAACTTGGGCTAAGCAAACTGAGCCCGACCAAAGTTACGATTCAGCTAGCTGATAGATCAATTAAGGTTCCAAAAGGAGAAATCAACGATGTCCTAATTAGGGTTGGAGAGTTTATCTACCCAGTAGATTTCATTGTGCTATAGACACAACCCGTGTCAAACCCTAGGTCTCAAACTCCAGTCATCTTAGGTCGAACATTCCTTGTGACCACAAATGCAATTATCAATTGTAGGAACGGGTCCATGAGATTGACATTTGGAGACTTGGCCATGAAAGTCAATGTCTTCAACCTAGGCAGACAACCCTATGACATCATTGACGAACCTTTTGAGGTCAACCTTATTGAGGATATGACTAGTGAGCACAAAGAGAAGATCACACTAGAATCAAAGGGTGACAAAGAGTTAGAATCTAGTGATCTCAACCTTGACGAGATTGAGTGGGTAGCAAGTCCAAGTTCTATAGAGATGGAGAATCTAAGTTTAACACCTCCACCCATCGAGCCACCTCCTTCCTTAGAGTTACCTTGCCTAAGCATCTCAAGTACACCTACCTAGGTGAATAAGTGACGCTACTAGTCATAATTGCATCCAACTTGACTAATAGGCAAGAGGAAGACCTATTGGCAACCCTTAGGAGACATAGGAAAGCCATTGTTTGGACTATGGCCGATATCAAGGGACTAAGCCCTAAAATAGTTCAGCATAGAATCCATCTAACTGAATCGGTTAAACCGAAGAGGGACCCACAACATAGGCTAAACCCGTTCATGCAAGAGGCTGTACAAGCCGAAATAGTGAAACTGTTGAATAATGGGATCATTTATCCCATTTTTGATAGTCAATGGGTCAGCCCAGTGCACGTGGTCCCTAAAAAGTCCGGTTTTACTGTGGTGGAGAACGACAAGCAAGAGTTAGTGCAAACACAACTACCTACCAAGGTTCGAGTATGCATAGACTATCGCAAGTTGAACGCCGCTACTAGAAAAGACCATTTCCCCTCCCATTTATCGACCAAATGCTGGAACGATTAGCGGGCCATGAGTATTACTGTTTCTTGGACGACTACTCAGGGTATAACTAAATACCAATAGCCCCGGAGGACCAAGAAAAGACAACGTTCACATGTCCATTTGGGACGTTTGCTTATCGTCGAATGCCTTTCGGCCTATGCAATGAACCCGCGACATTCCAACGTTGCATGTTAGGCCTTTTCTCCGACATGGTCGAGCGCTTCTTGAAGATCTTCATGGATGACTTCTCCATGGGTCTCCATAAATTTAAGGTAAATGGTCAAAGGTTGAAACCATTATTGGAGCCAGTACCGGATGCAGACACAGCCATGGTCTCTTTGACCCACACTATCGGTAAATTTTTGGAACCTATACTCCTTTGGCATTTTATTTCATGCATGCATTTCATTCATACATTGAGAACAATGCATGAGATAAGTGTGGGGAAGGTACTTCTAAAATAAATAAATAAATAAATAAAATAATAAAAAAGATTAAAAAATATTTATTTTAACATAGATTATTGACTAACTGTAGGTTGCTGTTAACATAATTCACTAATCATAGGTTATTAACTTAACAAAATTTCTTTTTATTTCTAAAAAATAAAAAAATAAAAAATAAAAGAAAAAATATTTACTAACCAGACTAATATAATGATTAACTTACTAACTTTAGGTTAATATTAACTTAACAAAAATAAAAAATATATATTTGAAAAAGGAAACAATTTTTTGACTTATCTTTTGAAAGAAATCCAAGTTAATCTTAAGAATTAGGAAAATCATGATTAGGATTTCTAAAAACTTGGTCAAAATTAAATAAATTGTTGGATTTTTAGGTATAGGAGGAAAAATTGAATAAGAAATAAGTCTTGAGTTTTACCTTAATGAAATGTGCATACCTATTACATTTACACATCTAGAATTCTAAGACAAAAACTCTTGTGCCTTATAAAAAATATATATAATAAAATAAATAAAAATTCACAAATTAAGCTGGATACATGTGCCTAAGAAGCATAGATATTCATGCCTAAAGGTGATTTTATAAATAATGTCCTTAGTTTTGTGGCCTAGTTCACTCGAATCCTTAAGTCCGTGGGGTGTTTTCTCACCCGGTGCCCTAAAACTGACCGGTTTGGGAGCCACTGATCTTAGGCTCGCTACATGGGTGAATTAGAAAGCCTAAGAAAATTAAGAAATATTATCTATATATGTACTAACACATCTAATAGTCAATTAGTTAGGTATGAGGGCCTCAAGAAGAAGCCTTGATACTTATACAAAAGAAAATTAGATGAGTTATACATATTAAAATATATATATAAATAATAATAAAGAGGTAAGGGAGTCCAAGTTAAAGAATCCCTAGTAAAGATTTACGTTCACAAGGATGCATATGACTTAGGGTAACAAAAGAGACTATATAAAAATTCAATTTTAATCCTTACCTAAAATTGATAACGAATTATTGTATAGAGACTAAGTTCAAGAATGAATAAAAATGATAATCCTAAAACTTATAGATTGCTTAGTTTCTTCAAACATATTTCAAATATTTCTCTCCTTTTTCAAAATAAATTTTTTTTTAATCACTAACATTTTCTTTTTCTTTTATGGATTTTGAAGGTGTAATCCACTGAAAACCCTCACGAGACAACATTCGTCCTCTAAGGGTAACCTAGAGGTTTAACGGCTTGTTGCACATGCTAAGTGCAACCGTGATTCCTACGAAAGTGAGTTAGGATAGGCTAGTTTTTATTTTCTTTTCCTTTTTTCTTTTATTTTTACTCGAGACGAGCAAAAGGATAAGTGTGGGGGTGTGATAGGTAGTCAAAAGTGCATATTTATCATCATATTTATCATCATATTTCCCTAATTATTCTTTTATAAAGTACTGCTATGTAACGTTTTATTGTTTAGTGTTGTGCAGGCCTTGAGTAATTAAAGAATAAATAAATGAAGCCCAATTGAAGCCCAAAAGCTCAAAAAGCCCACAAGCCCACATGCATGATTTATTTTAGTAATTTAGAAGCTTCTATCTTATATAACCTAATCTAAACTTGAATTTTAAATTATTTATTTAAAATCTAGGGGATAAGGAGGAAGGATAAAGTAGGACTCCTAATTGCTATTCAAATCTAAGGGGAGAAAGGCTTGAAGATAAAGATAAAGGGACCAGATCCTTTTCAAATTCAGATTTTTGATAACTTGCTCCCCAAGTTATCCCGAATTCTCAAGATCGAGGGTCAGGATGCAGAATCCAAGAGAAGGCGCCCAGATAGACGGATGAGAGGAGGCCACGCGCTCAAGCGCGTGGCAGTTGGCCACGAAATTGCTGCGGAAACGCGAAAAAAGCTGCGTTTTCGCGGCTTATTGATAGAGATAGAGGGAGCGTGAAGGAGGTCTGCTTTATTTTGAAGACGTCGGCCCAAATCTTCTATAAAACAGGACCCCTTGCAGTACGTACAGAGCACCTCATCCAGAGAGAAGAAGAATAAGGTTAGGGTTAAGGATTTAGGATTTTTTGTTAGATTAGTTTAGCCTCTTTTGAGTTCTCTTCTTTGTAATTACTATTGACTTTGGTTTGGCTATTGTAAGGAGGAAGGAGAAGGAGCTTGTACCCAAGGATTGCATTAATAAAGGCTATCTTTTCTTTTTTATGTTCTTATTCTTTTTCTTTTAATTTCAAGTCTACCTTTTTATTTCTTTGTTCTTGGTTTGATTTTTGGTGTTGTCTTTAATCTTTTTCCTTCTTTTTCTTTTCTTTAAAGATCTTAAAAATAAAAAGCTAACTAAAAAAAAAGGATACTAGGCTAGAATAATTCTAGGGTAGCTAATAATTAGATCGACTAGGGTTAGTTGATTAGTCTAATGGATTTGCAATCTAGCGTTAGATTAATCCTTTGAAGTTTAGTGATGATAGTCCAACTTAATGATTTAGATAATTAGGGCTTGGCCTTGGATTAGAGTAGGGTTTGGCTTTAGATTAAGTTTAGGGGTATGGTTTGTATAATTTAATGATTAGGGATTGGCTTTGGCTTAGGGTAAAATTAGGGTTTGGCTTGGCGTAGTGTAGACAAGTTAAGTTGGACATCTTACTCTTCTTACTAAGGGCTAACAACTTAGATGAATGTTTCATTAGTTTAAAAGGATACAACTGTTGGCCCAAAGGCCTATCACCCCAGTTTTGATGATGATCAACTCATGAAGTTATGTTTACTAATGATCTTGTGTTTAATTAGTGACAGATTCATTATCAAGATCTTAGTTAGGTGCATAGCTTAACAAAGGATAAAATGTCAAGATTTGGAGCTAGCACGGTGTGATCCAAGGAGCTTTTGGATCAAGCTTGGACCAAGTCAAGAAGATGAGAAGCCTTCAAGTGAAGACTTCAAGAAGATGAAGACTTGTGTCTAGGTATAAGATTTTGTTTTTTGTTTTAGATAAAATGTAAAGAATAGAGTAGTTGGTGGATTGCTCAAGTACATATACACACACACTCTTGATAAAATTGTTTTCATAAAAGATTTTTTAGTTTAGAAAAGATTTTTCTTTGTGACATAATATTATTTTGGTTTTTGGTATTTCTCATATACATATCTTTAAACCAAAACCAAGTTTAGAGCTTTATGACAAAAACATAGATATTTCATTATGATTGTGTAGTGGATCATATCCATACACACTATGCTTTAAAAGTATATCTTGTTTTTGTATTTGATGAAGATTTGGAAAAACATGTTTTGGAAAAATATTGTTTTGGAAATACAGTTTTTATCATGAGCCAAATATTTCCAAGTTACAAAAATAGTCCAATCTTTTATAACATGCCTTGATTTTTTGCAAGCATGTTTGTTTATTAAATATATTGGTAAAACTATTTTTGTAGATTTTTTAAGTATTTTATGGGATTTTATTTGAGCCAAAAAGACTAACTTTTAATCCCAGAAAACTATTTCAGGCTTCGGATAAGTCGACTTACTACCTTTATAGTCGACTGATACTAAAGTTGGCCGACCGGACCAGTCGACCGACGTGCACAGATGTGCACGCCTTTGTGTACTGGAGGACGGCCGATCGTGCCGGTCGACCGCTCCAGAGAGCAGAGCTCTCTGGAAAGTTCGGCCGACCGTACGGGTCGACCGACAGAGAGTTAGACTCTCAGCTCCAGTGGGTCGGTCGACCCAGGCGGTCGACCGTGGCTCCAGCGGTCTGATTTCTGACCATTGGCGGTCGACCGCACGGGTCGACCGGCAGTTCTGACAAAGCCCCAACGGCTAGTTTTTGACAGCCTATATATTTGGGGGTTTGTGGGCTATTTTCTACAAGATTTTAGGAGAGCTTTGAGCCAGTTTTTCCCATTCTTTTAAAATAGTTTTCTCCACAATTTGAGTGCAAATACTTCCAATCAAAAGGGAAGATTTTTATTTAGAGTGTGTTTAAGTGATTCTTTGAGTTTTCCTCCACCACTCTCATCCTTGTTTTTCTCACACCACACTTGAGCTATCCATTGATTATTCATCCTATAGGTGTGTTGTAGTGAGATTGTTTTTAGGTGATCAAAGTGTTGTGATCACCAAAGACTTCATTTGTTCCTTTGAGGAGGTGGACGTGTGTGTCTGTGTTGTTTTGAGTTCGGGTGCGGACTCGGTTGTTTCAAGGTGCGGCCTCGGCAAGCTAGTGAGCTTGCAGTGTGTACGGGACTAGGGAGTCCGAGGGCTTGTAGGTGTTGCGGCACCGAGGAGAGATCCATTGGGATCTTGCATAGTGGAAATCCTTCGTGTGTCGAAGGCGGGGATGTAGAGCAAGTGTGCTCGAACCTCGAAACATACCCTTGTGTTTGCGATTGCCTTTTCTCTCTCTCTCCCTTACTTGTTTATATCTTGCATTCAATTATTGTCTATCTTTATATGCATGATATACTTGTGTGCTTAAATTGATATACTTGCTTGGGTTTGTTTGCTAACACTTGTATTCAACCAAGAGAGCCAACGCGGCACCTCAACCCATTCAAGGGGAATCTAGAGGAGTTTGTCCAGAGCCCTTCACGGGGAATTCAGCAACACTCTTGTGTTATACATAGTGTTTAGTGTAAAAGTTTTATTTGGTCATAATTGTTTTTAGCTTCCGCATTATTTGCATCATTTGGCTTTTAGTGACCATTAGATTAGCCATCACCTATTCACCCCCCCCCCCTCTAGGTGAACCTAACAATTGGTATTAGAGATTGGTACTCTGATTTGGTCTAACAACCTAGAGTAAAAGATCCTCATTTTTAGGCTAATCACAATATTTTTGTACACACACCATGGACTTCATGTCACCACCCATGTTTGACATTGTTAACATCCATATATGGAAGGTGAAGATGTCCTTGTACCTCAAAGCCTTAGGTTATCATGTTTATCTTGCCACTATTAATAATGCATATTGTTTAGATGGTAAGAATTTTGAGGCTAATGCAAAAGCCCTTCATGCTTTAAAGTCAACCCTAAATGATGATTATTTATCTAGGGTTTCTAACTTTGATTTGGCTTTTGTAGTTTGGAACACCCTCCTCTCCCTTGGCGAAAATGATCAATACTATGCGGGGAGTGATTCGGATGTTGGAAGCGACATCTCCAACAAGTGCTACATGGTCCAAGGGGATAACCCCCTTGAGGTAACTTCCGAATCCGAGGATGAGGATAATAATATGTCATATGAAGAGCTTTCTACATTTTGTCAATTATTGCTTGAGAAATATGACATGATTAAGAAAGATAATAAAAATTTGAAAAAGAAACTTGATTGCATGCATATAGAACAAGATTCATTTAAATCTAACATTGCATGCTTAGAAAAAGAAAATGAGTTTTTGAAAAATGAAAATGTTTCCCTCATGTCTAAGTTAAATGATTTATGTGAAGGAAACACTATTTTGAAAGATAAAATTATTTTGGTGGAAACTCAAAAGGAAATTGTTTTTCAAGAAAACAACTCTTTGAAAAAGAAATTTTTGAAAAAGAAAAGAACAAGAAAAAGTTTCTAAAAAGAAAAAGACTTTTGATCATGCTTTACATGCCACCACTTCTATTGATCAAAATGAAGTAAATGTTTTGAAAAATAGGATTAATTGTTTGAGCTCAACTTTGAGCAATTGTGCATTTAACCATAAGAAATTGGAGTCCTTGTTTTCAAAGAAACAAACTCCACACATTCATGCACAACATCATCATTATGCTTATGTTGCACGTCACGATCACAATCACACTCATAAGCATACTAAGGTGTACACTTGTACACATTGTGGCCGCAAAGGCCATTTAGCAAAATTTTGTTTTGATAAGATGCATCATTTAAATTTTGCTAATAAAAATGTTTGGGTGCCTTACAAGACTAACCCTCAAGGACCCAAGAAAAAATGGGTACCAAAACCCGCACCCCATGTTTTTGATGTAGGTGAGGGATCTCTCAAGACGTGAGAGATTTGGTGCCTTGGTAGTGGATGCACATGGATTGGATGGACACACTTTAGACGCATCGCTATCAAGGGAGTTTTGGTGGGAAGACCACCATGAGTGGAGCTTTGGAGTTGGTAACAATCTCTAAACTCTGACTTTTTATGTACATGCTTCTTTCATTTGATTATCATGTAGCATGTTCATGTTTATTTGTTTTTTATGTGCTTCATGTGATAAAATCTAGTTTAAATGTAGATTCTATCAAAGCTTGCATGTATACATGTACAAATAGTGAGTTACATTTGATTTATATATGTTTGCACTTCATTGTTCACTTGTACTCACTATATGCACATGTATAGCCTAGTGTTGATGATTCTTCCATTTATACATGTTTTGCCAATTTTTATTCTTTACTTCATGTATATGTATTTTTTAATTCAAATCTAATAAATATACATGTATACCTGTGAGTCTCTTGCCTTCATGCAAATATATTTGATAGACTCTTTTATGTTTGGGATATGTATGTGTATTGTTAGGATTGGATAAATCATACATATACCTAGAAGTGTGCTTTGTTTTAATGAAAAATAATTTTTAATGTTTTTTGTGACTTATGATCTTTTTGAGCTTCAATGTCTATTTTCATGAAAATGCTATTTACATAACCTTTGAACACTCATCTTTTACTTTTCAAGACAATTTTGAGCTTTATGGACTATGAGTGGTTGAACTTTCATGTATTTAGTATGATTCATAAAATATATATGCTTTGATTTCATGTTTTGAAGGATCTTTAACTAGTTTTTTCAAAAATTATTTTAACTAGTTAATTGTTCTTCAATTGGTAGAGTTTTTCAAACAAAGCTTATTTTTCAAATCTATCTATGAAAACCCCTACCATCAATGGGAGGATGGATGAGCGATTATGCCTTATATGCTTCATTGAAAATCTTCTATCTTGAGCATATGAAGGGTGGTAGGTTATGAGTTATATACTTGATCTCATTGTTATGTCAATTGGTATCATTGAATCGTTTCAATTGGTATCAATATGAACTTATTTTGGTATATACTCATAGTTTGTTTTCTTATATATGTATTTATCAATTTCAATTGGTATACTCATTTCATACATATATATGATTTTCATGTGCTTAACTTTCAATTGGTTCACATTTTTAAAGCACAAAGTTTATGATGAAAATAAAATTTTTGGATCATTATGTTTACCATTGATATCAAAATGCTTCAACTTCATATTTGTTAAATTTCAATTGGTATCAATATGATAATGATTATTGTTCAATTTGGTATCTTAAAAATTTGTCTGCTTTACAGAGCTCTGATATCTTTAAAATTTTGTTTAAGAAAAATTAAAAAAAAAATGTTTTGGTATGTATTTCCTATATGTAAGGAGAGCTTAACATCTCTTCTACATATGGATTCATGTTGAGTATATTATAAATTGAGGAGCTTGATAACTCTTCTTTATATGATATACGTGTGTAGGGGGAGCTTCACATCTCCTCTTATGCATTACATAATATGTGTTATGTGAGTTAGGGCTTGTCATCCCTTCTTCATGTAATGCATATGTGTAGGGAAGCTAACTTAGCGTCTTCCTCTTCATGAATGTATATCGCATATAAATCTTTATTGATTGATTTGTATTACCCCTTCTTGATCTCTTTGTTTTTGACAAAAAGGGGGAGAAAAATTAGTTTGATTTGATTTTACTTTGAACCCTTTGTTGATGATTGACAAAAAGGGGGAGAAGTATTTGCGTTTATATGCATGTTTTCATTGCTTAAGGGGGAGAAGTATTTGTCTTCCTTGTTATTTATGCATATAAGTTTTGTATTGCAAATAGGAGAAAAAGATTTTGATTTATGCTTGTTGCATGTTTTATCTCCATACTTGCATACATATTCATGTGCCTCATTGCCATATCTATTATTTATTTTGTATGCATGAGTTAAGGGGGAGCTTCTTTGAAGCTTTACTTTAATCCATGCATATATAACCTCATGAGTTTTGTCATCATCAAAAAGGGGGAGATTGTTGGCCCAAGGCCTATCACCCTAGTTTTGATGATGATCAACTCATGAAGTTATGTTTACTAATGATCTTGTGTTTAATTAGTGACAGATTCATTATCAAGATCTTAGTAGGTGCATAGCTCAACAAAGGATAAAATGTCAAGATTTGGAGCTAGCACGGTGTGATCCAAGGAGCTTTTGGATCAAGCTTGGACCAAGTCAAGAAGATGAGAAGCCTTCAAGTGAAGACTTCAAGAAGATGAAGACTTGTGTCTAGGTATAAGATTTTGTTTTTTGTTTTAGATAAAATGTAAAGGATAGAGTAGTTGGTGGATTGCTCAAGTACATATACACACACACTCTTGATAAAATTGCTTTCATAAAAGATTTTTAGTTTAGAAAAGATTTTTTCTTTGTGACATATTATTATTTTGGTTTTTGGTATTTCTCATATACATATCTTTAAACCAAAACCAAGTTTAGAGCTTTATGACAAAAACATAGATATTTCATTATGATTGTGTAGTGGATCATATCCATACACACAATGCTTTAAAAGTATATCTTGTTTTTGTATTTGATGAAGATTTGGAAAAACATGTTTTGGAAAAATATTGTTTTGGAAATACAGTTTTTATCATGAGCCAAATATTTCCAAGTTACAAAAATAGTCCAATCTTTTATAACATGCCTTGATTTTGTGCAAGCATGTTTGTTTATCAAATATATTGGTAAAACTATTTTTGTAGATTTTTAAGTATTTTATGGGATTTTATTTGAGCCAAAAAGACTAACTTTTTAATCTCATAAAACTGTTTCAGGCTTCGGATAAGTCGACTTACTACCTTTATAGTCGACTGATACTGAAGTCGGCCGACCGGACCGGTCGACCGACGTGCACAGATGTGCACGCCTTTGTGTACTGGAGGACGGCCGACCATACGGGTCGACCGACAGAGAGTTAGACTCTCAGCTCCAGTGGGTCGGTTGACCCAGGAGGTCGACCGTGGCTCCAACGGTCTGATTTCTGACCGTTGGCGGTCGACCGGCAGTTCTGACAAAGCCCCAACGGCTAGTTTTTGACAGCCTATATATTTGGGGGTTTGTGGGCTGTTTTCTACAAGATTTTAGGAGAGCTTTGAGCCAGTTTTTCCCATTCTTTTAAAAGAGTTTTCTCCACATATTTGAGTGCAAATACTTCCAATCAAAAGGGAAGATTTTTATTTAGAGTGTGTTTAAAGTGATTCTTTGAGTTTTCCTCCACCACTCTCATCCTTGTTTTTCTCACACCACACTTGAGCTATCCATTGATTATTCATCCTATAGGTGTGTTGTAGTGTGATTGTTTTTAGGTGATCAAAGTGTTGTGATCACCAAAGACTTCATTTGTTCCTTTGAGGAGGCGGACGTGTGTGTCCGTGTTGTTTTGAGTTCGGGTGCGGACTCGGTTGTTTCGAGGTGCGGCCTCGGCGAGCTAGTGAGCTTGCGGTGTGTACGGGACTAGGGAGTCCGAGGGCTTGTAGGTGTTGTGGCACCGAGGAGAGATCCATTGGGATCTTGTATAGTGGAAATCCTTCGTGTGTCGAAGGCGGGGATGTAGAGCAAGTGTGCTCGAACCTCGAAACATACCCTTGTGTTTGTGATTGCCTTTTCTCTCTCTCTCCCCCTTACTTGTTTATATCTTGCATTCAATTATTGTCTATCTTTATATGCATGATATACTTGTGTGATTAAATTGATATACTTGCTTGGGTTTGTTTGCTAACACTTGTATTCAACCAAGAGAGCCAACGCGGCACCTCAACCCATTCAAGGGGAATCTAGAGGAGTTTGTTCAGAGCCCTTTACGGGGAATTCGGCAACACTCTTATGTTATACATAGTGTTTAGTGTAAAAGTTTTATTTGGTCATAATTATTTTTAGCTTCCGCATTATTTGCATCATTTGGCTTTTAGTGACTATTAGATTAGCCATCACCTATTCACCCCCCCTCTAGGTGAACCTTTCAACGACCCCTAAATTGAGACTAGTCGTGAAGGTAGATTAGCAACCTAGACTCTCCCTCTTGATTAGATCTACTTTCTTATTTCAAACTACAAAACTAACCTTTCTTCTAAGTCTTGACTACAGATATACCGTACTGCCAACGCTTCCACCGCCTCCCTCCCAGTGGAACACGACCCGCTTTGACCCTTACTGCAGCGGATAGAATTGAACAACAAGAAGAATCTAACCTTCTAATTCTTTGATTATTTGTTTTTATTTTTATACATATTTATTCTCTCGTTTAAGTTTCAATTAGATCCATGAGGGTTAGCATTATAAGAAACCCAAACATTTTTATTTGCAAAATTTAAATGATTTATTCTATCAAAGTAAAATTTTGCAAGATGGCCTTTGTGGTGACACTGTGTACATTTGTACACTCTAGCATACTAGTGAGCATGGGTGTGAACATGGTGTGCATGAGGTGTATACGTGGGGTATGTGCATGAACATGTGAAATTTATTTCTTGCGAAATATAGATTCCTATCTACTATGGTTAAATGCACAATTGCTCAAATTTGAGCTCAAACAATTAGCTCTCTTTTTAAAAATATGAATCTCATTTTTATCAAAAGAGGATGCAACATTATTAGCATGAGAGACATGGCAAGAATGAAAATCAAAATTATTTTTCTTTTTAGAATTATTTTCCTTTTCCTTCAAAATATTTTTATTTTTCAAAGAGTTATTTTCCTTTAAAGCAATTTCTTTTTCTATTTCCACCAAAATAATTTTATTTTTCAATGAATCATTTTCTTTTGAAACAATTTCAAACTTATTTTTAAAAGAATATTTTTCTTTTAAAATAAAATCATTTTCATTTTTAATAAATCATTTTAATAAGAAGTTTTTGACAAAATAAAGCGAAGTCATCATTGTTGGAACCTGTTTCGATGAAGACGTTTGCGATGCATGACATTTGGAGCTCTAAACAAATGAAGAATCAAGAGTTCTACATGATCAAGATGTGCCAAGGAGAGTTGATAGAGTGTGGTTTGTAAATATGAAATAGCTTGTAAAAGCCTTGACACAAACACACTCATTTCAGGGTTCATTAGTCGACTTATTGATATTGCAAGTCGACTAATCCCATTTGTAGTCGACTAACCCAAAGTCCAAGTCGACTAAGTCCTGTGTCAAAATCAGACCAACTCTCTGTTTCTTTATTAGTCGACTTAACAGTTAAATATAGTCGACTAATACATCTTGTAGTCGACTAATAAGAGTCCCCTAGTCGACTAATCCTTGGTCCAAGTCGACTTTAAGGTAGTTGCAGTCGACTTGATTTAGTTATTCTGAAACTGTCAATCCAACGTCTACCTACCTAGTCGACTAACAGCTAAACCTAGTCAACTAATAGAAGGAATTTTGCCTAGTCTAGTCGACTAACTTCATGGGCAAGTCGACTATAGGCAGTTTCTGACTGTTGGACAGTTTTCATTATCTGGTCTTTTGTGCAACGAATTTCAACGTCTCTCTTGTTTGAATTGCACCTATAACTACCCTAACTAACCCTAGTCTTCAGCTATATATAGGGTGGTTAGTCCAAAGGCCAAAGGTTAAGAATACTAAGAGTTTTTATCAGTTTTCCAAAGCCAAAAATCTAAAAACCTGAAAACTGTTTTTCCAAACTTCTGTTCTTCACCAAAAGACATTTCCATTGTGAAGTTCTCTGAAGTTCTTGTTTCCTATACTAGACCTTGTCCACATACACATTCAGTATCAAGGCTTATAGGATAAAAGAGTTGTAATTCTCAAAGTGATCATTGTACACGGGAGGCTTCTTGGTTGTAGAGGCAGTTGTACAAGGTGAAAGGTATTCTCTTGGTGGAAGAGAAGGTGTTCTCTTGGTGGAAGAGAAGGTGTATACATTTGGCGAAGGGGATTTGTCAAATGGTGTACATGGTGTATTGATTTTGGGTTGCAAAATCAAGGTTAAAAGAAAATCTCAAGCGGGTGGCTTGGGGACTGGATGTAGGTCACAAGGACCGAACCAGGATAAATCTCTTTGTTTGCGTTTGTCAACTTTTCTGAGATTTGATTTCCTTTATTGCAAGTTATTTATTTGCTTAACGATTAATCCTTCTTGTCTAGTGTTTGTGTTGATTTAATTATAGATCCTACAATTTGTATCAGAGCCCTGCATACAAGTCAACAACAAGGATGGCAACGGAGTTCTCATCATCCCAATTCAAAGAAGGACATTCTTTACAACGTCCACCGCTATTTGACGGAACCAACTACAACTATTGAAAGTGTAGAATGAAGATATACTTGCAGTCACTCAACTATGACCTTTGGAACATCGTAGAAGCATCGTACACCAAGCTCACAACCAACTACAACGCTTGGAGTGAAGATCAAAAGAAGAACGCGAACCTTGACGCCAAGCGATGAATGCTCTATTCTGTGCCCTAACCAAGAAGAGTTCAACCGTGTGTCTACAGCAACTTCTGCACATCAAATATGGCATACTCTTCAGGTAACACACGAAGGCACAAGTAAAGTTAAGGAATCTAAAATATCTGTTCTTGTCCACAGGTTTGAGTTATTCAAAATGGAGGAGAATGAAACCATATCCGAGATGGTTACAAGATTCACCGACATCACCAATACATTAGCATCCCTTGAAAAGGACTACACCCAAGTTGAAAGAGTTCGTAAGATCCTTCGTGCACTCACACCAGAATGGGAAAAGAAGACAACCGCCATTGAAGAGGCAAATGATCTCTCAACTATGACATTAGAAAACCTAATCGGTAATCTAATGGCATATGAAGTGCAATTAGAAGAAAGGACGAACGACAACACCGTTCAAAGAAGAAAGAACTCGCCTTCCATGCATCTTCCGACACGGACAATGATGACGAAGAGGAGATGGCAATGCTCTCAAAGAAATTCAGAAAATTTCTAAAGCAAGGTAAATTCAAATGCTTTAATTGTGATAAACCAGGTCATATGAAGATGGATTGTCCTTTGCTTAAGAAGAAAGATAAGTACAAGAGTAAGAAGTTCAGAAAGAAGAAGTACTACGAAGCATCATCAGAATACAGTGATTCATCTTCATCTGATGAAGAAGAATCCACTGAACGTGTCAACCTATGTTACATGGCACTTGAAGATGATGAGGTATCATATTCTGAACTCTCTGATGCATTCCAAGAATTATTTCTTGATCTGAAAAATGAAAAACTGAAAAATAAAGTTTTGTCAAAAGAAAATGAGAAACTTTTAAAGGAAAATTCATGTTATGCATTACAATGTTCATCTATAAATTCTCAACAACAAGATGAGTTTGAAAAAGTCATATCATCTTTGAAAATTGAAAATGAGAAATTTATAAAAGAGAACATTTTTCTGAAAAAGGAAACTAAGTCTTTGAATGAAAGGATTTCTATATTGGATAAAGACATGTTAGTTTTCAAAAATAAATATGAAGATCTTTTGCAAAATGTGACTAAGTTTAATAAAGGAAAAGAAAATTTGAATGCTTTATTATCTTTTCAGAAATTGTCACATGATAATCATGGTATTGGATTTATTGCAAAATCTTCATGTTATAATAATCTATATAGTTCTTTTGTAAAAAGAAAGCCTAAGAAAAATAAGTTTATATGGATTCCTAAGAACTTAAATTTTCATGATAAAAATACATATATTGCATCATACATTCATGATATATGTGATTCTTGCAACTATGTGTATACTAACAGGTGGAAACCAAATTCTAAATGGATTTGGACTCTTAAAGGTTAAATATGTTCATTTATGTTTGGTACCATCTAACGTTTATCTTGCAGGTACCATATAAAAATTGATAAAGAACAATTATATATATATGTACTAATATATTTGTTGCAGGGGGAGAACAAAGTATTTCTCTATTTGTTATAACCCAATTTCTGCAGGGGGAGGAAAATATAACATATCTTCTGCAGGGGAAAGACTTGTGCACACAAAGTGTCATCATCAAAAAGGGGGAGAATGTTGGAACCTGTTTTGATGAAGACGTTTGCGATGCATGACATTTGGAGCTCTAAACAAATGAAGAATCAAGAGTTCTACATGATCAAGATGTGCCAAGGAGAGTTGATAGAGTGTGGTTTGTAAATATGAAATAGCATGTAAAAGCCTTGACACAAACACACTCATTTCAGGGTTCATTAGTCGACTTATTGATATTGCAAGTCAACTAATCCCATTTGTAGTCGACTAACCCAAAGTCCAAGTCGACTAAGTCCTGTGTCAAAATCAGACCAACTCTCTGTTTCTTTATTAGTCGACTTAACAGTCAAATATAGTCGACTAATACATCTTGTAGTCGACTAATAAGAGTCCCCTAGTCGACTAATCCTTGGTCCAAGTCGACTTTAAGATAGTTGCAGTCGACTTGATTTAGTTATTCTGAAACTGTCAATCCAACGTCTACCTACCTAGTCGACTAACAGCTAAACCTAGTCGACTAATAGAAGGAATTTTGCCTAGTCTAGTCGACTAACTTCATGGGCAAGTCGACTATAGGCAGTTTCTGACTGTTGGACAGTTTTCGTTATCTGGTCTTTTGTGCAACGAATTTCAACGTCTCACTTGTTTGAATTGCACCTATAACTACCCTAACTAACCCTAGTCTTCAGTTATATATAGGGTGGTTAGTCCAAAGGCCAAAGGTTAAGAATACTGATTGGTCGCTAATATAGCATATTTAGTATCAGATTTCCATACTTATTTTAGAATAAAAGCCTGCATTGTCCTAATTATTTGTTTAATTTATTTGCAGGCCCAATCCTTAAGGAGATGAAGAGAAATGAGCCCAAAAGCCCACCAGAATTCTGAATTAAATCAGAATTAATTCGCACACACAAAATCAGGGCAAAATCAAGAGGTTGAAACCGGTTGAGAAGAATCCTCTCAGAATCGATCGGTTAAAGCCAAGAATCCAAGGTCATTTCGTCAGAATCTGGGGCTCAAACGAAGAAACCAACAAAGGATAAAGGCAGAAACAACTCCCAGGATGACCCACCAACAGGGTGTGGCCATCTGGCCACACCCTGGCTGCGGAAACGCGGCTTTGTTGGGGAGTTAGGGGGAGCATTTGCTCCCCCGATCTCCCCGGGATCCTGATTACTGGGTATTTGCCCTATAAAAGGCCATGCTTTGTGCTGAAAAGAGAGGCCAATGCAGAGTTAGGATTTTAGACTAGTTTTTCCATTTTGTAGTTTAGTTTTTACTTTTATGTAACTTGTATGTAGCTTAGGGTAGAAGAAGATTCATGTAAGTAAGAGAGAGAGGCATATGTTGAGAGTGACACCGATGTACCCTCCTCCTTTCTTTCATTGTCTCAAGCAATAAAGGTAAACTTTTATTTATGTTCGTTTCTTTACTTTCCTTTTCTTTTGTTTTGCTTTCCTCTTCCTCTTTCTACTTTACCTTGGTTGTGTTTGTTGAGTTTACCAGTGAAATCCAAAGCAAGTATAACTAAGCTACGTGAAAGCCAGCGATAGTTCATGAAGACGTTCTCCTCTTCCAAGATCCGCATCACTTCGTTCTTGCTAGGCTTGACGATATAATGTGCACGGGGACTGAGCTCGAGCTTATGATCTATGCGTTGAACGCCTCCGAAGCAAAGGTAGAACTTGCACAGGTTTCCAAGTAAGTCATCACCAAACTAGGTAAGTAATTCTTAACTTTCTTTCTTTTCTTTTATCGCTATAGTATAGATCGCCAACACGATTTCTTTCACCACTTCTTCCCAATCGTTTTCATTCTTTTTTCCAAATCATTTGTACATAGACGCTTTCGCCGTTTTCTGATTTTTTTCACCTTCTTCATCTTTCATTTTCTTCTAACATAACATAATTCTTTTTTCCATTTTCTTAACTTAAAAACAGAGAAGAACTATCGTTTTGTTTTTTTAACGATTTCAATAAAGAGCCGTAAAGCTTCCATCGCAAACCCTCCATGTGGATCACGACCCGCATAGCCACTTGCTATAGCGGAAGAATTGAGCACTTGCACATCTCCTTTCTTAAGTTTTATAATCTCGTATTTTGTGTGCAGGTTTGGCCTCAATCAAATTTTGGCGCCGTCGCCGGGGAGGGTAAAACGGTTTTTATTGAAATCTGAATTTTTATTGAAAATTTTTTAGAACTAAACGAATTTTCTTCTCTGTTGCAGGTTACAGGGCAAGCAAAGCAGGAAAATAAGTTTGTAGTGACATACAAGTGGTATTGGGCCTCTGCTCTAGAAAGCAGGGACCCATTGCCCTCTGAATTGTCGCGTTTCCAAGGCAAAAGCCGCGGATCCGCGGCAATAAAGAGCTGACTACTAACAAGTTTTTGCAGGGTTGCTAGCTTTGCAAATTCTAATTTGCTGCAACTTTAATTTTTCTTATATGCCATAACATAAGCCTGCTAATAATCAACAGCAAAATATTTGTTGAAAAGATAAAAAATTGATTAGACATTTGCATTTTAGGCACGTGTCTTTTTAATTCCTTTATTTTTTTTTACTGTTGAAGAGTGCTGGAGCAAGGTACGTATGCATTGCATTTAGCATAGGACTCACTTCTTGGTGTTTATATCGCTTTGAGTGAATCTTACATATCTTGTACACTTGCACAAAATTATTTTAAGGACACTAACCCATAACAAGATAAGGTGGGGAGTTAATCACCTTTCCTTAGCCCAAAAATCACATTCCAAGCACTCACTAACCCAAGCCTAACTAAAATTGAGTAGACGTTGGCCCTAGGGACATCTCGGACTCAGTTAGGAGATTATCCTAAGGGGGAAAAATGTTGGAATCTAACTCCTGCAAAATCAGTGTCTAGGAAAGGATTGAGGGCCGAAAGCCCGAAGGTTGGTGGTTATTTAATTAAGGAACGTCTTTGACGGAAAACCTCCCACCAACCTTGCCCTGACCTGGCTGATTAGCTTGTGGTTAAAGTCTACATTAGACCTCCCGCGGACAGTCTAACCAGTTAGGAGTCGTCTAGGTCCTAAGTCTACCCTAACTTAGGCTAGAATTTTTTCTTTTTTGTTTGTTTATTTGTTTGTTTTTCTTTGTTTGTATTCTATTGTGTGATATGGACCATAATAATAATTTTTTCAACTACAATAATAATCCATATTACACACCGACTTCATTTTCGGATATTACCAACCCGGCATATCATAACTTTGACCACCTAGTGTGCCGGATTGGTCTTATCCGAATCAATATGACCCATACCCCCCATCTAATAACTATAATTTCCATAATGATTTTAACTCTTCACCGAGTCAGTGGGGATTCACCTACCCCGAGTCAAATTTTCAACCAAATTATCCCCCTTCTCCACCTAGTCCACAATATTTTCAAGAGTCATACTCAGTTCCACCCGTCCAAAATAGGAAACCATCAATTTTGGAAATGAGTATGCATGAGTCCAAACACAAATCCAAAAATCTGATGGACTCACAATTTCACTACCACTTCCAAGACAATTCTTCATCTTTTCATCAAAACAATGAACCTATCAACTATGAAAAGATGCTTGAATCCATGACTCAGGCTCAAAACACTCGTAATCGTGACATAGATATGATGGTCAAATCTCTACGTTCCCACCGTCCTGATGTCACTTACCATTCTGTTAGAGCCGAAGAGTCATGTTGTCTTGGAAATCAAGATTCCATTTCAGAACAACCACTTGAACTTGCCCGAACTCCAAATTTTGAAAAAGATATTGACAGTTTAGCAAGTTTTCCTTTTCCTGAAATAGAACTTGAGAATGAATATGATCTTGAACCCCAACTTAGTGATTCAATGCTTCTTCCTGATTCAATAATGACTCTGGTATCTTCACCTAACTTCAATCTTGTCCCGAGTCAACATTGGATCCTGTACCAATTCATAATGAAATTGAATCACCCATCTTTGTGGATCATATTGAACTTGACCAATTATACACTTTTGAAGATCCTATTGACAAATTGGCAAGTTCTCATTTTTATGATATTGAACTCAATGAGATATGTGACCTAGACTCCCAAATCGGTGATCCAGTTCAACTTTCTAAATCAATATTGACTCCTGTTTTATTACCAAACCTGAGTAATATTTTCGAGTCAGTTTTGATTCCTCCACCTATCATTCCTGAACTGGAATCACCCACATTAAGTCACATTCCATTGTTAGAAAATACATATGGACTAGAGTTTCAATTTCTTGACTTGGACCCACTTCCTGAACCTATTCCGACTCCTGAACCTTTACTTGACTTAAGTCAACTTCCTGAGTCGGTATTAGTTCCTATCCTTCCTGAGTCCAAGTCAACCGTTCTATCATTTCATACTCCATTCTGGGACGAGGTGGTTGACAAATTTGACTCCGAAATTTGTTATGAAATTTGAAAATTAGATGGGGTCACATACTTAATAAAAATCCTTCATGGACAAATCTTTTTAATGGGTTATATTAAAGATATTTCTGGTGGGTTCCTCTGAGACCCAAGAAAAGTGGATTGGGCCGCGTTTCGTGGACCAATCAGACCACCACCGGAACCACCACCTTAAGATAACGTTTTTCCTTCCCTTTCTTCTTTTTTATGCATCTATGCATTAATTCATACATTGAGGACAATGCATGAGATAGGTGTGGGGGAGGGTCTAACATAACTTTTCTTTTTCTTTAAAGTATAAAAAAAAATTTACTTTTAAAAACTTTTTGAAAAATAGAAACAATATTTTGACTTATTTTTGTAAGAAATTAAGTTAATTTTAAGGAATAGGAAAATCCAAATTAGGATTTCTTATACTTGGTCAAAATAAGATTATTTGTTTGATTTATAGAGTTAGGAAGATAATTTGTCAAAGTAATTTAGTCTTGATCTTTACCTTGATGAAATATGCACACTTCATACACTTACACACTTAGGGTTCAAAAACAAAGATTCTTATGCCTTATTAAAAAAAAAAAAACAAGTCTAATTATTGATTAGCTAGGTGCTTTGGCCTAAGCAAGCCTTAGTATTTATGCGAAAGATGATTAGATAAGTTATAAAAAAATTATATATATACAAACAAATCTAATTATTGACTAGCTAGGTGCTTTGGCCTAAGCAAGCCTTAGTATTTATGCGAAAGATGATTAGATAAGTTTGAAAAGAAAAATCCTCTGATTAAGCTGGGTATTTGTGCCTAATAAAGCATAAGTATTCACGCCTAAAAGAGGTTCATATAATAAAATCCTTAGTTTTGTGGCCTGGTTTGCTCGAGTCCTTAAGTCCTTGGGGTGTTTTCTCACCTGGTGCCCTAAGACCGTTTGGTTTGGGAGTCATCGATTAAAGGCTCGTTACATGGGCAGATTAGGAAGCCTAATAAAACTAAGGAATAATACCACAAAAAAAAAGTATATATATAAAATAAATAAGGCATAAGAGTTAGAGTTAATGAACCCTTAGTCAAAATTTTCACATTCACAAGGTGCATATGACTTAGGGTAAAATAATAGACTAGATGAGAAGCACAATTTGACTCCTTACTTTGATTGATAACAAATTTTTGAATAGAGACTAAGTTTAGGAATGAAAAATTCGGTTTTCCTATAACTTATAGATTGCTTAGATCTTACAATCATATTTCAAATATTTTTCTCTTTCAAAATGCTTTTCGAAAATACTAACTCTTTATTTCCCTTTCTTTATGGATTTTGTGGGTGCAATCCGCTGAAAACCCTCACGAGACAAAACTCGTCCTCTAGGGGAAACCTAGAGGTTTAACGGCTTGTTGCACATGCTCAGTGCAATCGCGTGACCTGCGAAAGTGGTCTAATAATCCTTAGTATAGTTTAGTTGTTTTGCTCGAGGACGAGCAAAAGATAGGTATGGGGGTGTGATTGGTCGCTAATATTGCATATTTAGTATCAGATTTCCATACTTATTTTAGAATAAAAGCCTGCATTGTCCTAATTATTTGTTTAATTTATTTGCAGGCCCAATCCTTAAGGAGATGAAGAGAAATGAGCCCAAAAGCCCACCAGAATTCTGAATTAAATCAGAATTAATTCGCACACACAAAATCAGGACAAAATCAAGAGGTTGAAACCGGTTGAGAAGAATCCTCTCAGAATCGATCAGTTAAAGCCAAGAATCCAGGGTCATTTCGTCAGAATCTGGGGCTCAAACGAAGAAACCAACAAAGAATAAAGGCAGAAACAACTCCCAGGATGACCCACCAACAGGGTGTGGCCATCTGGCCACACCCTGGCCGCGGAAACGCGGCTTCGTTGGGAGTTAGGGGGAGCGTTTGCTCCCCCGATCTCCCCGGGATCCTGATTACTGGGTATTTGCCCTATAAAAGGCCATGCTTTGTGCTGAAAAGAGAGGCCAATGCAGAGTTAGGATTTTAGACTAGTTTTTCCATTTTGTAGTTTAGTTTTTACTTTTATGTAACTTGTATGTAGCTTAGGGTAGAAGAAGATTCATGTAAGTAAGAGAGAGGGGCATATGTTGAGAGTGACACCGATGTACCCTCCTCCTTTCTTTCATTATCTCAAGCAATAAAGGTAAACTTTATTTATGTTCGTTTCTTTACTTTCCTTTTCTTTTGTTTTGCTTTCCTCTTCCTCTTTCTACTTTATCTTGGTTGTGTTTGTTGAGTTTACCAGTGAAATCCAAAGCAAGTATAACTAAGCTACGTGAGAGCCAGCGATAGTTCATGAAGACGTTCTCCTCTTCCAAGATCCGCATCACTTCGTTCTTGCTAGGCTTGACGATATAATGTGCACGGGGACTGAGCTCGAGCTTATGATCTATACGTTGAACGCCTCCGAAGCAAAGGTAGAACTTGCACAGGTTTCCAAGTAAGTCATCACCAAACTAGGTAAGTAATTCTTAACTTTCTTTCTTTTCTTTTATCGCTATAGTATAGATCGCCAACACGATTTCTTTCACCACTTCTTCCTAATCGTTTTCATTCTTTTTTCCAAATCATTTGTACATAGACGCTTTCGCCGTTTTCTGATTTTTCCACCTTCTTCATCTTTCATTTTCTACTAACATAACATAATTCTTTTTTCCATTTTCTTAACTTAAAACAGAGAAGAACTATCGTTTTGTTTTCTTAACGATTTCAATAAAGAGCCGTAAAGCTTCCATCGCAAACCCTCCTTGTGGATCACGACCCGCATAGCCACTTGCTATAGCGGAAGAATTGAGCACTTGCACATCTCCTTTCTTAAGTTCTATAATCTCGTATTTTGTGAGCAGGTTTGGCCTCAATCAAATACTAAGAGTTTTTATCAGTTTTCCAAAGCCAAAATCTGAAAACCTGAAAACTGTTTTTTCAAACTTCTGTTCTTCACCAAAAGACATTTCCATTGTGAAGTTCTCTGAAGTTCTTGTTTCCTATACTAGACCTTGTCCACATACACATTCAGTATCAAGGCTTATAGGATAAAAGAGTTGTAATTCTCAAAGTGATCATTGTACATGGGAGACTTCTTGGTTGTAGAGGCAGTTGTACAAGGTGAAAGGTATTCTCTTAGTGGAAGAGAAGGTGTTCTCTTGGTGGAAGAGAAGGTGTATACATTTGGCGAAGGGGATTTGTCAAGTGGCGTACATGGTGTATTGATTTTGGGTTGCAAAATCAAGGTTAAAGGAAAATCTCAAGCGGGTGGCTTGGGGACTGGATGTAGGTCACAAGGACCGAACCAGGATAAATCTCTTTGTTTGCGTTTGTCAACTTTTCTGAGATTTGATTTCCTTTATTGCAAGTTATTTATTTGCTTAACGATTAATCCTTCTTGTCTAGTGTTTGTGTTGATTTAATTATAGATCCTACAATCATATGGTATGTCAATACTTCTAGCTCGGATTCAGAATTTACCTCAAGGGGTTATCCCCTTGAACCAGTAGCACATGTTGGAAGTAGCACTTCTATCATCCGAGTCACTCTCTTTATCAATTTGCTTTTGTTCCCCGAGAGTGATAAGAGTGTCCATACTACAAAAGCCGAATCAATATTAGAAACCCTAGATAAATAATCATCATTTAGGGTAGACTTTAGAGCATGAAAGGTTTTTGCATTAGCCTCAAGATTTTTGCCATTTATAAAATAAGAATCTTTAATAGTGGCAAAATAAACATAAATTCCTAGGGCTTTAAGATACATAGACACTTAACTTTCCAAGTTTGGAGGTTAAGAATGTCAAATATAGGAGGTTTCATGAAATCCATGAGTGTGCGTACAAATATTATGATTAGCAAAAATAGGATCTTTAATTCTAGGTTGTTAGACCCAAATCAAAAGCACCAAGCACTGATACAGATTGTAGGTCACCTAGAGGGGCGGTGAATAGGTGACAAGCTAATCAAATGTAAAACTAATGCGGAATTAAAAACTATTTACGCAAACTAAATTTATAATGCTAACACACAAAGTATAACACAAGAGTGTAACCGAATTTTCGGTGAAGGGCTCTGGACGATCTCCTCAAGATTCCTCTAGATTAAGAGTTGAGGTGCCACTATGACTCTCTTGGTTGAATACAAGTGTGAGCAAATAATCCCAAGCATATATATCAGTAAAACACAAATAATATCAAGCATATAAGGATAAGAACAATAAGAGCAAGCAAGATATAAACACAAGTGAGAGAGAGAGATGAGCAATCGCAAACAAGAGAGAATTATTTCGAGGTTCGAACACACTTCTACGTCTCTATCTTCAACAGAATGAAGGATTTTCATTAAAATTGATCTACAAGACCACTCGGTGTTACAACACCTACAACGAGCTCCCTTAAGAACTCTTGGACCCGCATGTCCCTCACTTGTTCTCGCAAGAACAACACACACAAGCGCACTAGCTTGCCAAAGCCGCACCTCTACACCGAGCTCTCTCAAGAACTCTACACAACACGAACCCACTAGTTCGCCGAGGCATCAACCTCTATAACACCTCAAATAAAAATCGGACTACGTGGTGACCTCTTTTCTTGACACCAACAAACACTCTCACAACAAGAATCCCTATAGGATGGATATAGCAATAGAAAGCTTAAGCTTGTGTGAGAAAAAGTAGATAAAATGAGTCGTGGAAAACTCAAGAAAACTCTTTTGAAAACACTCTTTAAAAACTCTCCTTTAGATATGGATGTTTTAGCTCAAAAATATGTGGAGAAAAACTCTAAGAGAGATGAAAAACTGGCTCTAAAACTTTTCTAAAATCTTGTTGAAAACAGGCCAAACAGCCTCCTTTTATAGAGTTACAAAAACTAGCCGTTGGGGCTAATACCCAGGCCAGATGACCTGTCGGTCAACCGGTCGGTCGACTGGCCAACAGTCATTTTTCAGACCGTTAGGGTTGCCGGTCGACCGCCCGGTCGACCACACCCAGGTCTTTGACCTATCGGTCAATCACTCGCTCGACCGAGTCAAGAATCAGAGAGCTGGTCTCTCTGCTCGATCGACCGCTTGGTCGACCGGGGCCAGATCCAGAGAGCAAGCTCTCTGGATCGGTCGACCGTCCAGTTGACCGACCCTCAAGTCAGGGCTTGTGCACGTTGCTGTGCACATCAGTCGACCGCTCAGTCGACTGACCCCTGGTTCGGTCGACCGGTCGGTAGACCACCAGAAGCCCAGAACAAAGTTATAAAGGATTTGAAATTCTAACTTGTAAAGCCCTAAAATTTTATTTAAAACCCATAAAAATCCATAAAAATAGGTTCATTGAAACACTTTGAAGTACAAATATGTGTGACTAAAATCAATACATATTACAAACAAATTGAATTATTTTTGAGGCATAAAATTTTAAGCTTAAACCAAAAACCGTATTTTTCAAAAATTAACTTCAAAATGAAAAATCGATTTTTTCTAAAACTTATTCAAATTTAAAAACAAGATATTTAAACACTTTTGAAGCAGAGTGTGTATGAAATGATCCAATATATATAAGATGAAATATACTTATTTTTGACAATAGGCTCAAAACTTAAAACCATGAATTAGAAACATCAACATAAGTTTTTCTAAATATTTGAACCAACAATGTGTATGGATGAAATCCAATACACATATAAACCATGTAAACTTATTTTGATGAAATCTAATCATGAAACCAATATGTATATTATTTGAAAATCAACCGGTTAAACCGAAACCAAATTTTCTAAAACTATTTCTTATTAAAACACTATATAAATTTTTGTGTGTTTATATGAGCTTGAGCAATCCATAACTAATATATCCTTTACATTTAATCTTAACACTTATAAATAAGACTCAAGTCTTGAAAATTTTCTTCTCCATTTTGACTTGGTCCAAACCTTGATCCATGAGTTAGACTCCTCTTTGAGTACTTTATGCAATCTTTAAAGCGCGAGCTCTTGAATCAACACGTGCTAGCTTCAAAACTTGACTTTGAATCTTTCGTTGAAGCTAAACACTGACTAAGATTTTGATAAAAATCTGAAACTTAAATAGACACAAGATCATTAGTACTATAACTATATGAGTTAATCATCATCAAAATTATAGTGATAGGACTTTGGGCCAACACTATAATGCCTATAAATAGCCCATTATTAGGCAGGCTAGAGAGCTGAAGACCCGAAATGTTGGAAAATTCATGAATAGGAAAGTTTCTGAGAGAACCGTGCTTCTCTCTTTCAGGGTGCTAATACCCTCAAGATCTTTCTCCCTCAAAGGATTTCCAGAACCAGGCAAAATGGAAATTCTTAGCAGAAGACTCGAAGACTCTACCACTCCCATCGCCAATGAAACAAAATGGTCGCGTGCTGACCAGACTTTCACCGACATACTTCCCCAGAAACTCGAAGAGAAGAGTTCTTGTAAATTTTCTTTTAAGTACTTGTAATTCTCCTCGAATTTTGTTAGTTTTTCCACATTACAAATCAATAGAAAATAGTCCACCCATGCTTTGTTATGTTGTACTTTTGCTCCTTATACCACACAGGGTGTCAGTGAAGCTTCCTTCAAGGATAACTCACGCACAGAATAATATATATGTTGAATACTAGTAATAGCCATAACAACACAGAAGAGAGAATGAGAAATCTTAAATAGTTTTGGTTGGAAACTAGGAAGAACTTATTTATGAACTTTGAACAGATTCAAATCGCCTCTTTTCATTTCCAATGATTGCTTTTGAAAAGATATAACCAAACCGCCGGTCATAAATTTAGTAGATCTACATTATTTCCATTGCAACATTCTTCTTAAAGCTTTTTATGGTTAGTCTTGGAGAGCAGCTCTTTTCTAGAAGGCTTCACAAAGCATTGACCTCATCTTCTACAAACCTGATGTGTCAACCCTCTATAAGTCAATACTAAATTAATACCCAATATAAACCTATAAGGAGGTATGTGCCTATGTAAAGCTCATAAATCATGGATAGATTCCTTAAATCTTTCTTTGACTCAGGGATCATATGCTTGGGTGGGCAGTATTGCTGGAACTTGAATTGTTCTAGTGAGTTTTTAGGAAAATTTTGAGCTGAATTTTAGGCGAGACTCACTGTTCGGAATGCACGAGAGATGGTTGGAATGTGTTCTGCTTCCATTGCTGTGAACATGGTATATTCACATATTTAATTCTGTTTCCGAATGAATGAGATATTCAAGCCAGAAGTTGGCCTAAAACAAGAGGTAAATAGGACCAAAAAGTGTGAAAATTCTTTACTCCAATATTACAATGGTATGCGATTGGAGAAATATGAATTGTTGTTTTTGACAATCCAATTCAAGATCAAGATCAACCGGTCCAATTAGCCAAGTCGGTGAAAAATCAGGTGGGAGGTCTTCCGTTCAATTGAACATTCCTTAATTACAAAACCACCTTTCAAATCTCTTAGTTAAACGCCAATCAGACTGGTATTTGTCAGTCTCGTATTAGTAATAAATCAGCAAGATAGATAATTCAACTATAATTTATCTAGTAATAATATATATTAAAATAAATATTCTAGCATGAATAATTTATTCAACATAATCCCTGTAATAAGAACGTTAGTTCAAATAGATAGAGAATATATCAGAATTCAATAATTCCTGCAACCACTGAGCACTAGTATAAATGGACAAAGTAACAGAATAAAATTAAATTTTAGAGTGAGGTACGCATAAAATGAATCTCTTTAAGCTCGCTATGGTGCATACTGGATAATGGACGCTGGTCTCCCAAGATACAACTCTCTTTCACATATTCTGTGCATCACTTTACAAAATCACGTACAGTCAAACTAAAGTTGACCCATACCCTTCCACTTGTTCAAAGGATGAATAGAAAAAGGACACAGACCAAATTTTTTTAAACAGATAGAATTCTGAAAGGAATTTATAAATTTTTCTAGAATTTATTTATTCTTGTGGTTGTTTTTATTCTATGTTTTTTTAGGTTATTCATTTTAAAGTAGAATTCTGCTCTTTATGTAGGAATTCAGATGAAGCCTTTCGAAGTAGACACATTCGTTCAATCAGAATGAGCACAACCATTCCGAAGACTACTTCGAACATACACTTTCGTTCATCAAATAGACACATTCATCTGATCGAAAATGGGTTATCCCTAAACAGACACATCCATTTGGTCGAAACGAACGCAACTATTTCGAATAGACATGTCCCTTCGCCGAACAGACACATTTGTATACCACTTTCAATGTGGGACTAAAGTGTTTTCATACTTTTTGGTCCCATTTAGCTTTTATTTTAGGCCAACTTCTGACTTGAATATCTCATTCATTCAGAAACGGAATTGAACATGTGAATATACTACGTTCATCGTCAATGGAAGGAGAACACATTCCAACCATCTCCCGTGCATTCCAAGGAGCGGGTCCTACCTAAACTTCAACTTAAATTTTCTCTAAAAACTCACTTGATCAATTCCAAGTTTCCAATAATCACCCACAATGAATAAATATTCAAGAAAATATACACATTATGACACTGAGTCTATAATGAAAGGCACTTTAGAAAAGAAACTGCATCAGGATAGGTGAACTAGGTCTTGAACCTTCCGTAGGAAAGGCTTGTCGGACTTACTGGCCAATCAGTGAACTAGGTCTTGAATTATCGGTTGTTTGTGTAAGCCAAGTCAACAGACCTCACGTCACAAATTTTCAAAATCAACTCTGGTTCTCGGTTGTATCCATTTTGGCCCTGAACATTCTTATTTTAAAGAGCCTGTTTAGGGAATCACAACCTCCATAGAGACTCCCAAAGAGCCGGCACCAGCTCTATACTCACATAGGTGATCGTCTTATTAAGAGTAGTCTACTCTGCCTCACTTGTTTTGATAACAAGCTATAGGCATCATTAAAAGTGTTAAGCTTATCTTAAATTCAATTGTAGAAAGAACTTGGGTGCACCATAGAAATGGGTTGGAGTCAAGCTCCTAAGTGCTTATTCGTATAGTCAATCATAATTATTTTTTTCTCTTGAGCTTAGTCTATGGATCTCCAGTCGCTAAGTGAGGTTTCCATTAAGCCCCATTCTCTTTGATGCACGATTTATTTGCTCTCCACTCAAACTTTTAGTGAACGGATCCGCTAGGTTATCTTTTGACACACAAAGTCAATTCAGATAACTTCATTTGAGAGCAACCATCTAACGATATTATGTCTTCGACGAATGTGTCTAGACTTACCGTTATATACAAAATTTTGTGCCCTAGAAATCACTGCTTGGTTGTCACAATGAATGTATATGACGAGCACTGACTTAGGCCATAAAGGATATCCTTCAAAATTATCGAAGCCACTCTACTTCTTCTCCATCCTTATCTAAGGCAACAAATTCTGATTCCATTAAGGAATAGGCTATGCAAGTTTATTTGGAGCATTTTCAAGATATAGTCGTGCCTCCAAAAGTAAAGATATATCCGCTAGTTGATTTTAATTCCTCAAAATCTGCAATCCCATTTGAATTACTATATCCTTCAAGTACAGGTAGATGCTTCTCATATCTCAAGACATACTCCTTAGTATTTGTCGATAGATCCATCGAGTTTTAATTTTTCTTTGAGAATTTATTTATTCCAGATTGGTTTACTATCAGGTGGCAATTTTATCAATTCCAAGTATGGTTGCTTAAGATAGATTCCTTTTCACTGTTTACAGCTTCTTTTCACATTTATGCTTTTGAATAGACATATCCTCTTTAAATATTTGATGCTCTCTTTTAACCACATATGCTATGAAGTCTGGACCAAAGGATTTAGAAATTTTCAATCTCTTATTCCTTATTGGTTCAACTTTCACATCAACTGTTGGTTCACTGGGTCCTTCATCCCTGAACACTATTTCATGTGTTCTTTTCCCAAAAGTCTTATCGTCTTTATATTTGTAAGGAAAAACGTCTTCAAAGAACTCATCATCTATTGATTCGATTCATGTTTACATAAATATCTGATATTTCTGATTTGTATGCCACAAACTATAGGCACTGATATTCAAGGTATAGCCTATGAAAATGCAGTCCACTGTTTTAGATCTCAACTTAGTCTTCTTAGGTAGTGGCGCTGGTACGTTTGCAAGGCACCCCCACATTTTAAGGTAACTCAAATGGAATAAGATCAAGTGTCTTGTGGGGTACCTGATTTGCGATTAATAGGGCTTCCCCCACAAGTTTTATGGTGATCTAGAACTTACGAGTAAGGAATTGACCATCTCTTTGAAAGTTTTATTTTTTCTTTCCGCAATCCCATTCTGCTGAGTGTATAGTGATGTGATTGGTAGATTATACCAAAGTTAGCACACAGCTCACTTAATTCATCTGATTCATATTCTCTGCCTAGATCAGATTTTTAGAATCTTTATATTTTTGTTGAGTTGATTCTCAATCTTTGCTTCATGTGTTATAAATATGCTTTTTGGTTCGACTGATCACAATCTTATTATACACCATTTAATACTCAAAAAAAATCATATGATGACTTCTTAGTACTGCCATCCTCCATCTTCGGAATAGGAAGGGGAGCAGAAACACAGTCAGTTCGGCACTCTTAGTGCCCCATTAATACTTTCTTGATTGTATCAGATACTTCCTGTCATTCAAGCTGAGTAGAAGTTAGCAACTTCAATACCTAATTATCTTAAGATTGTGGTCTTAAAAATTCAATTCAAAATCAAGATCAACCGGTCCAACCGGTCAGGTCGGTGAAAATCAGGTGAGAGATTTTTCGTTCAATTGAATGTTTCTTGATTACAGAACCATCTTTCAAATCCCTTCCTTAGACACTAATCAAACTAGTATTTAGTCAGTCTTGTATTAGTAATAATCAGCAGGATAAATAATTCAACGATAATTTATCTAGCAATAATTTTATTAAAATAAATATTTCAGCATGAATATTTTGTTCAGCATAATCCCAGTAATAAGAATGTTAGTTCAAATAGATAAAGAATATATTAAAATTCAATAATTCCTACAATCACTGAGCGTTAGTATAAACAGACAGAGTAACAAAATACAATTAGATTTTAGGTGAGTTAACCCATAAAATGAATCTTCTTAAGACAATTACGCCCCCCGCTATGGTGCATATGGGATAATGGACGCTAGTCTCCCAAGATATAACACTCTTTCACGTGTGATGTACGAATTGACAAGTGCACTAATTATTTACAAGCAATAAAGTGATGAGAAGAGTGTCGAATCCACGAGAATTGTTATCTTATTAAGTACTAAAACATATATTCACTCAAAGTTTTATTTGAAAGAAAATAGAAATAGATGAATGAAATGAAAAAGAAAGATGTTTGCTATGGATAGAAAAAACACTAGGGCAATTGATTTCAACAATTAATAATCTGAATTAATAAGTTGATTGTATTAGTAACTACATACTACTCATATTAACAATCGAAAGTCCCTATCGTAACTAATATTCTCTCTCGAGCAATATTAATTCTAACATCTAATATAAGAACCTACAATCTCTCGATCTAGTAGATTTACAAGTTAAAAGAAGCATTAAGCACGGTAGATCATTCTATAAGATTGCACAACTTTTACTTCTCAACTTATCAAATTGTGATTTCTATTCTTATGAAGCGTTGCTAAATTATCTCCTCTCGGTCTCAAACCTAGTCATCTATATAATTATGCGCATCAATTAATAACATGAAGAATAAAAATAAAACTTAACATATATAGAACCTAACATGAAGAACAGAGTAGTAATATAGAACTAACACAAGATAACAAGAATAAATTTTCATATAATTGCCTACATCAACACCCTAGCTATGGAGATTTAGTTCATGAAAAAGAAATTGCAAAGTAAAATAATAAATATGATTTCTATCTTCATACAATAAATTAAAAGAGAAAGGGAACATGTAATACAAATTTAGAGATCATGTCTAATCCTTAATTGTCGCTTCTCCTCTGATCTCTTTTTCTTCTTCCAATGCACTAAAATTTCTGCTCCAAAAGCCAGAATTTTATATGAGGAAAAGTATTTACAAGAGAGAAATTAAAATCTAAATTATAAAACTTATTTCTATGATGAGATGATACAATTGCAAGAGATTGCAGTTCTTATATAGACCTTAGAGCCAATTACAATTAGAAATACATCAGGACTTCTAATCCAACTTCAATTTGGTGTGAAAATCTAATTCTAAATTGATCTGCAGACAACTGATATTTAATTACAGAATATGACTAATCAAACTGTCGAATTAGAAAATGTTATCAACATAAAAGTTGTAGCCCTTTAAGGCCTCTTTTTATAGCATCCTGAATCATAAAAATTAGAGTTTTATAGAGAAAGTTATGATCAAAATACTAAAAGGTGTTTAGTCTGAATCTGATTCTATTTTCTATTAAACAGTATTCGGCTGTGTAGCCAAAAAATCGGCTACTCAGTCGAATTTTTGCTTGATTTGACTTCAAATTTTGTTAAATACTTTTCTCACATATTATAGACTCTTTTGGCGAGTCTATTAGGTCTTTGGATGTCTGGATCTTGAAATATACTGTTGAAATCATTGATTTTCTACTTTTTCATCCCTTTTCTCTTATTTGTGCTATTGACGTAATTTTGCATAAACATAAACAAAACACCCATGCGGTATTACATGTGTAACAAAAGACGTATAAAAGTGATACAAATATAAATGATAATTACAATTATCACACCCCCATACCTAACTTTTGCTAGTCTCGAGCAAAACCCAATCTAAAAGAAAAAGAAAATTACAAAAAATCTTAAAAATAAAATAAAATCATAACTCACTTTTTGTAGGAATTACGGTTGCACTTAGTATGTGCAACAGGCCGTTAAACTCTTAGGTTACTCTAGTTAATGAGGGTTGCCTTATGAGGGTTTGCGGGAATATACCCACAAAATTCAAAGAAAAGAATATAAAGAGATTAAGAAAAATAAGGATAAAGAAGGATCACTGAAAAAATAAAAAAAATAAAAATAAGAAGAAAGAAAAAGAAAATATTTTTGGTCAACAAACATCACCAGAAAATAAGTTCAATAGTTCACAAGAAATCATCTTCAAGTTCAATCTCCTATCAAGAAATTCCATCTTCTCATCCTAGAGACTTCAAATCTTAGCATATTCCACCATTTTTTTTCTAAGTTTTCAATCCTATGCATCATTGTGAATGTGTGATAGCTCTTAACTTGGGACTTTGATTCAATTTTTATACTTCAATTTTTTACAATATAAAAGTTTTGAAGTATTGCCACTTTATTGTCCTTTAAGCACTTCTTTCTTTTCTCTCTTTTTTTCATACATATAAGTAATTCAATTCTCTTTCCTGTAAATATCAAGGCTTTTTGAGGCCAAGATACCTAACTAATTGAACATTAGACTTGTTAATACATATACTTTTTTCAACTTACCTAACTATCTTTCGTGTAAATACCGAAGCTTCTTGAGGCCAAAGTATCTAGCTAATCAATAATTAAGTTCTTTTTTTTAAGTATTAAGTAATCCTCATCGTCGCAAGCTTAAACCAATATGTGAGTGTAGATAAGATGCATACTCGCATAGACAAATTCTAAATGACATTCAAATTTCAGATTTCTCTTCTCAAAAATTAAGAAATCTATCAAATTGATATCCCAATCCAATTCAAACTATATGGTTACTAAATCCCTTAAAACTAGATAAACTTATTAAAATTTTTAATTTTTTTAGTTAGCAAAATAAAAAATCTAGTAAAAGAAAAAAATCTAAAAAGCCTAAAAAGAAAAAAAATAAAAAATTCTAACATAAAATTAAAGGAAAAGTAAAATAAAAAATCCTAGACCCCTCCCCCATACCTAAACCTTGGCATGTCCTCATGCAGTACAAGGATGAATCCATATCACATGTAAAATAGCAAATAAATGCCACCCAAAAAATCAACGTATGCTAATTGAAACTTATAAAAAATAATGAAAAATCATGTATATCACTTTGCAGAAAACAACCATGTTCATAGATAACCAATTGTAGAAATACTTATCTAGGAAAATTTTGAACTTTTAATTCTGAAATTGTTCAGCTCGCAGCCGTAACTTCAACTGTACAGCCGTACTTTGACTCTTTTGATCCTTAATTTTTTTCTCTATTTTGTTTCATCAAGTTGATTTATCATGTAGTTCTGTTTCTAATTTGAAGCACTACTTCTACGCTGGGGTACAGAAAAAGAAAAAGAAGAAAAAGTTAGCATACATATTTACAACAAATTATCTTCTTACCTTGATTCATCGATTCTGCCATGAGAATACTTGCCACTTTCTCAGTGGGTCCTCTTCACGGGAGATTTGGATGAGCTCAATCTCTTCGTCAACTTCGCATTGAGTCTCTCCACTTTGCTTTTTGTTTCCTTCAATTTTGGTCTATGTTTCTTTTAATTGGTTCTCTTTAAACTTTGCATGTACGGATCATCCAATCATCATCATTATCGTATGGCAAAGTATTTGAAAGTACACCTAGAAGGGGGGTGAATAGGTGTATGGCTAATCTAATGACAAATGATGCGGAATTACAACAAATTGCAACACACTTAGTGTAACCAAAGAGTGTAGCCGAATTCCCAGTGAAGGGCTCTGGACTATCTCCTCTAAATTCTTCTAAATACGAGTTGAGGTGCTATATAAAGCTCTCTTGGTTCAACACAAGTGAGGCACATAAACAATATCAAGCATATAAGTATGATATGAACAATATGAAATAATGCAAGGCACAATATAAGAGAGAGAGAGAGAGAGTTGAGTTAGTGGATCAATCGCAAACAACAAGATATGTTTCGAGATTCGAGCCACTGCTCTACGTCCCCGCCTTCACACAGAAGGATTTTCATTATAACGTCTACACAGGACTTCCCACACAGGGAATCTCCACTGAGGATTTGGGTAATACAAACTTGGAGTACACAACTCCTCTCTCCAATAAACACAACCTCTACACAAGAGGCAAGGCACAACAACAATCACCTCTACACTTAGAGGGATGGGCACTTAGCCAAACAACTACAATCACCTCTACACTTAGAGGGATACCAACAAACCCAATTGCACAACCTCCTCTACACTTAGAAGGAAAGGCACAAAGCCAAAGTAAAAGAAAGGGTTACAACTCTTGGTGGTGTCAACAAACCACAAACCAATTTTCCTCACAAAATAAAATTCTATAGATAGGATAGATATGATAGCTCAAGTGTGAGAATACAAGGTGTTTGGAAAATAAATCACAAAGAAAATACTTGGGAAAACATCTACAATAAGATAGAAATTTACCCCTCAAAATCTTCTATATCTTAAAAGTTTACCCCTCCGGTTAGATTTTGATTGAAATAAGTGTTTTACCCGTTATGCTCTTCTCCATTATTTTTCGCTTCTCTTTTTCACCTTTCTTCTTCATTATTCTTACATGACCTAATCCAAATTCTATTAACCCAAATATCTTATATCACTTCACTCTCTTCATTCTTCTTTTTCTTTTCCTCCTCTCTCTATTTCTCTCTCCCACACCCCCAAGTATTTAACTTTTTCTAATCTCACTATAAAGTTCCTTAGATTTTTTCTCAAATTTCTTAAGGGGTATGTGAAAATAATTTGATGTGAATTTGTTAAGACTAATGAATTAAATAAAAATATGTTTGATTTGAGAGAAAGAGATGGGTGGAAAGGGAGAAGAAATAGGTAGGACAAGTGATTAATTATAACTTAAGTTAGGGTAAGTGATTTAATCATTAAAATAAGGACAGTTTAGTCATCTCTAAAATAATTAGACAAGTTAACAAAATCAAAACATAATATTATCTTTTTTATTCTAAAGAGGGGTATACTTTTTGAAATCACCTAGAGGGGGTGAATAGGTGATAGTGCTAATCTAAAACTAAATGTGGAATTACAAAATTAATTGCAACAACACTTAGTGCAACCAACGAGTGTAGCCGAATTCCCCGTGAAGGGCTCTGGACTAACTCCTCTTGATTCCTCTGAATAAGAGTTGAGGTGCTATATGAAGCTCTCGTGGTTAGGCACAAGTGAGGCACACACAAACAATCCAAGCATATAATGAATAGCAATATGAATCAATACAAGGATAACACAAGCATATAAGATATGAATGATGCTATGCACAACACAATAAAAAGAGAGAGTTGAGAGTCAATGGATCAAACGCAAAGACAAAGATGTGTTTCGAGGTTCGAGCCCCTAACTCTACGTCCCCGCCTACACGAGAAGGATTTCCAATCCACTAACTTGTCCACCGAGGACTCCCACGAGGGAACCTCCACCGAGGATGATTTTGTACAACCGGGAGTACCGAACTCCTCTCTCAACGATACAACCTCC